>JANTPM010000005.1:4975634-4989350 GCA_025434745.1 Erythroxylum divaricatum
CAAGCCTACTACACTAAAGACCCAATTCTAACATAATAAATAATTAAACACATAATCAAGCATGAATAAATCATTAAGCAAATACTAATTAAAATTTAGAAAAAAGGGCCCAACAAATACCATGTACCTTTTCTTCATCTTTTTCCTATTTTTTGTTGATATGGTGAGTTTAGGGATCCTAGGTTGAAGATTTAGGGAATGGTTGGTTTACATGGGGAAATGATAATAGGAATGAGAACGAATATAGTGAGGAATGAGAATTGATATTTTGATTATAATTATGATGGTTAGTTAAGAGGAATGAATGATTACCTATTATTATTGATATTGGTCGGTTTTTAAAAATATTGAAAAATAAAATAAAATTTTAATTAATTATATTGTAATTAATTAACTACAATATATTGATTAATTATAATATTGTAATGAATTAATTACAATATTTTAATTAATGAATGAATTATGTTTTAATTAATTATATTGTAACTAATTAATTAATTATATTTTAATTCATTAATTAATTACAATATTTTAATTAATGAATGATTTATATTTTGATTAATTATATTGTAATTAATTAATTATATTTTAATTAATTATAATTTAATTAATTAATTACAATAGAATTAATCAAAAATATAAACCATTCATTAATTAAAATATTGTAATTAATTAACTAAAATTAATTATAATGTAATTAATTAATTATATTGTAATTCATGTTGTTTTAATTAATTATATTATATTTAATTAATTAATATTAAAATTATTTTATTAAAAAAATCATTACTAAGGAATGAGTTTCATTCCTCTACTAAATAGAGGATATGGAGGATTATCAAAAAGAGGAATATCAAACTATTGCCTTTATAATGATAATCAACAATCAACCACTCAATTTTCATTCCTTACCCATTGACCTCTTCCCAAACCAATCAATCAAGCACCCTTTTAGTGTTTAATAGGTAATTTGGGTTAAAAATGAAGAAAATTGGCTTAAATATCTAAGAAATGAAAGAAAAATGGAGAAGAAAAGAGGGATGGTGGTTCTCGACACTCCTTAGTGAAGAAGAGAGGTAGGTGGCCAAGAAAAAGACAAAAATGTCTTGTAGTCATTAAAAGTTTTTCAAATCTTTTTAAAATTAACTTCATCTATTAATTCTTTTGCTCAATAAAAAATACCCATAAGAAAAATATCAATCTCACATAAAGACCTTAATTAATATCATTTATTTTCATTAATAATTTCGGGAATGACTTCCACCCTTTCTTAAGTCAAACTTTGATCATTGGTCAACTATTAGTCAAATCCTCAAAACAAACTTGTTTAGAGCTCTAATTTGATCATCAGGCTGTTCTTGAACAATATTATCTAATGTCAAATAAAATAAAATGCAATTTAAGTACCGGGTATCACTATTCCCCTTGGGATACACTATGCAAATACTATTCATGAAATCAAGATTTTTGGGGAGGTTACACAATACCTTAAATCTTTGTTGGATAAGGTGGTGTTTGGATTATGACTTTATGACTTAGATAAGCAAAAGGTGGTCATAGTCTAGGATGTGGTGTTCCAAGAGCACGAGAGAGGTGTCGATCTATTGAGCGGAGACAAATCATCATACTGCAGCTCATTAGAGGTATAGTTGGCTCTTCGCCAGCTCCTTCGACTATTGAGCAGTCCATAGGTGAAGAAAATGAAGTTTGTGACCAAGTACACATTGGTGGTGATAAGAAATAATATAATATTGATAAGTAACGAATCCAATAGCTAATGAAACGTAGTCTCGAAGGTCGATAAGGAAGAAAAGACTTTCTAAAGGTATCCAAGTTATGAATACTTGTTGCTTGCTACTAAAGGGGAGCTTGAGGATATGCAAGAGGTTGCATTTTGTGAAAATGTCATATATCATTAGTTCAAATCTATGATACAAGAGCAATAATTAATGTTGAAGAAGCTTCATATAGATTTAAATGTTGTTGATATGCTGACTAAAGTGGTTCCTGGAAACAAACACAAGTTTTGTTGTAAGCTTGTTGGGATATATCTTAAGTAGATGATAGAGAATAACGTGTCTTCCTCATATCTGGGCTAGAGGTGGATACTGTTAAGTGTCCAACTCTTTTTTTAGACTTTTTGTGATTGTAGATGACTTTATAGTTCAATTCTTGACTTACACAACTGTGTAGATCAATTGTATAAGCCAAAGGCTTGAAATTACACAACCGTATGTGAAGACCGTATACCAGTGTGTTATGAAAGGCTTTAGGCTTGGATGACTCATCATCAATAAATAGAGATCAAGAAAAGATATTGAATGATGTGGAGGATAAGATCACAGTCAGGTCTAAAAAATAAAGACTATGTGAGAGGAAGATAGTTGAATTCTTTATGGATGCATCATTCCAAGTTAAATACTTATTTTTTAGTTGGGATGTAGATAAATCTTATTAGATATAATCCTATTTGGATGAGAATATCATCTAATTAGTTAGTGTGATGTAACTTGATAGATATATGTGATCTAATTAGTTTAGTTCAATTAAGATTATGATTTGTAAAGTCAAGAGATGCCTATAAATAACCCACTTAAGTCAATAAGGTCACAACGTCCAAAGGTAAGGAAGAACAGAAAAAGGACAAAAAGGATTGTATTCTTATCCTTGTTTGATTGTTTTAGCGGGATTGATTTGAGTGATTGTTGGTTGTGACATCAACTTAAGTTTTAATTTTTAAACTTTGTGAGGCAATTTGTTGTTATAGGGATGAGAGATCAAAAAATCCTTATTGAGTTTAGTGGATTTATTTATCAATTTGTTCCATAGTTTTTTCCTCTACACTGAAAGTTTTTTATGTTAAAATCTTGATGTTTGTTTCATCGTTTAATTTCTTCTCATATTTTTCTGCTGCTTTTGCAACAATAAAAAGAGTTATTTCTTGTGGTTAGTATTTGGTTGAATTTTAAGAGTTGTGTATTTGTCTCCTAATATAATTTAGCCAACTAATTGCTCGAGATTATAAAAATTATTATATTATAGAAGTTATTAATTTATAAGGACTATATTATATAAAATTTTATACACAGACAAGTAGCCAGTTAAATATCGACTTAATTAGTGAATAGTAATAATAAAAAAACTAGTGTAAATCCACGTGAACTATAAAACTTTTTTTCCACTAAAAGCCAATTACTTTTTTAAAGATTTTTGAAATAAACATTAAGTGATCACAGCAAGTTTGGCTCCATCGAGCTCATCTGTGTCTCGTTCCTAATGTGATAATGATCATGAAATTAAGGGCGGCCATGGAGTGGTTGACTAGAGATCAAAGCAGACCATTAATTAATCTAACCAACTTGTTTGATTGTTTTTTGTCTAGTCAAGAACTTAAGTTGTTGACTGCACCATATCGTATATATATATATATATAATTTATATTTATTTATTTGTGCTTATGAGACGTGACGATTGCAAACTTTAATTTATACCCACATAAGTTGCATCGAACTATAATTATAGCCCAAGTCCTTTCATATTTCTATAATTCCATTCTTGTGATCCACACGTTGTGGTTCTGCTACTGCCACAATTATTTGTAGTATCGGACCAGATTTTCCTGTGGCTATGGCACCCTGCCAGCCCGGACTTTCATGGCAGAGGAACTGTCTTGGAAATTATCTTGGATAACCCCGTACCAAGACTTCATAGCAGTGCCAGGGTCATCTTTTTTCTGATGTATTGTGAAATATAAATCTTACAAGTCATAGATTGCAATTTCTGTAGGTGCATGTTTTTTGTAAGTGCAGCAACATATAGTAATCAATCTGAGTTTCTGAAATCCACCTCTTTATTGAATAGCTTACAGCTCTATAAGATTATCCAACCCTATTGCATATACAATTCTTCTAAGTTAATATACTAAATTGCAGATATATTGATACAAATATGTAAGAATGGTCCCGTGCAGATTACTTGCTATTACTACAATTGTGACCCACCTCAACAAGTTGTAATAACTTAGGAGGCAACTATAAATGGTCACAAGTCTTATGTTCCTCGTTCTCAAATTGAGACACTATTTGGTACCCCTCTACATGTCACTCCAGGGCCTGAACTAGGTGCCAGTAATTCATATGGTAACACTCCTGCACCGCATCTATTCCTCAGGTTAGGATCAGTATTCCTTCTGTCAATCTCCTTCTCTATCTGCCCGATCCCTGCTGAGAATCCGTAGAACGCCTCAATCATTTCAGCATCACCCGTCCAAATTGACGGTTGTTGTCGTTCGCCAATATATTCCTCATCAGGTGAATGCGTTGATAAATTGTCTACCACAGCCATAAATTTGGTTGCTTGTAACAAACTTGGCAATGCTGATAGGAAATACTTTTGTGGATCGGCCATGAAAATTTCATATTCAGGGTCATTTTCTTCAGGGATTAATCTTCTCATCAAGGGAGGTCTATTAGGCACATAACCACCATAAGGGTACTGGCCAAAATTGAGGGCAGCATGTTGTGCAGATGCAAGCCAAATGATGGTGGTGAGGATGGAGACAAGATCATCACAGTTCGCTAATGAGGGCCACCAATCTGCATCGCACAGGTCGGCATGGCCAACATTGACAGACTCATAATACCATTCTTGTAGCTCTTTGTCACTGGAAATCATGCTTGCATTTGGGTAGTAATGGTTCACATAGGTGCGTACCCAGTTCTCTATTTCATACCAGATAAGAAGTCCATCTTGGGCATATGGGTAGTCCTCAATTAGAAGCTTCAGGCCATGCGGTTGTTTCGGGTCAGGTACAGCCATACCCCTACAAGATCATCAGGACCATGGTTAGATTTCTCTCAAAATTTTCATTAAACAGACCAATCTTAACTCTCAAGTACAGATTCTATAGCAAACTCAGTAATATTGATGGCTCTCTTGCTGTCCACATTAAACAGTATATTGTAGAACTCTTGAGTTCGAGACACAGTCTCAGTGTAGGGAGTTTTAATCACTAGGTCAATTCACTGCTCTTTTCAATGCTATTGACAAGTACAAACTTAGAAGCTAAGGTGTTACCTGCGAATCAGATCAGCAGGGAGGCTTTCCATGTCAAATCGCCAACTGTTCTTATAAGCAGAAGCACTGATCTCCATGGCATAGCGGCCAGGAGTGAAGCAATTCTCAATAACACCATCAGCATTAATCAAGCTTTGACGAGCCAGGGCGTTGATCTCCAGATTATACCTCATGTGTGGATCCAACAGTTTGTATATGGGGTGCATTGCACTTAATTGCCTGTGAGCTGCTAGTATAAATGGCTCCAAACTAGCATGTGTACGTAGCCTGTATTTGCAAGATGTCAGTCACGGGCTACATCAGGAAACTCAATGAACTAGCTAAAGTCTAAAACTGAATCTTACCAGTGATTGACAAGCTGGTGAACTCCAGCATCATTGGAGCAGACGTGAGCCTTGGCGAGTTGCCAAATCCAATTGCTGGTGGCATCAACAGGAGGTGTCAAAACTCGCTTTGATCGAGAACTAGATGCTGTTGGTGGAAGACTGAGTTCTATAGCAATAGGTTTAAGTGTCCCAAGGGGGGTCAAGAAAAATATGGTCCGAGTTGCATATGCTTTTCTACCATCGAGAGCATTTATCCGGTCCAAAAATGGGAGATAAATGTCATGGTGATCCACTATATACAGCTTATTATCCTCCAAGGCCTGCAATTATCACCAAGTGGAGGACACAACCATTAAACCATCAGTAATGGTTAGAAAAAATGAAAAAGAAAGAAATTTTTTATAACCATAATCAAAATTTAGCTGTGACTACCTGTTGAACTGACATTCCATTGAGATTATCCACAATGTGTTCTTCTTTAAGAGCAGATTCTTGTGAACCATAGATTTCAGGGTCAAGATTACTTTTGGGAGGAAAAACCTGAAGCCTCTGAATGCTGACAGGGTTAATTCCTGAGAGTGCTTGACGGGCAAATTCATCATCTCTCAACCACGCAAACTTGTCCTCTGCACGTTTCGATCACATTAGGATCAGTAAAATAATCATCGATTAATGAGCAAATAATGAGGGATTAAACCCACATTCCACATGTATTGATGATTAGTACACGTTACAGATAGAAAAAGATGAACTAGACAAAACAAAAAGGCATTTGGAATTCAGAAACCACACTTTTCAATTCATGATAACCTGGACCCTATGGGGATCCAGAAAGAGAAAAGAGAAAGCTTATGATTAGGTACTTCTTTCTTTTCATTTTTTCCTTATTGATCAAATACTAGGTATAAATGAATCTTCTCTTCGATAGCTGTAATACCCATGCTAGAATTGTCTTTTCCATTGCTTTTTTATGCTGTTAAGTGCGTTCCACTAGACTATAATGGACACTGGACCACCACCAGCTTCAATGCCTAGAAGTTGTTCGGTTGGGCTTCAGCAATTATGAAACCATCTTTCTGCTAACTAGGATATTAAAACTGTTATCTAGGAACTGTAGAAAGTGTGACACATTAATTCCATGCAATACTAAATGACCGTTCTTGTGAACAACTAATTCAGTAAACATAATACTCACTGGAAACAATCTTGGGCAGGTCATATCTGAGGAGTCCCTCACTAGATTCTTGAATCTTGGTCACCACCTTTGGCAATGGTAACTTCCTCATGATTTCATCCTGCAACCCTACTTTGAGAAGGAGCCCCTCTCTGTAGAGGACATCAATGTCTGAGAACGCGCCAAAGTCATGATTATCAGCAGAAATGCTTGCCTTCAAGGATGGGATTAGATTATGTAGCACTGCCTTAAGCCTTCCAAATGAGAAAGTATTGTGCTTGGACTCTTCAAACTGTTCATCTCTAGGCACATACATTGGAGTTGGCTTTTCTACACGACTTTCAGCATCCATATCTGGTAAAATTGTACAAAAATTTAGTAGGATTCTTAACATCATTGCTCAAAAGTTTAGTTCCAAAGTGTTGAGCAGAACTGAAGATATGCAGAACAGATGGAGCACTAACCAGTATCAGTTGGGCCACGGCCAGTGCGACACCTTCTTGGATATGGAATTTTTTCACCTCCAAGATTTGGCCTAGCAAATTCAATACCTCTGTCTGGATTTCCCAAATCATTGTATATATCATAGTCATAAATCCTGTCTGATAATTTTCTAACTCCTTTGCCATCACCCCTGAGATTTTTCAGCTCCTTTTCCCTCAGAGCTCTAAGACCAGGCGGTGTCTCACTTGGTAAATATGGCTGCTCAAGTAAAATTATAAAATGTTAAACTCTTAATTGATAAACAAGTACCTGGCATAGCATATACCATGCACTTGTTGGATACAAACAGTAGTGGAAGCTCATACATAGCTAAGATTAATCATCTTAGCAACAGGTAACAAATTTGGCCAACATATTGCTCTGGCTGCTTCCAGGTCATGGGTCCACGGTTCATTCTAGAGAGATGTCCCATCCAATAATACAAGAATCTCTAAATAAAGCCATATTTTTCCAAAAAGAAAAAGGTCATTGTCATTTTCTTTTTGTATTGCACCTAAATGGCTATTCCTTTTCAACATCATGCAATTCATTTAGATTATAGATTCATGGCTGGAAAATTAAAATTGAGCTGTGCAAGGAGGCCAAAAGAGAACACCAGAAAACCACCTAAAAGTTACGATGTAGAACATGAGGATTAAAAAAGACAAATAAAAGAAATATATTGCTTTCATATGAGTAGGCTTTTGGAATTGTTCTTCTCAAACATCGGCAAAGTTTCAAAGTCTAATAAGTGTGTAGGTTGACCCCTGGAAGTGTCGTGTTCAAGAATACATGCAAGTGAAGATCTGACTGGCATCCTCCCAAAGTCATAGAAGTTGAAAAAGTAGAAACACGTAAGTATGAAGAAAAGTCAAAAGACAAGTACCTCATTTGAAAAAAATATCCTCTTTCCAGGATGATCTTTCTTTGACTGAACCCAGGAGTTGCAAGGGAAATGAACTGGACCGCAAGCAAAACCTTCAATGGTGATACTCTCCAAGAAAAATTCCTTTTGATGCTTGTTGTTCACAGTAATTGCCCCAGGGACCCCGAAGGTGGAGTCTACTGTGAATTCTGCAGTGTAATGGACCCTCTCTGCCTTAACATTTGATTTCTTTGACCAGTCCTTTAACCCAGCTTCATTGCTTCTCCTAGATGCTTTAGTTTCTGCAAGAATTCCTCAAATTATTAACCCATATGGAAGACTCAGTAAGTATCTCTAACATTAAGATCTTCATCTCATTTCCGGACAAGCTTTGAGGACCCAAAAGAGGAAGGCGCAAATACACAAAAGCTAGAGTTTTCATAAGAGAACTGGTAAAGAAACGCTGAACAAGTGATAGAATGACCAGATATAATTAGAGAACGAAATTTGAAGAGAAAATCTCCTCTTTCTAGCAAAACTGCCAACACCTGCAGAATACGTCATAACACAAAAAAAAAGAAAAATTCCTTACTTGGATCAACTTCAGTACTAATAAGCTGCAAGGCAACGTTTCTCCCGATCTTGTCAGTAATATTATCCAAGTGCTTAACAATGGTCTCTTTGAAGTCTTCCTTGTGCTTGTTTCTCACAGTCACGACAGCTCTCACCTTGAACTTCACTGCCTTTTCAGGCACGATAGGACTCTTGCTCTTAATCAAATCTTCACTTATAGCTGCAACAGGGCCTTTCACAACTCTATGCACATACATCTTTCTCTGCTCTGGCACCAAAACTGGATTTACCAAGAACTGATTTTTATTCAACCCCTGTTGGAAATTATGGTTGATCAACACCTTGGATGATGATACAAAGGATGATCTCTCGATCAAAGAACTACCCATGATTTCTTTACCAAGTGCCATCACTTTTCCCCTATCTGCGTGCTCGTAAACTCTAGAGTTTTACTGTCACAGAATGACAAAAAAAAAAGTGAATTATGTGCTAAAGGTAGCTTTTCGAAGCCTATGCCTCTCTTTCTCCGCGCCTCTATGCTTTGTGTGTGCTTGTTGGGGTACTACTACTTATATACACACACAAAAAGCCGGAGAACAAAAAAGTCTTATGAGCTATGGAGATGGAGGGCATCACCGTCCACACGTTTTTCAAATTTCGCTAGTGAAACTATGGTGGTGGGGCTGCTTCGCTTTTGGTGATTTGCAGATTTGAAGCATTGAAATTGTTTTATGGAAGACCAAGCTGAGTCTCGAGTCAAAAACGAGGTAAAAGAAAAACAAGGAACCAACGCGCTTGAGGGGAAACAAGAACGAAAGTGAGGCATGTCCTGTGAAAAAAGACAGGCATGTCCTCCATCCGTGAGCCGTTTCTTTTGCGTCATCAAGCGTTTTATTATTCGCATCTTTTCATGATTGTAATGGAAAGAGCTGCAGATACCGATTAATTACAAGATCTCTTGACCTCTGAACAAAATTCCCATGTGTGATCTGCTTTCTTCTGCTTAAAAATCGTTGCTCTTGCATTGAATTTGACGAGACATTAGCATATTTTGTTTTGGAGATAAGTTTGACACTTCTCAAGAACATAACATTTGTTTAATCTTCAAACGGATCCACCAAGTTCTTATGAAGTTGTTACTTATGGTGGGTTGACGAGTTATAAGATCTTCCGTTTAATTTTATGATATTTTATTGTGTCTAGTGAATCTTAGATATTTATTTATACGGGACTCGTATTTATTTATGTGGGATTTACACGAGACTCATATAAATAAATGATTGAGATTCACCGGACATAATAAGATATTATAAAATTGGACAGAAGATCTAGACTTAATTGACAAGACTTTTAGAGCATGACCCCACCTGATATTCCGACTATGAAGCTCTTATTTCATGTCAGTGTACTTGTTTTTCCTTCACTCCTCTTTTTTTCACAATAAAAGAGCCAGAGATTTAGTGACGGAGTCAGAAATTTAATATAAGAGGATCCGAATATTAATTTTTTTAAATTTTGAAAGACCCAATGTATCATTAACTATTAAATAACTCCGTTATATATATATATGTTAAAAATGATTTTTTTAAAAAATCTTAGGGGGCTCGTGACCCCCAAATTCCAATATAGCTCCGTCTCTGTAGAGACCCCTTGCACCGACCAAGGATCTTCTAGGCTTTTGCCTGGTTTTACTTATGATAAGATCGACTGAGAAGATCACAATGTGATATAATAGAAGAGGAACATTGGTAGCCCTTTGATCGGATCATTTCTATTCTACTACATTCACCCAAATCCACTTTAAAATATAACCAGAACAAGAACTTGCGAAAGATTAATGGACATGTAAAGCAACAGGAGGAGGAAAAATCTACAGCAAGAAAGATACACAGAATGAGGCCAAATGAACACAGACCACGCGATCAATTTGTATAAATCACATTGTGGACCCTTCACCATATGTAATTGGAAAAAAGGAGAAGAGATATCTGAGGATAGTGCATTGCCATTTTTTTAAAGCTATCAAGTCATGATAATGGTGATGAACTATGACTTTCGAGTCACCTCTCCTTTTTCAATAACCAATGCTTCTGCAGTTGCAGAAGCCAGTGGAAGATCCACGGTTTCAGTTTGTACAAGTACCTTAACCAGATTATACATTAAAATTAAGGCCCCACATTGGATTTTATCTAAGATTTGCCTCCTGGAATAATTGTTAACATGGATTCGATTCACTGACACATCTTCTTTAATTGAAAATCATTTAGGTTTGATATTTGCCCAAATTCACTTTATTTTATACTGATTAATAAATATATAATATAATAAATAAATGGTAAGATTTATGCTGAATAATAAATAAATGGTAAAATTTAAATTCACAATCATTAAATGACAAAGATTTTAATATTATATTAAGTAACTATTTTATCATAATAGCTTAAATTTTGTGTGAGACCCTGAATTAATTTTATATATTCACTAACAACTGTATTGCTGAATGAATCACATTGAAATATTAAAATGTGCTAATTAAATATATATATATTTTTAAGCTAATATGTAAAAGTTATGAGTAAAAGTGGACTTTTTTAATGTGATTTTACTAATTTTAAAAAATATAATTTTTTTTAAATTACTAAAAACATAAAAATATAATCTTTTAAAAAATAAAATTAAGCTTAAGTTTTTTTTCAAATTATATATTTTAATTAAAAATAACTAACTATTATATACGATGTTAGAGTTTTTAAATTATATTGTCAAATTATAAATTTTGATAAATTTAAAATGATAAAATATTTTTAAAATAAGTAAAATTATATTTAAAAAATGTTTATCTTTCATCCAAAATTAAAAAGTTGTTGAATAATTATGTGTATATTTTCAAGTTGGTATGTATCATTTTCCTTCATTAAGGTTCAAGCTTGTCAGCTGAGCTGACGAAATGATCAAATTGAGCAAAAGAATAACGACAAACAGAATCGCATTCCGTATTGCCCACGTAACTCAAACACATCTCATCAAACAATATTAGTGAAATGATTGGGCTACACTAAGTCATCATAGTCGTTGGTTTGGGTGAACCACGGATCTTATCGTACGCGCCGATCCAACTTGAATTAATATTATCCCCTTTAGTTGTCAGATACGGATCTCGTCATTTGAATCTGTGACCTCAGGGTTTTGTTGCACTTAAGTGCACGCCTCTCACCACTGAGTCACTGAGCTACGTAGCTCAGTGATAAGAAGCGTGGGTCATGCACCCAACAAAATCCTGAAGTCTCAGGTTCGACTTCTGTATGCCCCCAAGAGGGGATAGGGTTCCCTAAAGGACCTGGCGGCCAAAAGGGACAATACCTGGCGGTGAGGGGCACGACCTAAACCAAAAAGGCGCCCCCAGTGGTGAGAGGCGTGAGTTTTACACCCAACAAAATCCTGAGATCTCATGTTCGACTCCTAAGACCCCCCAAAAAATAGGGATAGGAGGTAAACAACTTAAGCGATCAAAGGGGACAAAACCTCTAAGTGAGGGCCCACCTAAACCAGTCGTAAATACAAATAAAAGAAGGGTTGATGACTTCATGGAAGATTAAGATAATGCAGCAGGAAAGGATTTGAAACTTGGCATATTTGTGGCGTGCTGTGTAGAAACATTTTGCACATGCAAACCTAAATGCCCGTATGATCACTTGGCCACCTTCTCAGCTTCCTGCTCATTTCCTGGCGGTGGCCCAATGTTCTCAGTTTTATTTAGTTCTAAAATACTCGTCAGGCAAGATTAGTTCTTGCCCAGCCAGCAAGGATTTTTAGAAATTTATCAGTCGCAAGGTTAGGCGAGGCCAGACCAGCTAGGACCAAGAAGAAAGTTCACTATTTTTTTAGTACAGAATGATTTGTGCATAGTTGGTCCTGTCAAGATCCGTGGACCATGTATGAAAAAGAAGGAAAAAGATAAGAGACGAAGCTCATGGTGATGAGATTGAGGTGGTGAGATACTTTTCATGCTTGTATTACCCTTCATCTTGGGACACAACGAAGTTCAGATATTTTGCTTTTTGGGACTCTAGCGAGTGATGGGCAGCCATAGCTTTTCCCATAATGGTATAATACCTTTTGCATCAAAATATAGTACATCTATATGTACTATCTTTTTGTATTTGTATTTAGGATTCTTACGATTTGGCACATTAGTTATTACTTTTATTCATTTTATTACTTTTATTATTATTATTTACTATCTTTTTGTATTTGTATTTGGTTTTATTATTATTATTATTATTATTAGTATTTTTAGTATTATTATTTTTAGTCTTATTTTCATTATTTTATATATATCTATATCTTTTGTTATTTTATTGATTTCTATTTATTGGTATTGTTTACCTTTTTTTGTCACTTGCATCACTCTTATATTATCTCATGTGCATTATGAGTCTATCGGAAACAGTCTTTCTATTTTGTAGGATAAGGTTGCGTACTATCAGACCTCCTCAGACCATGTTCCAATGCGGGGCTTCAGATTGGGTGTGATGATGATGATGATATATACTATAATATGTATCCGTTACATATTTTTATAGCTTTATTTATACGTATTTATTATTTTTATTACTATTTTGCATCATGTATAAGTCTATCAGAAATAGTCTCTCTACTAAATAAAGATAAGGTTGTATATTAATGAATCTCCTCAAATTCTACATTTTAGCAGTACCCTCTTTAGGTATTATTGTTGATGTTTTTGTTATAAATTAAATATTTTAATTTTGGATTGAGACCAAGTGAAATTTTGGTATCCCATACTTTTAAAAGTCTCTTTGATATACCAAATGGGAAGGTAAGTAAAGACAAGTCTTTGACAAAAATCTTTTGTCTTGCATTTTTTAGGAAAAGTGTAGTTGGTGGATTTGGATTTTCCTTTTGTTTGAACTTTTACCAAGACAAATATAAAGGGAAAAACATAAAAAGAAGGTGTGCAAAGGTCCACTATAGTTCTTTCTTTTATTCAAAATGGTGGACCGTTTCTTGTACTCAAAAACGGTGGAACGTCTATCCTAAGTGCCTCTACACTTCGGCCCGATATTGTGTGAGGGAGGTAAATCAAGATTTGATCCCAGCCAACTTTTCAGAAAGGCGACCCCGTGTTCGGTAGGCACAAGGAGTCACCATACTGAATGAGCTCCTATACTACCGCTGCAGAGACTCGAATCCAAAAC
>JANTPM010000005.1:5353542-5365172 GCA_025434745.1 Erythroxylum divaricatum
TCTTCTTTAGAGTAGGACATTCGGACTTGTAATGTCCAGGTTGATTACACTCGTAGCATATGATAGATGTCTTTTCTGCTTTCCCATCATCTTTGCTATTTTTCTTGAAGGGTTGACTTCCTTTGGACTTTGATGTGGATCCCTCACATCAGAAAGTAAATTAGATTTTGTGGTTACCCTCGGGGTGTGCACAATGTGCTTGTGGGACCACCTTTTAATTTTCATACTTAGTGGGACACACTGTCCTAGGATATTCCTAAATTACTCGGTGTCATCATTTGTTAGGCTCGTTTTGTGTGGGGCCCACGAGGTTACGTGTAGGGCCCATGAGGTTACTATTCACACCGTGAAATAGTGGGAGGAGCTTTTTGGCAGAATGTCAGAAATGAAAGGGGAATATAAGGTAGATAAATTTAACGGTGGAAATCTCTCAATTTGGAAGATGAGAATGAGGGCTATTTTGGTGAAAGATAAGTGCCTCGCAGCAATCGTTAAAAGGCCAGATAATATCACCGATAAAAAATGGGAAGAAATGGATGCAAATGCAACGGCAAATTTACATCTCGGATTGGCAGATGAGATATTGTCAAGTATAGAGGAGAAAAAGATAGCCAAAGAAATTTGGGATTCTCTTATAAGTATATACGAGACAAAGTCCCTACACAATAGAATATTTCTCAAGAGGAAGTTGTACACTTTACAGATGTCAGAATCTTCGACAGTGACCGAGCATGTCAATACACTGAATTCTCTATTTTCACAACTGAAAAACATGGGTTATGTGATAGTGATTAGTGAACGAGCGAAAATTTTACTTCAAAGTTTACTGGATTTATACGATCAACTAATCAGTAACTTGACGACCAACTTGCCTATGGAAAGTTTGAACTTTGACGATATTGTAGCTGCAATCATTGATGAGGAAAAACGGCACAAGAATAAGGAGGGATCTTCACAGCAAGTAAAGGCATTGGTTATGACGAGAGGTAGATCGATAGAATGTGATTCCAATGGGAGTCAACATCACGATAGATCAAAATCTCGGAATAACAAAAATTTCAAGTGCCACAATTATGGTAAGAAAGGTCACTGCAAGAAAGATTGTTGGAACCTGAAACAGAATTCTAGTCCTAAAAAAAGAGTTGCCGACTCTCAAAGAAATGTTGCAAGCAGATCAGACATCAATAACGCCTTGACTTGTGAAGCAGCAACAACACATGATGGCAAGAGGATGACGCAGGATGTGTGGTTGGTTGCTGGTGCAAACTATCACATGACCTCTTGTAAAAAATGGTTCTATCACTATGAACTTGTCTCAGGAGGTGTTATATATAGCTGCAGTGATCAAGCCATGAATGTTGTTGGAATGGAATCCATCAAGATGAAGATTTATGATGGAAATGTTCGTACCATTCAACAGGTAGGACATGTTGAGGGAATTTCGAAGAATCTATTATCATTGGAATAATTGGACAACCTCGGCTGTAAGATGGAGTGTGAAAGGGAAATTATGAAGATAGTTCGTGGTGCGCTAATGACAATGAAGGCAGAGAAGATAGCTGCCAACTTGTACATGGTAAAGGGAGAGACTTTCGTGGATGGAGAAGCTTCAGTTGCCTCGAGTAACAATGAGAGATCTTCAATGATATGGCACAAGAAATTTGGTCATATGTCAGAGGAAGAAATGAAGATTCTCGTAGACCGGAAGCTATTTCTTGGGCTCACAAAGGTTTCACTACCATTTTGTGAGCAGTGCATGACAAGAAAACAACATCGGTTGAAGTTCAACATATCAGACTCTAGAAGCACAAAAATTTTAGAACTAGTGCACTCTGATGTATGGCAAGCACCAGTTGTATCCATAGGAGGAGCGAAGTATTTAGTATCATTCATTAATGATTATTTCAGGAGATGTTGGGTGTATCCAATCAAGAGTAAGGAAGATGTGTTTCAGACCTTCAAAGAATACAAAGCACGAGTCCAATTGGATACAGGAGAGAAGATAAGGTGCCTCAGGACAGATAATGTAGGAGAATACATTAAAACGAAGATATCTGCATTATATCTATCCGAATC
The DNA here is from genome assembly GCA_025434745.1 of Erythroxylum divaricatum. NCBI lineage: Eukaryota > Viridiplantae > Streptophyta > Magnoliopsida > Malpighiales > Erythroxylaceae > Erythroxylum > Erythroxylum divaricatum. The sequence continues at coordinate 5,355,619 of JANTPM010000005.1, forward strand.
TGTCAGCATTTAATATGTAGATCCTTAGCTGTACATATCTTTAGAATAGGAAGTATTTTTTGTCAGTATCATGGATCCACTAATTTAGGCATCCCACTAATTTAGGCATCAACCAACAAACTTGTATATATACAGATGTATTGCGTTGGAATAGACAGATCACTAATTCATATTTGAGCATAGTATCAGAGAGCTGACTTCTGCTGCAAAAATGGCAGGAACAGAAGAAAAGACACACGACGAAGAAATCAAGAAAACTCAAGGGAATGAGAGCAAGAAGACTCCATCACCCTATGAGCTGAGTGCGAGTGACAACCCTGGAAACGTGATCACGCAGGTACAACTACGAGGCGAGAACTATGAGGAATGGGCCAGAGCTGTGAAGATCTCTCTAAGGGCTCGAAGAAAGTGGGGGTTCATAGATGGAACTCACAAGGAACCACCGAATGATGCACCAGAACAAGAAGATTGGTGGACAGTGCAGTCCATGATTGTGTCTTGGATCTTGAATACCATAGAGCCAAGTTTGCGTTCCACCGTCGCATATGTAGAAAATGCGAAAGACATGTGGGAAGAAATTAAAGAACGCTTCTCGGTGATAAACGAACCAAGAATTCAGCAGTTAAAGGCAGAACTGGCAGAGTGTAAGCAACAAGGAATGACCATGGTTGCATACTATGGAAAACTAAAAATTTTATGGGACGAGTTAGCCAACTATGAACAGATTCCAAGGTGTACGTGTGGAGGATGCAAGTGTAACATTGCATCTCAGCTTGAGAAGCGAAGAGAAGAAGAAAAGGTTCATCAATTTCTGATGGGTCTGGATGACGTGATCTATGGGACAACACGTTCCAACATCTTGGCGACAGATCCTTTGCCTTTGTTAAACCAAGTCTACGCAACCATGGTGCAGGAGGAGAGAATGAAGTCAATTGCCAAATCAAAGGAAGAGAAAGGGATGGTTGTGGGCCTTATTGTTCAGACGAGATATAAGCCAAAAGGACAAGGTGAGGGAAAGGATACGTCAGTAGTGTGCTCGCATTGTGGCAAACCAGGACATGATGAAAAAGGGTGTTTTCAAATCATAGGATACCCCGACTGGTGGGGTGAACGCCCACGAAATGAGGGGGGGAAGACTGGAAGGAACCAATCCAAGGCAAGTGGAAGCCGAGGAAGAGGGGGCATGATTCGTGCCAATGTGACACAAGTTACTGCAGGTAGCCACTCTAATACAGGAACAGAGAATGGAAGAAGCGAAGTGGTGGGCCTGAGCAATGAGCAGTGGCAAGCTATTCTGGAAATGTTGAACTCCCGAAAAACCATTGATAACGAAAAGATGTCCGGTAAGGATGTTTATGACTTATGGATCATAGATAGTGGTGCCTCTAACCATATGACAGGAACTTTGAGAAATCTCAACAAGGAGCGTACTATAGGAGGCTGCCCGGTGGGATTGCCAAATGGTGAACAAGTGCTAGCAAAGAAAGAAGGAGATGTTATTCTTGATGGAGGACTCAAATTAAAAAATGTGTTATATGTGCCAAAATTACAATGCAATTTGATATCAGTGTCACAATTAACAGATGAGGCGCAGTGCTTGGTGTTTTTCACTAATAAGTTTTGTGTAATACAGGACCTCACTTCGAAGATGCTGATTGGAGCGGGTAAGCAGAGAGATGAGCTTTATCTGTATCATGGTGTGCGTGGGATGCAAGTTTTTCATATTAGTGCAGAAAAACAACTTGAGCTTTGGCACAAGAGAATGGGACATCCGTCTTTTAAAGTGGTTCAGATGCTTCCTAATTTGAGTAGCAACTGTAAACGTAAGTGCTTCAATAAATTATGTGAAGTATGTGAAAGATCGAAACAAACGAGAGAAAAATTTCCTTTAAGTGATTCTCGAGCCTCAGATATTTTTGATTTAATACATTGTGATTTATGGGGACCTTATAGAACCCAATCAACCTGCGGTGCATCTTATTTCCTCACTTTAGTTGATGATTACTCTCGGGCTTTATGGATATATTTGTTGAGAGAAAAGAAAGAGGTGGCAAGCTCAATGGTCAATTTTTTCTCCCTAATTGAACGACAGTACAATAAAAAGGTAAAAATGGTGCGCAGCAACAATGGGACTGAATTCATGTGCTTAAAACAATATTTATGCAACATTGAATCCTTCATCAAACATCATGTACAGGGACTCCTCAACAAAACGGATGAGTGGAAAGGACGCATAGACACATTTTAAATGTTGCACGAGCACTACGCTTTCAAGGAAAACTTCCTCTTCGCTTCTGGGGAGAATGCATTTTGACTGCTGGGTATTTAATTAATATAACGCTATCATCAGTTTTTGATGGGAAGACCTCATATGAAATGATACATGGGAAGTCACCATCTTATAATCACTTGCGGGTATTTGGTTCTCTGTGTTATGCTCACAACTAAAGCCGATGTGGGGATAAATTTGATAGTAGAAGTTGAAACTGTGTCTTTGTTGGTTACCCGTATGGACAAAAAGGATGGAAGCTCTTTGACTTGGATAAAGGAATTATTTTTGTCTCACTTGATGTTAAGTTTGTGGAAGAAGAGTTCCCATTTGCCACTGAGCCCAGTGAAGCAGATGAGCACATTCCACAAATGCAGGCCCTTGAAGGATTTGTTGACACTATAATCGAAGACGTAGAAGGTAGTGATGGTGGCCCACCAGACACTCATATAACGGTGCCCAACATTGCATCTGAAGATTCTTCACCCACGTTTCCTGCAGCACTAGCCACCGCCGAAAGGGGGTTCTAGTGCTCACAATGATGCGACCTTGGTGATTGAAGACATGGTAGCGCCCACTGCTACTTCTGCTGTCCCTATCACTCCACTCGGTAGGGGACAACACATTAAGCAACCTTCAGTGAAACTCAAAGACTATGTCACTCACTCCATGATACAACATGACTCACTAGCCCACTCTCCCCCTCCATCAGTTTCTTCAGGTGTGTCCTATCCTTTGGCCAACTATGTATCTTGTGATAAATTTTCTTCTTATCACCGCACTTTACCGCACTTTCCTTGATGCTGTACATGCAGAACGAGAACCTGTGCACTTCTTTGAGGCTGTCAAAGACTCTCGATGGAGGGAGGCAATGGCACGCGAAGTGAAAGCTCTTCAAGACAACGACACTTAGGATCTTGCGACATTGCCTCCAGGGAAGAAAGCTCTCGATTGCAAGTGGATTTATAAAATTAAATATCACTCAAATGGGAGTCTTGAGCGATTCAAGGCATGGTTAGTCATTCTTGGCAACCACCAAGTTAAAGGATTGGATTACAATGAGACTTTTTCTCCTGTGGTCAAGATGGTCACTATTTGCATCGTCTTATCTGTAACAGTTGCTAAAGACCGGGAACTTCATCAAATGGATGTCCACAATGCTTTCCTACATGGCGATCTTGAAGAGGAAGTATACATGAAATTGCCTTCCAGTTTCTAGGTGTCACAATTAAGAGCAGTGTGCAAACTTCGTAAATCGCTTTATGGTTTACGGCAAGCCCCTCACTGTTGGTTTGCAAAACTTTTTGTTGCTTTAGTTCAATAAAATTTTCAACAGTCTTATTCTGACTACTCATTGTTCACTCTTCATCAAGGTGATGTATGGCTTGTGGTGTTGGTTTATGTTGATAACCTTGTCATTGGAGGTAATAATACAACTGCTATTCAATAATTTAAAAATTATCTCCATCGTTGTTTTCACATGAAGGATTTAGGGCACCTTAAATACTTCCTCGGGGTGGAAGTTGCTCGCTGCCCCACTGGTATCTACCTGTGCCAAAGAAAATATGCCTTGGACATCATCACAGAAGTTGGGTTACTTGGAGCCAAACCGGCCCCCACTCTATTGGAAGAAAATCACCGTTTGGCATTAACGGATGGCCCGTTACTCTCTGATCCTAGCCCATACCGCCGCCTCGTTGGACACCTGATTTACCTTTGTTTCACACGACCTGAACTATCCTACAGTGTTCATATCTTATCTCAATTCATGCAGGCCCCCCGGGAGGACCACTGGCATGCTGCCTTGCGTGTGGTTCGTTACTTAAAGGGACACCCAGGGCAAGGTATCCTCCTACGTCGCGACAGTGACTTTTGCCTCTATAGCTAGTGTGACTCAGATTGGGCGAGCTGCCCTTTAACTCGCAAGTCTCTCACTGGTTGGTTTATTCAACTTGACAACTCACCGGTTTCTTGGAAAACCAAGAAATAACACATTGTCTCCAAATCCTCTGCGGAAGCCGAATATCAACACCACTTGTGAGTTAAAATGGCTTAAGGATATTCTTTCTAGTCTTGGCATCTCCCACATTGTGCCCATTCGCCTCTACTGTGACAGCCAAGCTGCCCTCCATATCGCCAAGAACCCCGTCTTTCATGAACGTACGAAGCACATTGAAGTTGATTGTCACTTTGTCCGGGATGAAATCGTTGAGGGGCATCTCAGTCCCTCTTATGTTCCTTCTCACACCCAACTCGCAGATCTTTTAACCAAGGCTCTTGGCACCAAACAATTTAATTATCTGTTAGGCAAGTTGGGCATTCAAGACTTACATGCACTAACTTGATGGGGGTTAAAATGAAGATATCTGCATTATATCTATCCGAATCTGTCAGCATTTAATATGCAGATCCTTAGCTGTACATATCTTTAGAATAGGAAGTATTTTTTGTCAGTATCATGGACCCACTAATTTAGGCATCCCACTAATTTAGGCATCAAGCAACAAACTTGTATATATACAGATGTATTGCATTGGAGTAGACAGATCACTAATTCATATTTGAACATACACTGGCGCAGATTTTGATAGTTACTGTAAGCAAAATGGTATCAAGCGACAGTTCACAAAAACATATACTCCACAGCAGAACGGTGTGGCAGAGCAGATGAACAGAACGTTACCGGAGAGAACCAGGGCAATGTTAGTGACAGCTAGTCTGGAGAAGTCTTTTGGTGCTAAAGCTGTCAACATCGCTTGTTATGTGATCAACCGGAGTCCATCAACGATAATTGATTTGAGGACACCGACGGAGTTGTGGACAGGTAAACCAGTAGATTATTCTAACCTTCATGTTTTTGGAAGTACTACATATGTGATGTACCATGCCCAGGATGTTTCAAAGTTGGATCCAAAGTCTAGGAAATGTATTTTCGTAGGTTATGCTAATGGTATAAAGGGGTATTGCCTGTGGGATCCTACTACCTACAAGGTTGTTATCAGCAAGGATGTCATCTTCATAGAAGATAAGCTCTGTAGTGAAGATGTAGGTACATCAAGGTTAGATATTACAGTGATACAGGTGAACTAACATACCTCTGAAGTAGTGTCGGATCAGAATCCTGTGGAGAATGATGCTAAAGTCAATGAAATCAGACGATCTGATGCTGAAGTTGATGGAATCAGATGATCAACTCACACAAGGGAAGCTCCCAGTTGGCATTCTGATTATATTATAGATAGCAATGTAGCATACTGTCTACTCACTGAAAACGGAGAACCATCAACCTTCTAGGAGGCAATAGGCGATTCAGATGCGTATCAGTGGATAGCAGCAATGCAGGAGGAGATCGAAGTTCTACGTAAGAATCAGACTTGGAATCTTGAACAACTACCATCAGGGAGGAAACCCATTAGCAACAAATGGGTGTTCAAAATCAAAAGAAACAGTTATTACCAATTAAAGAGGTATCGTGCAAGATTAGTGGTCAAAGGATATACTTAAAAAGAAGGTATTGATTTTAATGAAATATTCTCACCTGTGGTTCAATTAACTACCATTAGTATAGTTCTGACATTATCAGTAGTGCATGATTTACATCTAGAACAGCTAGATGTAAAGACAACTTTTCTTCATGGTGATCTTGAAGAAGATATTTATATGCTCCAACTAGAAAGCTTTGAAGAAAAAGGAAAAGAGAAATTGGTTTACAGGTTACACAAATCTCTATGTGGACTCAAGCAGTCGCCAAGGTATTGGTATAAGAGATTTGATTGTTTCATCATGAATCTGGGATACAATAGATTATATGCAGACCCTTGTGCATATTACAAGTGGTTTGGAGGTGATGATTTTGTCATATAGCTATTGTATGTTGACGACATATTGGTTGCAGGCCCCAATAATGATTGTATTCAGGAATTAAAGACTCATTTGGCTAGGGAGTTTGAGATGAAAGACTTGGGAGCAGCAAACAAGATTCTTGGGATGTAGATTCACCAAGACAGGAACAATAGAAAGATCTAGCTTTCTCAGATAAATTACCTGAATAAGGTTTTGCGACACTTCAATAAATAGGACTGTAAAGCCAGTATCCACCCCACTCCCCATTAATTTCAAGTTGTCCTCTGAGATGATTCCTAGCAGTGAAGCAGAGAGGATAAAGATGTCTCGAGTACTGTATGCATCAACAGTGGGTAGTCTGATGTTTGCCACGTTCAGCACTAGACCAGACATTGCACATGTAGTGGGAGTTGTGAGTCGGTACGTGGAAAATCCTGGTAGAGAGCATTGGATAGCAGTAAAAAGAATTCTTCGTTACATCAAAGGAACGTTGAATGCTGCATTATGTTACAAAGGATTAGACACAGGTATTTGACCATGTTGACTCAGATTATGCAGGTGATCTCGACAAAACCAAGTCCACCACTAGATATGTGTTTTTACTTGCTAGCGGAGCTGTAAGCTGAGTATCTAAGCTGCAGTCAGTTGTGGCTACATCAACAACAGAAGTAGAATATGTTGCAGCTACGCAAGCTAGTAAGGAAGTAGTTTGGTTGAAGTTGGTCATGGAGGACTTCGAGCATGTACAAGAGATAATTTCTCTATTTTTTGATAGTCAAAGTGCTTTGCATCTTGCAAAGAATCCAGCTTTTCATGCCAAGAGCAAACATATTCGAAGGAAGTAGCACTTTGTTTGTGAGAAAGTGGAGGAAGGGACAATTACTGTGAAAAAGATCAACACGAAGCAGAAGGTGGCAGATTTTTCTGACTAAGGTTATCAACACAGATAAGTTCATATGATGTCGTTCCTTCTGTGACCTGATAGAGACATAAGCAGTATGGAGTTGAGAGAGAAAGAATGGTGAAGATTAATTAATATCCAATTCAATCTTCAAGTGAGAAAATGTTAAGATACTGATCCCACATCGGTGGGATGAGAATGTGAGGGGAGGAGTGAAGCCTATAAAAGTAGGCTCACTCCTCCTCATTCAACACACCAAAAAACAAACAAACAACATTCCTCTTTTATGTATAAATTAGAGGATTAAGTTTGTAATCCCTAATTTTGTGTTATAGTAAAATTATTCTCTCTGTGTGGTTTTAACTCTATTGGGGTTTTCCACTTAAATCTTTTGGATTCTTTAATTTCTTCCTTATATCTTACATATTTTCCTTTTTCTGTGCTTTCTGTTCTAGCAAGTTATTTTAAGATCGATCTCTTCTTTGTAAGAAGTAAAATTAGTTGAATAGTTTGAGTAAGAATTTATCAAAGCCTACGAACAGAGGTTTAGCCTTGAATATTTGTTAACAGTAGAGGTTAATTGATACCTTGGGGATGGTATTATGGTAAAGTTTTAATTATGCACGTGGACGTGTAGAAGACATATGGAGTTGATAGCAGAACCTCCATCAGAACGTCGACTACAGACGGTTGAAGACAACATAGCTAGAATAGTAGTTATTTATGGCTGTTTGTTTTTATTTTATTTTTTATTTTTTGATTTTTCAAATTTATTAAAGAAATTGCTTATTCAAATTTTTGGTTTCTATTTTCTTCTCTCTGTGTGGTTTTAACCCTATTGGGGTTTTCCACTTAAATCTTTTGTGTTCTTTAATTTCTTCCTTATATCTTACATATTTTCCTTTTTCTGTGCTTTCTGTTCTAACAAGTTATTTTAAGATCGATCTCTTCTTTGTAAGAAGTAAAATTAGTTGAATAGTTTGAGAAAGAATTTATCGAAGCCTACGAACAGAGGTTTAGCCTTGAATATTTGTTAATAGTAGAGGTTAATTGATACCTTGCGGATGGTATTATGGTAAAGTTTTAATTATGTACATGGAAGTGTAGAAGACATATGGAGTTGACAGCAGAACCTCCATCAGAACGTCGACTACAGACGGTTGAAGATAACATAACTAGAACAGTAGTTATTTAGGGTTGCTTTTTTTTTATTTTTGGTTTTCTGTTTTTTCAAATTTACTAAAGAAATTGCTTATTCAAATTTTTGGTTTCTATTTTTTAGTTTTGATTTCTCACTATTTTTAAAATTTATGAAACTACAAAAAGTAATCTTTGTTTTTGTTATTTCCATGATCTAGTTCATTACCAATTCAATCTATATTATTTAATTATTTGATATATTAATTATTAATAAGAATTATGAAATTTTAATTTAATATTAGATATTTAATTATTTAAATTAACTTTCCTTTTTCTTTCCTTTTTCTTTTTCCTAAAAGATGAAAGAGTAAGTATTCGCAAATGTGCAAATGTACAGATAACTAAAATCATTCACTACAAATTTTGATTCATATGGGCAGCTTCTCAAGATTTTGTATTATTTATTATATTTATACCAATTTTTTGTTAAAAATATAATATTTTCTCTATTAAAATAAATCTATTATTTATTGATATGAGCAAACATGATTAATTTATTTTTTAATTTAAAATCTAAAAAAATCATGCAATGAATTCATAATTAAAGTCAACTCAATTCATAAATTTTTAAAAATTTCAAGTGGTAAAGACTGTTTAAGATTTCACTCATTGTTTCTAATCATTATTTGGTATTCTTATTTGCTTAGTACAATTAAAGTCAAGATAGAGTTGAACCAAATATATTGCAGAGAGAAAATCTAATTACCTTCATTAAAACTAATTGTTTATTGGGGTATATGTCAATTTTTTTTTGTAAAAAAGGTGATTTTCTTAGTCGAAATAATTATATTGTTACTATGGTAAAATGAAATAAGATTTAGTTATATTTTTATTTCTTTTTAATTTAAATTTGAGTAAATTATTTCAACTAATTATTTTTAAACAATTTATTTAAATTTAAATGAATTGTTTACACTATCGAGTAGCAGTATGTTGGTTAGTTTATTTAATTATTTTAAAAAAACTGTATTTTTTTAGTGTTTTTGCTCACTTAAATCAACTCTTTTCTTGCATTCCGTTCTCTAATTCTATTCATTTCTCTTTCTGTTCTTGCATTACATTTTCTGATTCTATCTCTTTCTCTGTCTGTCCTTGCATTCCATTCTCGGATTCTATTTCTTTCTTTGTCTGTTCTTGCATTCTATTCTCTGATTCTATTTATTTCTCTATTGTTTCTTTTCCATTCTCTCTCTGATTCTATTTCTTTCTCTGTTATTTCTTCCCCTATTTTGATAATGGAAATTGGTATGCGTCGAGGTGTTACGGTTTGATCTAATTGCAAGGTATGGGACTTGAATCCCATATCGATTAAATACAAAGTTGATATGAGATTTATAAGAA
>JANTPM010000005.1:5455262-5469472 GCA_025434745.1 Erythroxylum divaricatum
GGCAGCATCGTCTTAGTTTAGCCAGAACATATTCTGGTCCAAATTTGATCCTCTAGATGATAGAATTGGTCTTTAAGGTCCGCATGATAGTTGTATTTATTGAAGTCCTTTTTCTATTCATCTAAAGAAAACCTAAAATTGAGTTCTGTACAGAAAGTTATGATCATTTTTTCAATTCATCTCATGACGTCAGCGATTCGTCTCATGACGTCAGCATCATCTTAGTTTGGTCAGAACATCTTCTAATCCAAATTTGATCCTCTAGATGATAGAATTGATCTTTAAGGTCTTTATGGGGGTTGTATATCTTAAAGTCCTCTTTCTATTCATCCAAAGAACACCTGAATCTGAGTTCTATATAGAAAGTTATAACCATTTTTCCAATTCATCTCATGACATCAACAATTTGTCTCATGACGTCAGCATCGTCTTAGTTTGGCTAGAAAATCTTCTGGTGCACATTTGATACTCTAAATGGAATCTTCATAAAAGTTTTAGATCTCGAAGTCTTATTTTAAATGGTTTAAAAACAAAATCAATCTAGCACCTGTAGAAAAAGTTATGGCATTCGCGCCAAGACATGTACAATACTAGTAAAGGCGTAAAAGTGTTAGACCCTTTTGGCCATAACTTCCTCATCCGACCGCAAAATGAAGTGATTCTTGAAGTAATGGATTTCTAACATCTGTGCGTATCTCTCACAAGTCAAAACATAACAATTGGAATTTCCCAACTAAAACAGTTTAGCTACTCATAACGGAATTAAATAAAATAAGGTTCTTAATTAACGTATTCTAAATAACAAAGGAAAGAAGAAAAACTAGAAGATCTCCCTAAAACACTGATGCTGATTGCTTCCCTCTCTGATTGCCACAACTCCTTCCCATCCAAGTGTCACTGGCGCTGTCCTATTGTATCGTCCCTGTTGATTGCTTGTAATTCCTCCTAAATCCTGTGTTGCGTGCGTGACTACCTCTTGCTCCAGTCCAAAAAATTGCCCCCCTTTACTTGCTTTCTTTTTTCTATTTATATTTCCAAGCTTCCACATCAGCCCTCCTTAGGTCACGTACGTTGGGCCCCTTTTGTAGCTGATTCTTCAATTGTTTTGGACCATTAAACCTTGCTGTTTAGGCCCACCTATTGTTTGATTTTAAATGACATTTAATTCCCTTTATTCTCTTGTGCGTTAAAAATGCTAGTCTGCAGTTGCGTCATGTGTCTACGTCTCTTGGCTGTTAATTTTACGCATGCACTCCTCCAATTCATTTCCTTGTTGCGCCTATGTCTCCTGTCTTTGATTTAATTGTTGTTTTCCTCTTAATTTCCCACGTTATGCAAAGATTGTAATTCCCTACAAGGAAATATTAAATCAAATTAAGTCCCAATAATTGCATCAACAGGAGGAATAAAAAGGAATAATTAAAACATAAATATTAGACAAATATGCACTTATCAAATAAGGAGGAGTGAGCCTTTTTTTTATAAGCTTCACTCCTTTCTTTACATTCTCATTCCACCGATGTGGAATGAGTATCTTAAAATAACTGATACGTTTTTTAATGAAGGGTAGAGATTCTTCTTGAAGAAATAACTGACAATTATTTAGTTAATATGATTCAAGAAACGTCATATGCACTAAATTAGTTAAATCTTTGACTTATTAATTCATTTTAGTCGTTAATAAATTAATTCGTTTTAATTCAAATGTTTAAAATACACTGTACAGTGTACAGTAAACTATATGTAGTAAATTATATATATGTCGCACATGTTTTATCAATTGTTTGGATTAAAAGTTGGACAATTAATATAAAAATTTAGTACAGTGATTAAATAAAAATTAAGGATGTTAAATTTATTTTTTTACATCAAAAAATTGTTTAAATGATAGTAAAATTTATAAAGTACATAAAATTACACTTGTATTTTAGGTTTTTGCCAGAAAGTATAGGTAATTTTTATATTTTTTAATGTTAAAAAAGATAGGTAAAATTCTTGTTTTTCTAATAATACATACGTTTCCCAGACTCAAAAAAATTACCCCTGTACCCAACCCAGGAAAATAAATTTGGGAAGTGATTTCTCGTGGCTCGCATCTCCGCCTTTCAACGAATGAGAAATGGGCCTGATGTCACTTTTGGGCCGGGTTACTCTCCAATCCATCCGGATACCACGTCAGGAATGTTGATCTTGACTTGAACTTCTGAATGGAAGTACCAATTACAACACAAACAAAAATGCAGTTAACTTTTGTGTTGATGTTGACATGAACTCCTAAGTGGAAGTACTACTTAGTTACAACTAACAAAACTTTTGTGGTCTGTTAGGAGAAGACGTTCTCCGTAAAAATAAGTCATATCTTACCCGCCAAATTAAGTTCAATTTCATCGCTTCCGACACAAGTCCCTTTCAGTTTCTCCATGATCCATGTCCTCATAGCAACTCTCCTCTCCCGGCTGCTGTGGGGGGATAATACTGATCACCGATGTCGCACTTGAGTTCCATCAGGGCAACACCGCAGCTGATCACCTCGCAATTCAGCAGACGTTCTTTCCTGGCATCCACGGCGTAGAATTCGAACTCGGCCTCTGCGAAATACCGTTGAGACATACTGAAGCCGCATGAGTTGTACCAAAGGAACACATGGCGTGATTGTAGGAACACGGGATCCCAATACTCCATGTCAACCGGGTCAGGGCTGTAGTAGTAGGAATCACATTCAATGTACTGCCCGGAATGAGTCTTCAACAGGCATTCGCATCTGATATCGAAATCGTCAGAGTTGTAATCCCCGTTGCAGGCCACAACCACACCGAATGCCAGCCGACAGAAATCTAGTACTTCATTGCTGTTGCTTGCCTGTACTATTACAGAACACCCGGCACTTTGATACTGGAGCCAATTTGGGAGCTCGCTTCCAGGAATGCAGAATCTGACTTCACTTATAATGAACACGTATTCCAATTCTTCGGTAGAGTCCTTCTCGTCAAATTCCTGCACCGAAATGAAATTGTGAAAGAATCTTCCATGAGACAATGCGCGTGACTGGTTTGAAACCGTGTTGAATAGTCATGGATTGTGGATTATTGTTGGCCCAGTTTATAAGCGGAGAAAATGCATTAACACATTGCCTCAAGATTTTGGGTTGGATTTGAAAATCCCAAAATGGTATCAGACTGCTACAAACTAACTTGTAACAGTGCGGTGAAAGAGGAGAAATAGCAGACCTTATTCAGCAAATATGTCGCGAAATGATGAACAACCTGCTGTGCCTCATCCAGGATTTTGTTGCGAGTGTGCAGGTTTAAATTGAAGCAATTCCCGAAATTGACCACCCTGACACCTGCAGCCCCTTGATTCTCTGAAACTTGGGTCAGTAAACTTGGCACATATGTTAGGCTTGTGCAGTTACACACTTTCAAGCGCTCGAGTCCCGGAGGAAGCTCTGGCAAGCCTTCAAGAGCCTTGCAATCTCTGGCATAAAGTACTTCCAGCCTGGAGAGTTGCTTAATGCTCGGATGTATTCTGACCAAGTTGAAGTCCCGTATAAGTAGTTCTTCTAGTGGAAGAAACGTTCCAAGAGTTTGTGGAATTTCCGTTAAACCACAGTTTACGAGCTGCAGTGTTCTTAGAGATTTGAGACCTGAGCAATCAGGCAAGATTAGACCATGGCATTCCCAGAAGAACAAGTATCCAAGTCTTGTGAGCCGGCTGAATGATGATGGAAGCTTGGTTATCGGGCTCCTGTGGATTATAAGCCTTTCAAGAGCTTCCAAATCTGCCATCTCCTCAGGCAACCCTTCTGAATCAAGACAAGTTAGGGTAAGCGCTCTAAGAAACTTCATATCGAAGACGCATTTCGGAAGTGTTGACAGCTTGAAGCATCCTGAGAGATGAAGTTGTTGAAGCAGTTTCAGGTTGCCAATGGTGCTTGGCAGAGTCCCAATCTTCTGGCAGGAAGTCAGGTCCAATGTTATAAGTTGAGAGTACTGGTCAATTGAGGGGGGCAACTCTTCTATGGACGTGCCACCCAATTCCAGTATTTTTATTCCCAGTGGAATTTCAGGAAATTCTGTGATCTTAGAGCAATTCTCAAGGGAGAGGTAGTAGAGGTTCTCCATATGAGCACAGCTTGGAAGTTTGCCAATACCTTTGCATCCTTTCACCCTCAGGTAGCCAAGTTTGCTAAGATTTTGAATCGAGAAGGGAACCGTCTCGAGCTTTTTGCAGTGACTTAGATTCAAAGAAGCCAGGTTTCTCAGGTTTCCAATAGATGAGGGAACCTCATCCAAACTGATGCATCCTGTCAGGTCGAGTTTCTCCAGGTTTGGTACTTGGGAGAAGTCTGGCATTTTCGTCAGCTCTTCAGAGTGACTGAGGTCTATAATCTTCAGGTTTATGAGCGACTGCGTCAGGAAAGGACACAACTCATGAGATGAGCAACCATAGAAATCACCGGTGAGATTTAGTTTCTGATCTGTTTTTTTGATCTCAATTTCATAGCAACGCAAAACAAACCTGATTGTTTTCCCATAGCTGTTTTACTCGGCTATCAGGCATGTGAAGTTCAACAAGATTCTCGGGGAAAAAACCTGATGGCAAAGATTCTAGAGGATACTGACACCAAGAGAGAAGTCTCAGCTCGTCTGGAAGAAATTCAAGGCCGCTTGGAAGGCGTAATTTAACTTTCAAGGGGCATGGATTGTAGAACTTGAGCAATCTGAGGTTATGCATCCTAGAGAAAGCTGCAGAGCTCAGCGCCATTTCTCTGGACTTGGAAACATCTAGTGCTATGCCTTCAATCTTTTCTGTCCCCTGGTTAGGAAAAGCACACAATCAGTTTTACTTAATCGGAGAATAACTACGAACTTTGTTAAGATCAGTCCCTGAAGGGTCGGATTGGATTAGAACAGGTTGGTTTACTTATAACCAAAAGGTACAATATAAAAACTCGAAACTGTAAGGCAATGGGTTATGCTCTTTCCGGATCAGAAGCAGCTATTTCCATCACTCTGTTTCTGTACAATATTGGATGTGAGCTTTACCTTGTTTCTCGACATCACATTGTAAATTTCTTTGTGATCCCACAACCGACTCCGATTTTCAGGATCATGAATGCTTTCTCTCCGGACTATGTCTTGGCCCATTTGTTGCAGCAAATCATGCATCCTCATCTTCTTGTTCGAAACAGTAACAAGGCACTTCTCAATCAGACTTGTTATTCCATGTGATGCATAAAAATCACAGGCATCCAACACTCTCTCCACATGATCCTTCTCAGAGTTTTTAAAGAAGCATGCAATGTCAAGGAATATCCACTTCTCGTGTTGCTCCAGCCCGTCAAAACTTATCTGGAGGATCTGCACAATTTCCTTGTCGGGAATTCTTTCCAACTTCACCAATGTACTCTCCCAGTCTTCCAGGCTCCTTCCATAAAGATTGGCTCCTAGAACCTTGAGAGCCAATGGAACGCCATCAACAAACTTCACCACCCTTTGTGAAAGCTCCAAGATCTCTTCCCTGGGAAGATCATCTTCAAATGCATGCCATCTGAATAGCTGGAAGCCATGGCGGTACGTTAACTTCCTGACCTCAAAGATCCTGTCACACCATTTTTTAAGTACTTGCTTATTTCTGCTTGTCACAATGATCTTACTTCCAGGACAATACAAATCGCGGTGTCCAGCTAGAGCCTGCAACATTTGATGAGTAGTTACATCATCAAGGACGATAAGGACCCGCTTCATTCGGAGCCTTCTCCTGACAGGCATTGGTAGCAAGCTTGGTGTGCCTATAGACAAGCCGGGCACCCCCAAGATGCTCGACAGAATTTTGCTTTTTAAGACAGCAAGTGAACACTCGTCTAACTCTTCCTTGACATTGACAAAACACAGACCGTCAAAGTCGTCCGAGATTTTGTTGAAGAGATTCTCTGCCAGTGCCGTCTTGCCTATGCCTCCCATCCCCCAAATGCCAACAGAGAGGACATTACTGGGACTTAGTAATGACTCAATTTCTTGGATTCGTGCTTCCATCCCTACAAAGCCAGAGTGAAAATCACTTGAAGGAACAAGTTCCAGTTTCTTCAGGATGTCATTGACGATTTCGTCCACCAACTTGGCCTCTGACCTGATATAACGTGAAAGGGATGTTTGCAAGCGTAAGTAAAATGCCACAAGTGAGGAAACCACAATAACTTCTATAGACTAAATGGGAAGCTTCAAAACTTGAGGAAGTTTAAATGAAGCATAGCTACCAACTTGAGAAGAACCACTTTCCCCTAACTTTGACAAGTAATAGAAACATAGAACAATCTTAAACTGTGTTCAGTGATATTATTTATTCAATTTTCTAAGCCTCGTCAGATGTAACTAACAGCCAAGCTCTTTTCTCCATGAGGTTCACTTGATGTAGAATCAGACAGATGTACAAATGTGTTTCAATATTAGAAATTGGAGAGTTTTGAACTCAATTTTTTAATAATAAAGTTTTAATTACCAACCAAATTGAGTTGATCTCGTGGCCTATTATGATCACACGATGTCTACCTTGAGCTATATATGAGATGGAGGAATTATACATAAATCTCATCTTAGGAAGTTTTGTTGGGAAGGCGTAATAAACCCACATTTTAAACTTTATGAGCTAATTTATAAGGATAAATATTTTCTATCCAATTCTAAAAAAATAATTAATCAAGATCATCAAATATCGTACCCTGGTCCGACCAAGCGGGTATAATTCGTCTAAGAACAACTTAAGCAAGTTAAGTTGGCTCAATTCTGTGTATTCCTCTGCAACTCTTTTCTTTTGCACAAGAGGAGAAAACAAAATCAACTGGGGAAGCAGGATACGAATATAAATTAAGAACTCAAGAACTCTGCGGCAAAGAATACTGTATGTAGAAGCCGCAGGTCCTAAAGGTACGAGACACCAATACCCGAAAACAATTAATTTCCTCAAATCTTTGCTAGTACAAGTATCGATCCAGAGTTCCAGACAAATCAAGGTACGGTACGGTACACCAGTCAAAAAGACACAACAGGCACACAAATTATTATTTAAGGCAACTCGATCATATATACTGATGAAATATATATCACCCGTTGCGTGGTTAATAATAACGTAGGATTGCATACCATCAACCTTTTGGAACAAGAAACAAGAAGGAAAGTTTACTGTACGGACTCGGTATCCTGAGAAGAGAAGCCACTTAGAGAGCTTATCTCGTCGATAGCGCGTCGCCAACTCTCCACCAACTCAGGGCGGAACCGGTCGCCGTGGCTGGCCATCGCCTCCTCGTACTTCCCCGTCAGCTGGCGGACATCGGTGGGGTCCACGTCGTAGAAGACAGGCAAGACCAGCTGCCCGGCCTGGTCCATGCAGTGGTGTATCTTGGCGAGCTCCTCCAGGCACCACTCGGAGGCTGCGTAGTAGGGAGAGAAAACAACGAGGGAGAGGTGGGAGTTGGATATCTTGTCCAGAAGGGAAGGCGCGATCTCCTCTCCTCTCTCGAGGTTGTAGTCTATGAACGCGTCGATCTGGTTCCGGACAAGCGCCTCGAACAGGAAGCTCAAAAAACCCTTCCTCGTGTCTGAGCCCCTGAAGCTCAGGAAGACGTCGTACTGTAGTAACCGGGGAGAGGAAGCTGCCATGTTTTCAACTGTTGTTAGTTTGTTCTATGACAAAATATCCAGTAGGGTAAGGTAACAGGGTTGAAAAGAAGGGAAGTAAGGCATGGGTTAAATAAAACAAGTGACGCGAGACGTTAGTTTGTAGATTCTACTAATTAACATGAGTTGACATAAGTGGTAGCGTGATAGCGCCTGTTAGTTTGAACTTTGAAGTTGTCAAAATCAAGTCGAGAACAGGGAAAAGTCGGAGAGAGTGGCGTCGCTCTCCAACGTGGCCTACTCAACTTGAATTAATTAATACATGTTTATAGAAATGTGATTAATTTTCATTTATCATATACTTTGTTCATTATCTTTTTTGGAAATCTTGTCATAATCATTAGCTACTGAATTTTCGACTATACATAAATCGAAATGGCATATTAACTGCAAAGATCATATATCTCATCAGAATGACCTGATCTTTTTTTTTTGGGTCAAAGAATGACCTGATCAAAGAACCAACAAAAGTTCTCAGAACTTGCGAGGTTTGGCCACCTGTGTTGATGTCATGATTAAAATCAGTGGTAAAGAACGTCTAGAAAATGGTTGGTGCTAGCGTGACCAATTAGCATCGATCACAACAACTTTTTATCTGCTATAGCAAATCATCTTCAAGGAAGAATAAACAAATTGGTTCAGCTTGGTTTGCCAACAACTTCAAAAGACATGCACTTTGTTTAATTATTCTATCTTGGCATACGAGGAAAGACAAACTCTGTTCTTTGGCCTTTTCTTGTTTTGTTCCTTAAGACTTTAGCGCCCGGAGAGCAATTGTCAAAAACAAAATGCTAAAATGAGCCGATGAACACCAAATGATGTTTCACTTCAAATAAGAAAAGACCAGAAAACGACAATGACCAAGACCCTGTAAAACCGGACTTGAAAGAACTTGTCCGGAAAGCGAAGGCAGTGGAAAACTAATTCTTATTAGCGAAAATTCATTTTAATATGTTTTCTTTACTTTGTCACCATATAAGATTGTTAAATATCCAACACAATCTTATTCCATGCGAATATGACAGAAATTATATGGTATTAAAATGAAGTTTTATTTTACCTATATATATTTTCAACTAAATAGATATCGGCCATTCAAAAAAAAAAAAACTAAATAGAAATCGGGAACTCGTCGGTGGCCACAGATTAGGTGTAGGGGTCACCAATCATCGAATAAATTCGCCTTCACGATGCACCTATCCACGACTAAACGGAAAGACTTGGAATGAATTTAGTTATTTGCAACTTTATAATTACTCTTTTTTGTTGTGCCACATCAATATAATGAATTTTCTACGCAGTCTATTTTTGCCCCATTTCAAATAGGAAAAATAAGATATTTGTTCTCGTACAACACTTATTTCGTATGGATTGGTCAAATAATCCAAAACTCGTTAATCCCCTAATCTAGATGTACTCTAATCTTTAATTGAGCTATGAGATCTACGTGAACTTGATCGCACAGCAACAGCAATTCATGCTTGGGCTCCACTTCACCTACCTGTATGGCAACGCCAATTCTTCACAACTTGAATATGATACCTGTGAATCTTAAAAACCATTAACAAATATTTAGTGACATCTAAAGAAAAGATTCTCATTCAAAGCATTAAGAATCCTTGGCCTATTCCATAACATCATCATCATCATCATTATGGTCTCCATGATCATATATCCCAATCCCACAACTACGTCCCATTTCAACGACACCACATCGCACCACCTCACAGTTCAGTAACGGTTCACCCTCCATATCCACAGGGTAGAACTCCAAACTCCCCTCCACAACATAGTACTCAGCCACATTGAACACATCTGAGTGATACCAAAGAAACAGATGTTGTGACTGCAGGAGATCGTGCTCCTGCCACGAGTTGTCCTCATCGACCAAGATCCGAGGTCTATAGTATGAATCTAGATAAAGGCGGCGTCCGAACTTCGTTTTCAGATGGCATTCACATTTGATGTTGAAATTATGATAATCATAATGGCCATTGCAGTGTACAACAGCACAGAAAGCAAGCTGACGGATATCTACCACTTCGTTCTCAATCGGACTTACTGACAATGAAGAACCATCAGTTTGGAAGTCAAACCACTTGGGAACCTTGTTTCCTGGGACACATAACACAATCTTGAACTCAGGGCGTCTTGCTCCAGAACTTTCCTCGCCATATTCCAATTCCTCATATTCCTGAACCGTTGGCAATTCCAAGTTCATGGATCAGGGGACATAAAATGCAAATGAAGAGAAGAAGAAAAAAATAGCTGATATAATATAATGTTTTTAGCCAACATCCAAAGGGTTAATGATGCAAGAGACGAGATGAGAAGGAAAGAGAGAGACCTCACTGAAGAGCCATGATGTCAAACTTTGACTACTGAGATGTACACCATCTATAATCTTGCGATGCTCATCTTTATTTAGGCCAAAGCAATTGCCGAACATGAAGTACCTGTGACCAATTCCATGTTCAGCGCGATATTCAGCCACTGAACTTGGTGCACATCTTAACTTGATGCAATTGAATGTGTCCAACATTTGTATAGCCGGTGGCAGGTCAGGCAAACTTTCAAGATTCTTACAACCACGTACAGAAAGTGTAGACAACCGAGAGAGTCCTTTGATGCCTGATGGTATGCTCATCAAATTTTCTTCACTCAGTTGCAATTCTTCCAAGGATGTTAGTGATCCAAGATCATCAGGAACTTCTGATATACCACAAAACTTTACTTGTAGTACTTTTAGATTATTAAAACCTCTGAGAGGAGTCAAAACAAGAGATTTACACCTCCAAAATCCCAGACTTTCCAGTTTGCTCAAGTGACTGGCAGAGAATGGGATTTTTGTTATGCTACAATCAGCCAGCCAAAGGTGCTTTAATGTTTCCACGTCCCCTAACTTCTCTGGGAACCGATCTGGATCCTGAAAAGTTACTTTAAGAGAGCCGAGAGATTTCAAGTTGCAAAAGCAATCTGGAAAATTTGCTAGCTTTGAGCATCCCTCAATACTAAGCTGTTGAAGAAGTACCAAATCACCAATAGAGTCCGGAAGACTCTCTAGCTTAGTGCAGTAACTCAAATCTAACTTGTAAAGCCTAGAAAGCTGCCCAATTGATGGAGGAACTCCAGTAATCTCTGTCCCACCTAAGTTTAGCACATTTAGATTCAATGGAAGATCTGGAAACTGTGTCAACCGTGAACACTGATGCAGAGAAAGGAACTTAAGATTTGTCAGCTTGCCAAATGTTGGGAAAGTGCAGAGATTCTTGCAATCTTCTAGACTCAGGTAGGAAAGGTTTCTCAAGCATTCAATGGAAGAGGGTAGCTCTTTCAAACTTATGCAACCTTGCAATGAAAGATATGTCAGCTTCCTTTGGCTGATAGACAATGGCATTGTAACCAATTTGATACAACCCTTCAGAATGAGAACCTCAAGGTCAGGAACATTGGACAAGTTAGGAATTCTTGTTAGCTCCTTGGAGTCACTTAGGTCAATTACTTTCAAGTTCCTAAGATACTGCAACAGAAGAAACAAGTTAAGCTCAAAGAGTATATGTATCCCTAACCATAATTATTTGACCTTTGTTATTATTACCTGGTCAGAGTCCAAGAGCTGTTCCACCTGACTATGAGGCATGCGAAGTTCAACAAGATTTGCCGGATTAAAAGCTGATGGCAAAGATTTTAAAGGGTATTGATACCATACAAGACTTCTAAGCCCATCTGGTAGAAAGTCAAGGCCATCTGGAAGGAATACCTTCTGTCTTCCAGGGTATGAATTATAGAAACGCAGCAATCTAAGGTTGTGCATCTGTGAGAAAAATGTAGAACTTGTGTGTACATCTTGAATTTGTGACAGATCAAGTACCATACCTTCGATCTTTTTTCTTACCTGTAAGCCAAAAGGAGAATTACTAAGCAGAAAAGCAAAACACAACAACTACCCAAAGGGCACTACGTTCATTGTTAGACTTACCCTTTGTTTCTGAATTATACGACAAATATCTTTAGGATCCCGCAACCTGCTACGCTGTCCAGGTTCTTGAAGGGACTGTTGTCGAATTATGTCCAGACCCATTTCTTGCACTAAATTATGCATGACCACCCTTTTTCTCCAAATCTTGATGAGAGACTTGTCTTCTAAACTTTTCAATGCACTAGTTGCATTACAACCACTGGCATCTATGAACCTTTTAACACAATCCAAGTCTTCCCCAACAAAAAAACATGCAATGTCGAGAAATATACTATTTTCATGATCTTCCAACTGATCATAACTTTTCTTCAGAACTTCACAGATCTCTTTATCAGGAAAGTTTGCCAATTTCGACAGCATATTTTCCCATTGTTTTGATCCCTTGTTGTGTAGCTTGGAGGCTAAAACTTCAAGAGCTTTGGGAATACCGTCCGCATATCTCACTAGCCTTTTTGACAGATCCATGAACCTGTCTGTGCAATGAGATTCTAGAAAAGCATGCTTTTTGAAAAGTTGAGAAGCATGACGATAAGATAATCTCTTAACCTCGTACATCTCATCGCATCCCTTTTTCAGTACCTGTCTGTCTCTGCTAGTTATGAGCATTTTGGTTCCTGGACCATTTAACTGGTGGTGCCTTGCCAATGTTTCTATGTGTTGATGGCTGTTTACATCATCCAGAACAATTAGAACTTTTTTCTTCTGAAGCTTTCTCCTAGTTGGCATGGATAGCACGCTTGGTGTGCCAATTGTGTGATCTTCCACCTTGAGCAACATTGAAAGGATCCTGTTTCTCAGCCCAACCAATGAGCTGTTCCCCAATTCATCTCCAACATTAATGAAGCGACTATCTTCAAACTTGGAAGAAATCTTGTTGAACAACTTCTCCACCAGAGCTGTTTTACCAATCCCGCCCATCCCCCAAATGCCAACAGATTTCACATCATTCCTCCATAATAGCAGCTCAACTTCTGAAATGCAAGAATCAAGTCCAACAAAGCCATCATCATTGACATCATCAAAAGGCAAAAGCTCCAATTTCTTTGAAACGTCTCTGACTATGTCATCGATAAGGCTGGCCTCATTCCTAACAACACATTCAAAACTACAATCAAAACCAGCAAAAGAAGTACCACAGATGAAACGGAAAGGATTATGCTAAAACCTCGGGAGCCACATCAAAAAATCAGCTCATCCCCAACAATTCACAGAAAACATTCAAGATCTCCCCAATCCAGGACCTAACAATTACAACCCCCCGCCTAAGCTAATGGAAAAGCTATTGGTATAAGGGTTAACACAGAGACATCTACAATCCAGGGAGCGGTCATCCACTTGCACACCAACAACTCTTCCACTCAAAACTAGAAAATGAAACAAAAAAGCAGAGAATCAGAATGGAGAAAACACGCACTCAGCATCCAGCGAGACCCGGCCGCTTAAGCAGCTAATATACTGGAGAGCCCGTCGCCAATCCGCCACTAGCTGTCCATCGAACTTCTCGCCGTGACCGGCCAAGGCCTGGCCATAAGACGCAGTCAGCTCCTGGACGATCGAGGGGTCCAGACGGTAGAAGACAGGGATGGCCATGTGTCCCATTGTCTCCATGCAGCGGTGTATCTTGGCGAGCTCCTGGAGGCACCACTCGGAGGCGGCGTAGTTAGCGGAGAAGACAACGACGGAGACATGGGACTGTTCGATCTTCTCCAACAGGGCAGGTTCTATGGCTTCGCCTCTTTCCAGGTTGTAGTCTATGAAGGTGTCGATTTGGTTCCGGGAGAGCGCCGCGAACAGGAGACTCACGAACCCTTTTCGCGTGTCCTTGCCGTAGAAGCTGAGGAACACGTCGTACTTCCGGCAGGGGGAGATAGGCCGGGGAGATGACGCCGACGCTGACATTGCGATTTGGAACTTAGCTTGGCCTTCAAGAAGTCAAACGACGAAAGAGGAAAGGGAAATCTGTCAGCGGCTTAGCCTTGAGGGGTTGACAGGAGGAAGTATTTTTTCCGGAGTAGGAAATGGAGGCACTCGCCCTTAAAAAACTGTTGTATTTTTAACCACCCTAGGTAAGAAATTGGAAGATTATTTTATTTCAATTATGTTGTGAGCTACAATTTAAACGACACTGTATCAAGTCGAGAGAATCGCTTTCCGCCGCTGAGCCTCTTCCCCTTCCTCTTGTTCGCAAGGAAGCATCGGTCGGTGTCCAAGCCAGAGAGTGAATCCGAAGCCCGGGCATTCCAAATTGTTATAAATTTCAGCTACATTATTTGGGTCATGCTCTACCATTTACCCTAAACGGCAACTTTGCTCTACCATAGGAAATGCGTTTAGGGTTCTTGTCTTCAACAACTAGTCGGATACGATCCAAGTTGCCGTATGAATCAGCCAGAGATGCGGCTGTTGCCGGCCATACGAACCTGAAGGACAAAATAACTATGGAGGAGGTCGAAGACCGTAGCGAAGAAGATTATTTGGAGAAGAATCAGGAAGCCGATGTCACATTGCGGTCTTCGTTCAAGAAACCTCCGCTGAAGAAGGTGAAGATTGACGAAAGC
>JANTPM010000005.1:5586048-5603054 GCA_025434745.1 Erythroxylum divaricatum
AATATGAAACATGAATTTTTCTAAGATACAATGCTTTTTTATGTAATCAAAATTTAACTTTAATCAATTACAAAAATTTCTTTAAATTAATAAATATTAATTTATTGATCAATTAATATCTCTATAAAATAATAAATATCATCATATCAATAATATTAATTTATAGATATTTTACTGTATTTGTTTATTATTATTATTATTATTATTATATGACTCGAGAATTTATTCACCGAAGGAAAAAGAGATAGATGTGAAAGTGTACTAAAACGATGCCTTCCTTTGGCCCAACCGCAAAACGGTGAGTCTTGCTTGACCCATCAAAATATCCCCATACGAACGTTGCCGTTTTGGAGCGGAGTAAGAGTAACTACGCTTCCCCCGTTTTGGAGGGTTTTGAAGAGGTTTTGAAGCTTCTTGGTTTTATAGACCCCACCCCCTCAATCTCTGTCTTCTCTTCCGAACCGGGTCAGCTCCGACCCGATTGATGGACGTTGAAATGGAAGCTTCACCTTCCTTCTTCGACCCCCAAGATCTCTCCGACAGAGAGCAGTTTCGTCGCTACGGGTACTTTACTTCATACTAATTAGCTTCCTTCTCAAAAAATTCAAATCTGTTTCTTTTGATTGGTTTCTTTTTTCTTTTTTTTTTCTATTTCTAGAAAGAGGCACTCGGCCTCAAGCTTATCGCCGCAGAAGGGAGACAACACCCCTTCGAAATTCAAGGAGTCGAGGCTCTTATACGACGGCCACAGCATACATAGCCCCACCAATGCGGCGCTCCTTCTCGAGAACATCAAGCAAGAGGCTGATAGCATTGATGGTTTTCACTTTGATGCCGCTCCCGCCAAGTCCGAATTCGGAGCTGACTCTATCCGACAGTTCGCCAGTCAGTCAATTAAGACTTTCAAGGTTGAGGATGATTCGTTCACTGATAGCGCCGATGCTACTTTTGCTTTGTTTGCTTCTCTTCTCGATTCTTCTATTCAAGGTCGGTTATTTGTTTTCCGATGTTTGTATGTTAACCAAGTTTCGACATTTTTGTGAATTTATCTGACTGTCGTTTTTCGTCACATTGCAGGATTGATGCCTATTCCTGATCTGATTTTAAGATTTGAAAAAACTTGCCGAGATGTTTCGGAGTCAATCAGGTTTGGCTTCTGTGTTCGGAGGGTATTTATGAGTTTGACAAAATGACTGGCCTGAGCTATGAGTTAGGATCTCTAATTAGTTGTTAATCTGAGACACTTTCGTATTGGATGCGATTAGGACCTTTGATTCCCTTTAAGATGAATGCTTCGTCCATGATTCTTGTATTTAGTTTAAATATACTTAAGCATTATTACTTAATTACTGATCATGCTTAAAGGCTGCAAGAATGGATGAAGCTCTTATTCACGTTGTTAGCTAGTTGTTGTTGTTACTCATGGGTAACTGGACTGCACAACATTTACTTTTACTATAGGTATGGATCTGGTATACGTCATAGAGTTGTGGAGGACAAGCTAATGAGGCAGAAGGCTCAGCTGCTTCTTGATGAGGCTGCAACTTGGTCTCTTCTGTGGTATCTATATGGGAAAGGCAAGAGCTTATCATTCTTTCCAGTCCATTTTATATGTGTTTAAGAATTTGAATTGGGGATTGGTGGTGCTCATCATGGTATGAGTTTTCTTTTGTTATACTTTTTTGAGCTTCTTGTGATGCATATGCTTTATATCTTGTAGTGACAGGGGAGCCCCCAGAAGAGCTTATTGTGGTACTTTTCCTCGCATTGAGTGTTTCTGTTTGCTTAAACATGCTTTGTGCATAAACTAGTAATTTCCACTTTTTTTTTTCCTGATGGCAGTCACCATCAACCTCGCATTTGGAGGCTTGCCAGTTTGCGGTGACTGATCATACAGCCCAACTTTGCCTTCGAATTGTCCAATGGCTGGAGGGATTAGCCTCTAAAGCCCTCGATTTGGAAAGCAAGGTGATTAATTTCATCAAATATAATTAGGTTTTGCAATACTAAGGATCAAAAGATGTTTGTGTTATTTTTGACCTGAATATCCTGCAAACAATTTGGCGATTTTTTTTGTAAGATGTACATGAGACTCGTGTGAAGCAACTTCTGACTTAACATTCTGATTTTCAATATACTATTCTTGGGTTTCTGATTCACAAGATAAGTCTTAATAAAACATATTTTGACATGTACATTGGTTAATTACTGCAGGTGAGAGGAAGTCATGTGGGCACATACCTACCCAATTCTGGGATTTGGCACCATACTCAACGGTTTCTGAAAAAAGGTTCTTCTAATATAAATACCGTTCACCACTTGGATTTTGATGCCCCAACTCGCGAGAATGCTCATCAACTACCAGATGACAAAGTACTTTCTTATACATCTTACTAAGTTTGTTACCCTTCCAATTATGTATTTATCCTCATTACACCGTGCATATAAATTTCTTTTGGTTCTGTGAAATGATTGTTACATCATTTTTGGCACAAAAAAGTTTATGGAAATTTAGTTTGGAGTTTGAATTATGACACTCCATTGTGCAAAATTGCATTCATGATATACAAACTTCAGAATAGTTTCATTTTGTTTAAAGCAGCAATTTTCTTTCACTGCTGCAGAAGCAAGATGAATCCCTTCTAGAGGACGTCTGGACACTATTAAGGGCAGGAAGGATGGAAGAGGCGTGCAACCTTTGCCGCTCTGCTGGACAGGTATCTGAAAAACTGTAGGGAAATTGAATTAGTGGAGATGATTGTGTATTTGTTATTTACTGGTCATATTGATTGATTCCACTTCGGCAGCCGTGGAGGGCAGCAACTTTGTGTCCGTTTGGAGGAATGGACTTGGTTCCTTCCATTGAAGCCCTATTGAAGAATGGGAAAAATAGAATACTGCAGGCTATTGAACTAGAAAGTGGGATTGCCCATCAATGGCATCTGTGGAAATGGGCTTCTTATTGTGCCTCAGAAGTAAGCATAAGCTTCTCGTACCATTTTCTTATTTTTGAACCTATTTCTTCTGCATATTTGTTATATCAGTTTCATTTATTAATTTATCTTTTCCATCTTCAACTTTATTCTATAGAAAATTGCAGAGCAAAATGGTGGGAAGTTTGAAATAGCTGCTTATGCAGTCCAATGCAGCAACTTAAAACGCATGCTTCCAGTATGTGCAGATTGGGAGGTATTGGTTCCTCTTTTTCTGTCTTACGTTTGTTTTCGTGAAACTATCTTCTCTGAGGAGAATCTGATTATGTCGATAGTTAACAATGTGATAATTATTATATATGCAGTCAGCATGCTGGGCGTTGGCAAAGTCTTGGCTTGATGTTCAGGTGGATTTGGAATTAGCTCGCTCTCAACCAGGAAGATTGGAGCAGCTTAAAAGCTATGGTGATGGTCTTGAAGGAAGTGCTGGGAAAATGGATGTTGCATCTCATCCTTCAGCTGGACCAGAAAATTGGCCACTCCAAGTTTTGAATCAGCAACCCAGGAGTCTTTCTGCCCTTCTTCAGAAACTCCACTCAAAGTATGTTTATGATATCTTATTTCTTGTTTTGATTGAATATTTAAGTTCATAGTGTTGTTCTATCATTATTTGGTGTACTCTGGATACTCTGTTGAGTGTGATGTTTTCTTGGCAACCATGCTGTAGCGAAGTGGTTAATGAAGCTGTTACTCGAGGGTGTAAGGAGCAACAGCGACAAATTGAGGTCTCTCTCTCAGGAAACTATCTACCATGATATTCGTTCCATAATTCAAATGGTTATGCACTTCACAACTTATTTTGCATAGCATTAGCTACTTTGTTGATGTGAGTTTCTTGTTAAATTCACAACATTTTAAGACTTGTAAGGTATCTGAGCAATTTGCTATTGGACATATCTCTCAAGCTTTATCTTTTATGGCAGATGGATCTTATGTTGGGTAACGTACCACACCTGCTGGACATGATTTGGTCTTGGATATCTCCTTCCGAAGAAGATCAAAATTTTTTTAGGTAACGTTCTTTGGATCTCTTCTTTGATAGCAAAAGGTTTGACAAAATTCAAGATCTTATTAGTGCTCAAGCTAATATTCTTGTGGTGATCTTTCTCATGAACACTTTGGCAGTCATTGGTTAGCCAAGGTTGTGAAAAAGGGAAAGCAAAAGATTATTATCTGGTTATGGACCTGCTTGGTCTGGTCTTGGGAAGAACAATTTCAGGAAGAACAATTTCAGGGCACCATTGCATGAACCAATGGCCTCTCATATTTCATATGCTCGTCACATGTTTCTTTCGTCCCTTGTTATTGCTAGATGTATTTATGCGTGTGTGTTGGATTAACATGCTATTTCTCAGTTGTCATATCGACTAATTCACTATTATGGCTTCTGTCAGGCCTCATGGTGATCCTCAGATGATAAGATTTGGTGCTCACCTAGTGCTTGTATTTCGGTATTTACTTGTTGAGGAAATGAAAGATTCTTTTAAGGAGAAGCTCATGAATGTTGGTGATCTTATTCTACACATGTGAGTATGTTGGTCTAAGGCTAATTAAATTTATCAGTTGTAATTCAGATTTCCACTGGATTTGAATGACTTTGTAGCAATCTCAATGAAAGAAGCAGGCAGGAATAAGTGGGCAAGTACATATGCAAACTCATACACTTCGGTTGTACACACACACACAGACAGATGCACATGCACACATAGACAGATAGGCAGACACAAAATTAGAGAATTTTAAATTTGCACATCCACGGCCTTGCTGTCTACTTGTCTGTTGCTTGATTGATGTAGACCATGGTTCTATGGGAACTAAAGTATGAGCCCTTCATTGTCTTCCTTTTGACGTTACGAGTTTTAAGGTGATACTTATGTGGTAGCAGCCCAAGTTATCTGTTGATTTATCCTAGTTTAAAAATCCATATCTCAGGTATGTGATGTTTCTATTCTCAAAGCAACATGAGGAGTTGGTTGGCATTTATGCTTCTCACCTTGCTGGCCACCGTTGTGTTGACCTCTTTGTGCACATGATGGAATTGAGGCTAAATAGCAGGTATTTTTGACTGGTTATTAAGTTCAAATATTGTTTCTGTATCCCTCCCTTCTATTCATTTTCATGACTGAGGTTTGCATGTTCCGATACATTTTCTATTTGTTATAGAAGATGTAGATGTCTGGGTACTTAATTGTAGTTCATCTTATATGATTTGATGGAGGGTGGTGGTTGTATTCTGTTATTCTTTGCGCTTTTGGGACACAAGGTTATTAAGGAGTTACCATGGCTGAAATTAAAAAGCCATTAAAAAATAATTAATTAATGAATAAGATTGTGGTCTACACTAGAGGAGATCCTTTGGTTGGAAATCTTTTTACAGGGGTACAACCTTCTAGTAAGAGTTCCCATGACTCGTGTTCATCATTGGTCTGCCATTTTTCAGAACAGATCTATGAAAACCTGTGTCTATTTTGACTTGCCAATGTTTTATTGTTTTCCTGGTGAAATAGTGTACACGTAAAGTACAAAATTTTCCTTTCTGCAATGGAGTATCTACCCTTTTCTTCAGTGGATGATTCAAGAGGCAGCTTTGAAGAAATTATTGAGAGGTAGTTTTATACTTGTGAGTTCAGGATAAGATGTGAAATTGACGACATTTTCAACATATAGCTGGAATTTCTGATCATGGTGTATAATAACAGATTGCTTTCAAGATCCCGGGAGATCAAAACTGGAAAATATGATAAATTATCAGATGTTGCAGAGCAGCACCGATTGCAGAGTCTTCAAAAAGCAATGGTTATCCAATGGCTCTGCTTTACACCACCCTCAACTATTGCCAACGTTAAAGATGTCAGTACCAAACTTCTGTTGTGGGCGTTGATGCACAGGTAACATATTATACTCTTCTGAACAATAAATTTCATAATTGTTTATACATCTACCAGACAACCAACTTATCTCTTGCTAATAATGAGTTTCTTCTGTGCCATGATCATAATAGGAAAATCTTTTATCATATCAAGGAGTAAATTTTTGTTGCTGTTATGGATCCTAATTCCAAATTGCCAGGATGATCTTAACATGGAAAATAGATAAAAGAGGATGTTAATATATCTCGAGTGCTTAAAATATCTCTCTTTTTCTCCCGAGTGCAATATGTGCATACTTTTGAGACACTTGCTAACTGATTGTTCATAATTTAACTTTGCCTGTTTTGTGTTGCTTCTCTTCTTTCTGTAACTTAGAACTTTTCTCTGTGCAGTAACATATTGTTCAGGGAGTTTGCTTTGGTTTCCCTCTGGAGAGTACCAGCAATGCCAATAGGTGCACATGCATTACTTAGTCTGCTTGCTGAGCCCCTGAAACAGCTTTCAGAAATACCTAATACCATTGAGGATCATGCTTCCAAGAATCTGAAAGAGTTCCAAGATTGGGTACGTTTCATGTTAGTTCACTTACATTGTTTATGCACTTCTGTCTTTCTGTTCCCAAAGGTTTACTTGGATTTACATGACTATTTCAAATTCTTGGAAATAATATACATGACTCTTTCTTAGAGTGAGTACTACTCCTGTGATGCAACTTACCGGAACTGGCTTAAGATCGAGCTAGAGAATGCAGAGGTTCCTCCAGCTGAGCTCTCAACAGATGAACAGCAAAGAGCCATTTCAGCAGCTAAAGAAACCCTAAATTCTTCTATGGAGTTGCTTAAAAGTCAGTGACATGGATTAATCTTTTCTAGTGGTGCTGTTTTTGTAGATGATGTATTTAGAATTTCATACAAGCTGCTTCAACACTGATTTTGACATGAATGTCGAATTCTTGTTAAGGGAGAGACAATCCTTGGTTGGCATATGTTCCAGATCAGACATATGAATCAGCAGGACCTGTATTCCTTGAGTTGCATGCCACAGCTATGCTGTGCTTGCCTTCAGGTGAATGCCTGTCTCCAGATGCCAACATTTGCACTGCATTAATGAATGCTCTTTATTCTTCTGTGAGTGAGGAAGTTGTGCTACACCGCCAATTGATGGTATGCCTCTCATTCTTTTATGTGGGATATGAAATTGATGCCTTTTCTAGAATTTATGCGAAAAGGAACGTTTCAACATCTGTGGTTCATACTTATAATTATTGTTGCTTTTGTTCTGGTTTTGATCAACTCTTGGGAATCAAAACCTGCATTGTAACTTTGAAATGAACATGTCCATGAAACCAATGGCATAGATAGAACATGGCTGATCTTTGATTGCAAGTCATCACTGTGTTTAGAGGCCATCCCTAAAACTGAGGTTCTTGATCCCTGTGGGAGTATGTTATCAATGAAATTTGGAAGCTACTGAGGCTGCAGCCAACGGCTGAGATAGATTAGTTCTCTCATAAGTAAATCAAATTATTAGATAGATAAATAATTTGAGTGCGCTGTCCCAAGGACATCCACCTTGACCCAGCTTGCAGGAAGAGGGAAATAAATTTGTAGCAACTGTTATTTTAACTGCTAGCACTAATTTTCTAAAATCATTACCGGATGACAAATGTGGGAAAACAGAATTGAATCATTGAACTTTTTGTGCATCAACCGTTACAATCAACTTTGCATCTGTTATTATGTTATGATTGTATTGTGATGAAAACTTCTATGGCAGGTAAATGTAGCCATTTCACAAAGGGACAATTACTGCATTGAGGTTGTTCTCCGCTGTTTGGCTATAGAGGGTGATGGACTCGGGTCACATCAAGTTAATGATGGTGGTATTCTCGGTACTGTTTTGGCTGCTGGCTTCAAAGGTAAAAAAGAACCATTGCATGTGTGCTTGAAAGGTGTTCTCCATGGATTTTAACCGCAATTTGGGCAGTGACACGTGGCAAAATTCCCATTTTTTAAAGTCATGCAATTAAGAATCTAATATAACTTAAGCTTAGGATTTGATTGTAAGCATGTGGACCTGCCTAATTCAGTTGATATAATAGCTCTATTGCCAAGATTGTTGAAATTTACCCTTTGGCGTAAAGAAATCACGTCTTTTCTGCTTTTGAATGGGAGCTAGGGAAATTCAATGAATATTAAACTGAATGTATAGCTGTTCATCATGTGCAATCATAGAAGTCCAGTGAGTTAGTCAATGAGGCAGTTGAAGCAGCTATGAGCATATAGAAGTTGATCTCTGATGGCGACATGACATTCTAAACCAGGTTTTTATGTAATTGGCACAGGTGAGCTTTTACGGTTCCAAGCAGGAGTTACAATGGAAATTTCTAGATTAGATGCTTGGTATTCAAGTGAATATGGCTCCTTGGAAGACCCAGCAACATATATTGTGCAGGGCCTTTGTCGTAGATGCTGCCTTCCTGAAGTCATTCTTCGATGTATGCAGGTAAGTTGCTTCTTTACAAGAATAATGCTGTGTGTTATGTAGGTTATTAGCATATAGGTAATTCTGTTGTGCTTTTGTTTTATAACCGAATGACATTGTCAACCCTTAGGTTTCTGTTTCACTTGCGGAGATGGGCAATCCACCAGAAGATCATGACGGGTTAATTGAGGTTATCAGCTGTCCAGAAACTGGATTTTTGCATTTATTCAGTCAGCAACAGCTACAGGTGATGGTTAAAATTCTCAAAACAATCTCTTTAATAGCCTTCATAAGGACATCATGGGGCATGAAAGATATAGCTCAATGAAATTTAAATCTACATTAAAAAGATGTTTAGTTTCTGTTCTGAAACTGTCTGATAGATAGGACATGAACTTGAATCATCAGTGACCTCCACAAGTACAAGAGAGGATTAGCAGCTGAACAGCAATGGGTTACCCTGTTGTTTTCTCTCTGACTGCCACATTTTTACGAAGAAACTAAAACTAATTCGTCACTTCTGTTTATCCAGGAAGTGAATAAATTATCACTACAGTGGCACGAGCCTATATTCATGCAAGGTTGTAAACCTCAGCTGATTGTTAACTGCTTTTCTTATATCCAGGAATTCCTATTGTTTGAGAGGGAGTATTCGATCAGCAAAATGGAGCTTCAGGAGGAAGTCTAATCTTGAGTACTACTTGGCATTCACTGGAATTGAAGTCGGACGTGTATTATTTATGTGCATACAATTAGGTGATGCAATGTCTAACTAAGAGCAAGCTAGTTGAGAGCTTCTTGTTGTGCTAACAAGGATGTCTATATTGTGTGGTAGGGCCTGCGAGGCTGCGACTGGGGGCCCTTGGGGTTGGGGATCAACCTTTTGGAGCAAGGATGTCAATACTACCTTGTCCTCATCATTGCGTCTACACAATGCTCTTGTATCCAGCAAAATGCGTTGTAATGATTATTCCAAATATTATCATTTAAAAAAAATCACGGGGAATTTGTTATTAAATAATTATAAAATAACCACCACCGCCGCCATTATCATTATCACATTCAGTATGAAGTTTTGCAGTGAAGCAGGGTATGGAGAGATCTGATAGTATGTAGTCTTATCTTTACATAATAGAGAGGCTGTTTTCTGTATATTTATATACAGATGTGACAGTAAAATAATGGTGTAAGTTAAAAAAGTAAATAAGTAAAAAAAAAAGGCACACCAAATATTTAAATAAATAAAATCAAATATACTAAGCAAATAATCAAAATCGAATGTACTAAGCAAGTCATTCTATACTGGACCAAGTAAGGATCCGATGACCTGTGATCCAAATGTAGAAACATGGGCCAAATCCCAACAGAATACTGGTTTCGAAAAAAGTCTTCGGACTGAGCTTGGGCTAAGGTCGGCTCCAGGCCTCAGCGGCAAAGAGTCTGATGGACTTGGTTTTGAGTGGGCTGGGGCCTGATCCGGCCCATATCCATCTCGTTCCTTCTCGCCAGGTATCTGATCTCTCAGAATTACGTATGCCGCCCAAAACCGGTAAAAAAGATCGCGTTTTTCCTTTCGTCACATCTCAATCGAGCTCAGAAATCCCCGAATTGTCGAAAGTCTCCATCTGGGTTTTTCGTTAATTCTACTCTCTTTAGCTTTTCCTCCACTTTCCCGGTATTCAAGCGCTCTCTAATACCCTTCAATCTCTTGATAAAACTTGCCTCTTTCTTTCTTTACAACTCGTTACAGTTCTGGATTCCCTCAATTTCAAGAACTCCATTTGGGTATTCCGTTTGCTCAAGCAAATTCTGAATTTTTCTCTTATTATTCACATCATGCCATGTTTTCTCTCGCTTTCTCTTGATCTAAACACCCACATAAGCCCTCGGTTCTTTACAAGTTCTATATGTGACGCCAGCCTCAATAAGTAACCCTGTCCTTAAAATTCCTACCTTCTTTTTCCCTTCTTTCTGATTTTTCATCACTTTCTCTTGGTCCAAGCAACTCAATCTTCAAATGGGTGTCTCGTTTAAGATCTCAAAAACTGGTACTAGGTTCCGCCCCAAGGCTGTTGTCCAACCTGAGACTGCTTTGGATGAGGAGTTAGATGATTCTGAGGAGAATTCATTGGTTGGCTCCAAGAATGTAAGTATTCCGACAATTTTTGTTTAACGATAAACCGAAAGGGAAAGGCTTATTGTTAGTTTTGTTCGTCAACTTGAATTATAGAATATAAGAGCACAACTGATATTATCTTGTTAGCTATTCATTGCTATTTAAATATCATTTGGAATCCTTTGATGAAGAGCCTGTTTTAGGGAACATTTGATGTGCAGTTCCAGTTTGACGCTAGATATCTTTATTTATTATGTAGTTTGCATTGTGGATTCTGATAGCTTGAATCTGCACTTGGCGCAACTTGGTTTGCTCATTTTAACATTTGTTCTCTGATTTGCTCTTTCTTTTCTTTAAAGGGTTTGCCTGCAGTATTCTTTATGGTCATTGGATACACCCTCCTTCCTAAGTTGTGTATTTTTGTAATTGATTGATGCAAAGCTGTAATTTCTACATGTGTAATTTCTATATGTACCTTCAACTCCTGGGCTTTCAAATTGTGGCTTGTAGTTATTGCTTGCATTCGTTGTGGAGATTATGTTTCATGTAGGGAACTTGGTTGCGCTTCCTTAAGTGATAATCTTTCTTGTACAAATGTAGAGCTGCCACTGTGAGATCTGTTACTTGATCATGTGGAGGGTGAAGTGATTTCATATGCTGCTTTCACATGTTATAGTTTGAAATGTTTGTAATGTAGGGTGTCATTCATGGGAGTGGTGAGGTTACAGCTAGCATCCCAAGGTCATCCATCTATGATCTGTCTCCAAAACTCAACTATTGATGTTCTTGTACCAGTAGAATCTGTTGAACATTTGTGCTTTCTCCTTTCAGAACATGAAGCCTCATTCACTTTGAACCTATACCCTGATGGATATTCTATTGGAAAACCTTCAAAGGTTTGTAGGGAGTTGTTGGACCCTGAATCTTTCTGTAAGCTAGGACTATTAAACGAGGAACTTTTGGCAATTAGCTATGTGTAAATAAGAGGAGAATATATGAGATTCAAAGGAAATGTAAAGAGAATTGATTTAAATCAAAGTGAGTTGGAAAAGTTTCTGAACATGGTTCAGTATTTTGAGAAGTTCTTGATCTGTGGAGATCTGATTGAATTGATTCTTAAGTAAAAATAAAATAGAGACATAGGGCTATAGTTTGTCTGAAGGAAGTGAATTTTAATTTAGCCTTTAAAATTGTCAATTTTTGGATGGAAATGAATTGCTGGAAAATATGTTAGCAAAATGACAGCCCGAGATGTTTAGACCATAACTCTTGTGGTAGTGCTCCAAATTAAATGATTTTGGTGTCATTAGAAAAATAAGACATTAACAAACATTTCTCTAGAAGGAAGTTCTAGCAAATTGCTTCAATTTGATGATTAGAAAAATGTTCTAAGTTAAGCATGATCTTATGATATTTTGAGACTTTGTCATATTTGATGACTTTGAGGAATTAATTAGCATGTTAATGTGATTAATTATCATATTAATGGGAGTTAATTAGCATATTAATTTGACTAAGATCATATGGCATGAATTAATTAAATTAAGGTGGAAAGATGGCATGAGGGGCAAATTGGTCAAGCCACTTAAGCTTCTAAGGTTACAAGGCATATTAGTAAGGGCATTAGGGTCAAAAGACATATGAGTTGACTTTTTTAAGGAAGGGAGGCACGAAATTAAGAGGAAAAAGAAAAAAAAGAGAGGGAAAAGAGAGAGTTGTCGTGGAATGAAGAGAAGAAGAAGAAGAAATCATGGAAAGCTAGGGAAAAAGGGAGATTTTCGTGGAAAAGAACAAGAAATCAAGGGTTTCAAGGATAGTTTTTCATCTTTCCATTTTGTTTTTTGAAGAAATGGGTTGTAGTTTTGTAATGGAGAAAACCCTAGAGAGAGAAAGTGGTTGGAGGAAGAATAAGATGATGAAAGTCATAGGGTTTTTGGGTTTCTAAGCTAGGTTTGGAGTTTCTAACCTAGATTGGTTATGGATGGGTTAGATTAGAACTTGGTTATGGTTTATGGTGATTATGGAAAATTGGGGGATTTTCCAAATAAATTGAAATTCATGAAATTGTGTTGTTGTGTTTAGGAAATCAAGAGTCTATTCAAGGGCAAGAGGAAGGGGGCCATTGAATTTGGATTTCCCAGTGTATAAGGTGGGTAAATTATTTATAGTTGTTGTGTGAGATGAGCAAAATACATTGGTTACGAAGTTGTGTTACACTTGAAGAGTTGAATTTGGGGACTTTGTGAATGTATAAGTTGTTAAGATGGAAGTTGGAAGCATTGGAGAGGCTTTGGAAGGACTTTGGACCCCTTTGCCCAGTGTATGTCCATTAAACGGACATAGATGTCCATTTAACGGACCTTCTCGGGTAAAAATGGGGTGTTTGGCCAGTCTATGTCCGTTAAACGAACATGCATGTCCGTTAAACGGACATTCTCGGGTCAGCTACAGTAATTTGCGATTTAGGGTTTAAACATGGTTTATTCCTTTTGGCATAACTCCCTCATCCGATCTCCGATTAAGTTGATTCTTAGACCAATAGATTACTAAGATATGTACCTTTCTCTCCATAAAAATTTGTATCATTTGGAATTGATTTGAGATAGTTTGCATTAAAGTAAGTAAGGGGTCGGTTAGGAGAGCATGTTGCAGTACGATCCCTTTTAGGCTTTTTAAGCATATCTTGACTTGTATAACTCCGTTTGAGGTGATTCTTGCTCCCAATTAAATAAGAGACTTAGATATAGGATTTATATGAAGAAGTCAAGTTGAAATTTTGATTTGAAGGTTTCCAATCTGTTTGCAAACAGGAGAATTATGTTCAAGCATAGTGACTGTTTGTACGAGCACACCGTTAAGCAGATTGTGAGCAATTTTTGGGATGTTATAAAAAAAAGGAGAGAGATAGTAATGAATATGAATTGATAATTTCTAATAAGGGTTCAATGAAAGAACCTTTTCGAGGTAATACCCACGCTAAAGATTTCATGTTCTCGCAAGAGGGATGGGTTCCAAAATCGAGAGCCAACAGTTGTGGTATCAGAGCGCCGGAATTGAGATCTTACATGGGTGCATATGTATAAGTTTCATGCAAGAGAGATTGTTAAGGGTTTAATCTAATAGAAGTAGTAGGAAGAGGAATGAGTTATTAGAAAATAAGAACTTAAGGAAAGTTTGTTGAGACGTACTTGAATTGATGATGACAATGAGGGTTAATTAGGGTAACCTTATAGGGTTCTTATTGTATGTCTTATAATATGATATTTGGAGCGATTATTGGGCTTTGAAAATGAGGCCTAACATCCTGTCGTGCATGCATGTAGAAAATAAAAATGTTAGTGTTTGCATTGAAGGAGTAAAATGCTACCACATAAAAGAATACGAGGAGTTTTGCAAGGATCTGTCGCACCTGATTTTTCACCCTTAGAGAAGGATTCTGATGAGTATAAAATCCTAGTAATTGCAATCGCATGATTCATATGTATGAACTTTTGTTAAGTGTTTGGACCA
This sequence comes from Erythroxylum divaricatum, assembly GCA_025434745.1. NCBI lineage: Eukaryota > Viridiplantae > Streptophyta > Magnoliopsida > Malpighiales > Erythroxylaceae > Erythroxylum > Erythroxylum divaricatum. Next base: position 5,600,022 of record JANTPM010000005.1, read on the forward strand.
TTAAGAACAGAAACAATGAGAAGAATGGTATTTTGTCAGAGTGTAAGGCAAGGAATTTTGTGGCTATTTAGAAATAAGAAAATTTTCGTGGTTCAATATATTAGACATAAATTTCGAAATTGTGGATATGTCAGTGAATTTGGTAACGGAATTTTGTTGTGAATTGTATTTGAATTGATGTATTTATACTTGAATTGATATGGATGTGAGAATATTTGCATGAATTGACTGAATGGGAAATAGAGACAAAGGTAGAAATGACAAGATTTATGGTATACAAGCAAAGTGGAATTGACAAGTTGAACTCGGAATTTATGATTTGGAATAAGATTGTGCTAGTAAATTGAGATCAGAGGGCTATGTGTTTATAATTCTAAATTGATTAAGAATGTACGTATGGGAAAAGAAAAATGAAACAATTGCGAGTAGTATATGTAGAAGTCCTCGAGGCTAAGTTGACCGGTCATTATGAGTACATATTTGATAATGTGGTTACATGGGTGAATAATCTGACTTAGTATATATGAGATTGGTAGTTGGATATGGTATATGATGTAATTTGTGATCCCTATAGCTAAAATTATGAGATGAATCAGAGTACTGAGATAGAAGCATGGTATAGGTGATTATGTTGAAAAGGTAACTGCGATGGTGCAGAAATTTTGAATAGTAGTATAAGATTCAGAGGTTGTTCGGAATTTATTATGATTGATGTATCAGTAGCATAAGATATAAATTGGTGACATGCCAAAATACAAGAGTAAACGAATATGCCTCTTATTTCATTGAGTATTATTCTAAGGGATGTTTTGATCATGTAAAGTGTGACAAAGATTGAAATTATTAAAATATCAGGAGCAGTTGAAATCGATTGTATTGAGATGTTAAGAATGACTGAAATAGCATTGATGATGATAGCAGTTGATCCATAAAGATTGCATGAATAGTATTGATGACAGTAGTAAGAAATCATTCTTTTGAAAAAGAATTTCATTGAGTTAAGTTGAACAGATTAGAATTAAGAATGATCAACGAAAGAGCAAAACAGAAAAGAATATGAAATGAACCAAAAGTAAATATTGGAGTCATATCCCTAGTGGAGACTCAAGCATAAGAGATAGAGTATGCACAGGAAATATGAATTAGACTTTGATGAGTGTATTAGTACCAATGCAGGAAGTTACTTTTGCAAATAAGTTGAAATACATGGAGAAATTAGTATGATTGAACAGATAGTAGAATAAGTCAATGCGAAATCAGAGAAAATTTAATGAATTGAGAAAATCATTAGAGGAAGGTAAGTCCGTTGGAAGATTGAAAACGATGTGAGGAAATATTATCTCATTGAGGAATTTGCTATTTTAAGGAACTAGGAGAACTAATCATGGGCCTATGGAGCTTTGGAAACATTTATTCGAGTTAACAAATGCCTCGAAAGTACTATAGTATTGAGGATTAGAGCGATCCAAGCACAATTTTATGATGTATTAAATGTACCCGAAAAGTTGAGAAAAATAGTTTGAATATTTGAGGAAAAACAAGTAAATCATATGAGCAATAAAGTAAAGAGAATTCTGAGGAATTATAACACTGATCTTGATTTTTTTTATAAACCAGATTTGGCGACTTCATAGTATACAATGATGTTTTATAAGACATTAGGATAAAATCCAATGCAGCATGATAAAGTGATGAGATGATTGATTGATGTATGAATTGGAACTTGCTACAATGGTGATCATTTTGAAAGTTTGGAGACAGTATAAGTACAGAAATATTAGGAAATATATAGAACATCTAATTTGAGGAAATTATTGAGTTGAGAGAATGGAATATGAGACTGAGACTATAGATAAAGTTCCTTGAAGGATTATAGAAAATCCCAATAGCAGTGAAGCATGAATTCAAGTACTGAGGTTATTAAAACTAGTGTAATAAAAGTGTAGAATGTGCAGTTAAATCTTGAGGCAAATCAAAGTACTAATTGCTATGGAATTGAAGATCAGTTTCACATGAAAGGATTAATAAAGCCCAAATTGAGGATTTAGAAATTAAGAATCTTATTAAGTAATTGGAAATGGATTTGGATTCCGAGTTCGAATTGGAAAATGATGCTTTGTAATCGAAATGAAAGGTATGTATACCGATAAAGATGATTGAGCAAGAAAATTTCAAGAGAAAGCACAAATGATTACACTTATAAGTTGTAAATAGTCTTGACTGTTGTAGAGATTATCGCAGTGATGTCATTAGAATATTGTATGGAGCATTATACGACAAAATCACCTCTTTAATTGGATGAATAGGGTCAAAATCGATTGGAGATGTTAATGATAAGTAAAACTGACGGTATTGAGAATCAAGTGACTCAAGAAAAAGACGAATGAATTAGAAGGGTTAAAACCAAAGGCATGGAATACAGAGAAATAGACGTAAGAATTAAGTGTGCGGACACTATGGAGATGTGAACTTCGAACCAAAGGATGACATGTTTCTGAGAGTAACATGTTCTCAAGGTGTGCTCAGATGGTGTGTAAATGTCGCGGATTAATGATGTGTTATATGAGAGTATGCTAAATATAGATATGATTCGATATTGGTGTTATTGATGCAAGAAGTGGAAAAAAATTGTGAATAATTTGAAATATATTCAGGAATTAGTTAAGAAAGAGAATGAAGTAATAAGTGATTGAAAGACCAAGAGAGTCTATTAACTATGCTCATTTGGAAGAAACTATTCGCGTGAATCAGTTATTTGTTTGATCACTTAGGTAAGAATTTCAGGGACCAAATTCTTTTAAGAGGGGGAGAATTGTTAGACCACGAATCTTTCTATAAGCTAGGACTATTAAACGAGAAATTATTGGTAAGTAGTTATGTGTAAATAAGAGAGGAAATTATGACATTGAAATGAGATGGAAAGAGATTGATTGAATCAAAAGTTATAGGAATTGGCTAAGGGTTATGAGTTGGATAATTTTCTGAACATGGTTCAGTATTTTGTGAAATTCGGGAGCTGTAGAGATCCGATTG
>JANTPM010000005.1:5603573-5635707 GCA_025434745.1 Erythroxylum divaricatum
GAATTTGCGGACTTTGTGAATGTATAGGGTGTTAAGATGGAAGTTGGAAGCATTGGAGAGGCTTTGGAAGGAGTTTGTACCCCTTTGCCCAGTGTATGTCCGTTAAATGGACATGGATGTCCATTTAACGGACATTCTCGGGTAAAAATTGGGTGTTTGGCCAGTCTATGTCTGTTAAACGAACATTCATGTCCGTTTAACGGACATTCTCGGGTCAGCTATAGTAATTTATGATTTTGACTAGTTTAAAGGCCGAATATCACTTTGAGGTCGCTAATATGAGTTGTATATCTCAATGTCTTCTTTCCAGTGGTCAAAAAACAAAATCAATTGGACATTTGTATAAAAAGTTATGGCATTCACGCCAAGAGAGGTACAAATCGATTTAGGGTTTAAACATGGTTTATTCCTTTGGGCATAACTCCCTCATCCAATCTCCGATTAAGTTGATTCTTAGACCAATAGATTACTAAGATATGTATGGGGTATGATCCCTTTTAGGCTTTTTAAGCATATCTTGAGTTGTATAACTCCGTTTGAGATGATTCTTTCTCCCAATTAAATAAGAGACTTAGAGCTAGGATTTATATGAAGAAGTCATGTTGAAATTTTGATTTGAAGGTTTCCAGTCTGTTCGCAAATAGGAGAATTGAGTTCAAGCATGGTGACTGTTTGTACGAGCACACTGTTAAGCAGATTGTGAGCAATTTTTGGGATGTTATAAAAAAAAGGAGAGAGACAGTAATGAATATGAATTGATAATGTCTAATAAGGGTTCAATGAAAAAACCTTTTCGAGGTAATACCCATGCTTAAGGTTTCATGTTCTCACAAGAGGGTTGGGTTCCGGAATCGGGAGCCAACTGGAGTAACCCTACATTTTTGGATCAATTGAAGAAGTGAAGAAAAAAAGTCTTTTGTTTCTTTTTGGTATTTCTAATTCTATGGAGTTCATGTTTTCAAGACCAATGTTGCACATCAAGTGACAACTTAAGATACTTCAAAGTTATTGCATCCTTATGATAGGGCATCTGAAACTCTGTTCTCAGTATATATTTATGTTTGTTGCTTTTCTTCTAATTCTGATTCAGTATATTTATGCTCCATAGCTGTAAAAAATTTTCCTGTGCATGGATATTTCCTATTAAAAAAGTTTTTGATTGCTATTATACTTATGAGTTGGTGCTCTTTTGCCTATTGGTAGTCAATTGTTTCACAGACTGATTTTTTATTGGCTTGTTATTTTGGTCATGTATTTGAAGGCAATTGAGTCTGGCCGATTTCCTGGAGATATACTGGATGGTATACCCTGTAAATATGTTAATGGGAAAATAGTACGTGAAATGAGTAATTTACATATATGTTTCAAATTTTTTTGTCTGATCATGAATGGAAACATTAGAAACTGGAATGTACATATATTGATAAACAACTTAGATGCATAAAACATTCATTTGGGCGAATTTGCAATTGTGAAACTCCAGAACTTATTGATGCTGCCATATGTTCAGAGAATTTTCAATGTTGAAACTCTTTCAGGTTCAAGATCATCGAAAATGTGCTTCTGAACAAGGTTCTACTATTTCATCTGTCGATGGGCACCCTGTTGTGAATAAAGTTTGCCTTAAGATGTCACTGGAGAATGTGGTAAAAGATATCCCGTCGATTTCTGATAATTCTTGGACATATGGCGACTTGATGGTAAGCATGGTTGGTACATTTGATTCCTCTAGAAATGATATTCACATTTTATGTCTTGTAATGTCTGACTGTAGGAAGTAGAGTCCCTGATATTGAAAGCCTTGCAACCACAACTTTGTTTAGATCCTGCACCAAAATTGGATAGGCTATGTACTAATCCAGTTCCTACAAAGGTAAATGTTGGGTCATTATTTAAGGTTAATTGGCAGGAGTGATATGTTGATATTTTTATGCTTTGCTGAATTTCATTGGCAGCTTGATTTAGCAGTAAGCAGTTTGCGCAGAAAAAGATTCAAGCAGATGCCGGAAGTTACTGTCACATCTAATAATAGGACACTTGGGAAAAAGGTAAGCATAGATCGTGTGCCAGAAAGCTCTAACAGCAGATTTGGAGAATCGGGGTTTATTTCAGGCACTGCAATGCCCCCACATGTCCAAGAGAATTTAACCGCACAAAATGTTAGTTCTAATAACTTGTTAGCTCTGAGAACAAGAAACTTCATTCCAGATGGAAATATTCCATCACTGCCTTTGGTGTCCCAACAAAGGTATCAAATGGGGGTTGTAACCCCAAGAAGTATGCAGGATCAAGGGCTTGCCAGCATTTCTGGAGCCTCCCCCTCTGGGCAGGAGATGATGATCACATATAATGACAATGTGAATCCTGTTACTTCCCTTCATGGGAAGAGGGACAATCAAGATGCTCAATTATCACCCTTACCTGGTTCTATGAAGAGATCAAGGCTCACTCCAGTTGGTCTCGATGGAATTCAGCAGCATTTAGGACCTCATATGGATGGCCTCCATGCATCAGATATGAACTGGAAGAGTTCACTATTGCAGCACCAAGCGATGGCTAGAGGTATTCAGTATGCTAATGCTGGTGGCCAGAAGTATTCCCAGCAGATGTTTGAAGGGGTCATGAATCAAAATGCTGGAACAGCCTCGCTCTCCACAGGACAGCCAGTTGTGAGATTTGGCCCAAAAGAAGAACAGTTTGATTCTGACAAACTTGATGGCTCAGAGTTCAGTCATGGTAAGAATGACATGCAGATGATGGAAACAGATGCAGGCCATTTGGATGCTCAGCAAACACGGATACAACAAAGAATACCACATCAGCTCTTAAGACCTAATTTCCCCCAGGCAGCTTGGAACAATCTTGGTCAAGATTTTAGGAAGGAGGAACAGTTTCAGAAGAGGAAGCCAGTGCAAAGTCCCCGGTTATCTACTGGGGCTTTGGCTCAGTCTCCATTATCATCAAAGTCTGGAGAATTCTCTAGTGGTTCAGCAGGACCTAACTTTGGAGCAGTTGCTGCTACTTCTGCACTGGGATCACAAAAGGAGAAGGCGGCAGTCAATTCAGTTACTGCAGTTGGTGGAACTTCATCCTTGACGTCCAGTGCTAATGATTCTTTGCAAAGGCAGCATCAGGCCCAAGCAGCTGGTAAGCGAAGATCAAATTCACTACCAAGGACCCCAGTAATGAGTGGGGTTGGCTCTCCTGCAAGTGTTAGTAATATAAATGTCCCATTAAATGCAAATAGTCCTTCTGTTGGAACTTTACCTATTGCTGATCCAGCCATGCTTGAAAAATTCTCAAAGATAGAGATGGTCACTGCAAGGTATATCAATTATTATCACCTCGCAATTTGATTGTTTTTTTCAGATTTATGACATCATACTATTTAGTAAATGACACTCAAGGTCCCACCATCTTGTTACTTATCTCCTACTGGCTTCTGTTACAGACATCAACTTAACTGCAGAAGGAACAAGGTCGAAGACTACCCAGTGAGGAAACCCAACACATATTCACCTAAACCTCTGATGGGTTGTCTCTCTGATTTAGCCATTGTTGGTGATTTCAAAGATGATACTTGGCCATTATCCAAGTCAATTGTTGGTGGCAGTATAAATGTGTGCAAGATGAGAGTAATAAATTTTATAATGGCAGAAAGAGTTCCAGGTTTGTTGAATTACGATGTCTATAGCATTGTATAGTTGTGAGAATTCCCTACCTGACACAGCTTATAACTTTGCTTTTCTAGGGAACGGTGCTTATGTGCAGAGGATATGTACTAGAATGATCATGTCTCAGAAGCCAAATGATGGTACTGTAGCAATGCATTATGGAGAAGTAGAAGATGGCGATGTTTTGTCAGCAGAGGATTATCTTCCTACCTTGCCCAATTCTGTAAGTTCCATTATGTGTACCGACTCAGTGGATGTAGTGGTGGATCATGAACAATGCAAAAGCTCATTGTCTTTGTTATAGCGTAATCAGAGACATTCCTTGTCATTACTTTATTTCTTGTTTACTTTCCTCATCATATGTCTTTGAAGCTCAATTTAACTTTGATAGATATACCACACAATCTTTGGTTGATACTCCACTCTACCTACGCTTTAGTGTTCCTTTGTCAGTCATCATTTTACTACCTGCAGATTTTCATTATGATATGTGATATGTAGTCATTTTCCCATGTGCACGACTGCCTTTTGTTCCCTGTTTAACATGGGGCATGGTTGCACAATGAGGTATGCTGTGACATTAGTTTGTTGGGCAATGAGGGTAGCAGGATATAGTTACTATACTATAGTATTGTCAATTGCCTCATAAATTTGTAATATTTTACAATTTGCTATCTCGCATTAAACTTGCTTATAAAAATACTTATGTATTTTGTTTTTGATTTGCTTTTTTCATCAATTCTTTCTGCAGCATTTTGCAGATTTGCTAGCATTACAAGCTTCCTCGCTGGTATGTTAGAAAAGAAAAACCTTTTAATAAGCAGAAGATATTGTGTTGGTTTCTTATGAACCTGATTAACGGATTGGTTTATACAGATGATGCGAGAAGGATATGCTGTTGAAGATAATATTCAACAAAGACCAACCCCCATGAATATTGTGTCAAATAATCAACAAGTTGCATCAGGAATCTCAAATAATACACCAGCTGAGGTGCATCAATATAATGAAACAGCTTTAGTTCAACCATCCAACGATGTAAAGCCCATCCTTAGTGGAAATGCATCTATTCCTTCATCTCCAAACCTACTAGCCAACACAAGGATACTTCCTCCTGGCAACGCACATGCTTTGCAAATTTCTCAAGGTCTCTTGTCAGGAGTCTCAGTTCCTGCAAGATCACAGCTGTTGGACTTACAACCATCTATCCAGCAACAGCAACCGCAGTTGCTGCAGCAGCAACCATTACATCATCAACAGCACAATCAACATGCTTTGATGCAACAGCCACATTCACAATTCCAGAGGTCATCATTGGTGCTTCCATCAAATCCACTGTCTCACTTAAGTTCTATTGGTCAGGGTTCAAACATGCAGTTGGGAAATCACATGGTCAATAAGCCTTCCCCTCTCCAGCTTCAGTTGTTACAGCAGCAGCAGCAGCAGCAGCAGCAGCCACCATCACAGCAGCAGCAACAACAACAAATGCAACAACAGCAACAGCAATCACAACAACAGCCACAACAGCAGTTGCAGCCGCAGCAACAGCAACAGCAGCAGCAGCAACAACAGATGCAACAGAGGAAAATGATGGGACTTGGAACAGCCATGAGCATGGGGAATATGGGCAACAACATGGTTGGTCTGGGGGGGCTCGGCAACCCAATGGGTATTGGAGGTGCTAGAGGTATAGGGCCTGGAATCTCTGGACCCATGGCACCTATGTCTGGTATGAGTAGTATGGGTCAAAATCCTATGAATTTGGTAAGCCAGCAATTTCGTGGACAAATGACTCCCGCTCAAGCTGCCCTCCTTAAGCTTAAGATAATGCAAAACCGAACAAGCATGTTAGGTAGTCCTCAGTCAGGCATAGCTGGGATGTCAGGAGCTAGACAGATGCATCCAGTTTCTGCTGGTCTTTCCATGCTTGGTCAGTCTCTGTCCCGGGGTAACATGAACCCGATGCAGCGGAGTACCATTGGGCCAATGGGTCCACCAAAGTTAATGGCTGGTATGAATATGTATATGAACCAACAGCAACAGCAGCAGCAGCAGCAACAACTTCAATTACAACAGCAGCAGCAATTGCAACAGCAGCAACAGCAGCAGCACCAACTGCAACAGCAGCAATTGCAACAGCAGCAGCAGCAAGAAGCAGGTTCTTCTTTGCAGGCTGTTGTTTCACCTTCACAAGTAGGTTCACCATCACCTTCGACCATGGGAGTTCCACAACTGAACCAGCAGCCTCAGCCTCAGCCGCAGCAGCCTCAGCAGCAGCCAAGCCCCCAGCAAATGAGCCAACGAACCTCAATGAGCCCACAGCTAAGTTCAGGAGCAATTCATGCCATGAGTGCCGGTAATCCAGAGGCTTGTCCTGCTAGTCCCCAGTTAAGCTCTCAGACCATGGGCTCAGTTGGAAGCATTACAAATTCTCCAATGGAACTCCAAGGCGTGACCAAAAGCAACTCAGTTGGGAATGCATAAGTGAAGATCCGTTTTGTTGTAGCTTGAAAAGCTCGTCCAGTTCAAAGTCTAACCGTTACCTACTTTTTTCGACATAAACCCAAAGCTTCATATAAATACTACATTGGGTTGCTTTGCATGGAAACTGGCCGGAAGTAGATGATTGTGTAAAGATGTCAAGAGTAACTTAGTAACAATTAATCATATTTTCTATTTTATCAATATAATTTTATTATTTTAAAAAAATAATATTAAATATTTTAATTTTTGGATTTTCTGAGTAGCAAGGTTGATGGCTTCATATCCTTGTAATCAATTAAATGTAAAACAATGTTTGTAGAAATGTATCCGTAAGCACAAAAGGCAAATAAGAGCATTAATTTGAAATGTTTTCTGTTCGAACAAAGCTGCGTAACGTCAAGAAGAAAAGCGATGGATCATTTGCTTTCTGAATACGTCATTTCATTCACAAGCTGACCAATTACCAGTAAAGCATAACAACTATTTTTGGTAATGTTCAAACAATGGCACAATCCATAGTCCATACAAAAGATTTTAAAGTCAGTGTCATTGTTTCTCCTGCCATTTTGATTATCAGATCACCACCTTTCTTCCCTCTTTAGGCTGTGTGCATCCCCTGATTCATGTATAAATTTACAATTGTCTCCATAGTAGCATCTTCCCCGAGCATAATATCTGCATAGCTGAAGCTTTTGATAGCTTTGTCTATGTGGTAGGTTTGCCAAATGGTGATGGTTCAAGCTTCTTAAGGGGGGCTGATTTTGCACAGTTAATGGCTGTTTATGTAGTGGATGATTCCCAGGATGATGAAAGCCAGAAATCCCATTTTGCCAACCCCTGCAGCGCTCATGGAAAGCAAAATTGCCATTATTGACGCTATCAGCACTGTGTTTCTGAACTTCATGGTTGTTTAACTTAACCCCATTGTTTCCTGATTCAACAGAAACACCTGACAGTCGAGATTGGGAAAATGTTGTTCCCACATTGATAGAGATATGGGACTTCTGAGGTTGGACAACTGTTTGTTGCACGTCAAGAGCAGAACGTGATTGATGAATTTGAACTCCCTGACTACCTATCAAATGGGACAGGCTGCTTTCAGGATCCTTCTTCCCTTCAGCCCTGTAACATACAGAAAATTACAGAAATATAAGAATACCTAAACTGGCTAGTAGTTGCACTGCACCAATATGCCTAAAACCTGTTAAATGAAGATACTGTCCAGTGAAATTAAAACAAAGAACCTTAATTCTCTCAGCAACTTCTTCTTCTCTTTCTCCTGGATTCTGGTTTCTCTATCTGACCTAGCAATAGAACCCCTTGAGTGCTTTTCCATCAGAACTTTACACCTTTCATCTTCATTTTCCCACATCTGAGAGACAATAACGGAAAGTTTGCAAAATTTTCACCTTGTGCACATGAAAGGAAAACAATCAAGAATGCCTTCTAGATGCTGAAACCTGTCTAAGAGTTCCCATTCGATATAGGTTTCGACCCTTTATTAGCAGTGGGTGAAGTGGAGGCAGTGACATCTTCCCTTTGCTCCAAAGGACTTCTATCTGTTCATAGACACCAAAAGGTCAGCATTCTACCGGATATTTAATCTGAACTAAAATTTCCAAGACCAAGTAGAGGGTATTACACCAGACAGATCGCCTTCAAATTACAAAGAGCTGGAGACAACATTCCTACTTAGTGGCATATCATCATTCAGTTATTTCCTTTTGATAGTTTACCCACAAACGACCATATTATAATGTGAACAAAATGGTACACCACTATCCACACAAGTGTGGAAAATTACATGATTCAGATGTATCCAACTATTTTCCGCAATATTGAGATGCCCTCAAAATTTAGATGGATGTTTTGAACTTTCGATCCTGAACCTAAAATGTCATTTTGCAATTCATAAAAAGTGTAAATGAGTGATTAATATGCTCATCTTATTTTCACGGACACCTTAATACGGCTGGAAATTTATAACTTTAATACTTCTTTTGACTCACTGTAAATGTATGCTGTTGCTTGGCAGCCCCATAGCTTTCCTTGACAATTCGACCTGCGACAAGTCTTTTGCCACAAGGAGGGCCACCAGCACTTCTTGCAGCAATATTGTACCTATGAAACCAAAAAAAGGGACAAGGAAATCAAAAACAATGTTTAGGAAACAACGCTTGGCGGATTGTCATCATTATAGCAGTCCATCATAATCCATCTTTTCTGTTGAAAGGCACAACTATAGCCAATAGCTCACATTTCATAAACATTTTGCTCAAAAAGAACAACATCGCCTTTGCATGCATCACCTGCATCAAGTTCATGATCATCAGTACATGCCAGTGAAATAACCAGAAACAAAGTAAAAGACAAAAATATAAGAAATCTCTTAACATTAACTTCAGAAAGCTATAAAGTGATCACGCATATGTGAAGACATAAGAGGAAGGCATGATGATTCGGCATTTACACCTCGATAATCCCATCTTAAGTTCAACAACCAATGAAAATTGAACTGAAACTAATCATAAACCTCATCATGCAAATAGTTCAATGCAACAAAAGTGCATAGCCTTCCAATTTGGCACTAAACTTTAGTCTTCATGTTCAAGCTGAAAATTTGTTCAAAGATTGCTTGCCTTTACAATTCAGAACAAAGCTGGATACCGGATACTTTTCCTCTCCTCCACATTTCAACAACCTACATGATCCGAAAGAAGTGAACTATTCAAGAAAGAAACACGGTTAAAAAAGAAAAGGGTAAATTACACAGAAACACTTCAAATTACTGTTGATGCTCCTTTATGCGTTCAATGAGTATGCCTTTATTGCCAGTGAGCCTCAATCCATTCCTTTTCAAATAAGCTTTGCATTGACATACTTTCAGCTTTTCTATCTTCCCAGCTGCCGCGACATTGTAAAACAAAGATCACATCACCAGGTGTACACCCAAACCCAGCAACGTAACATCAAGTATTATGTGCGAGGCAGTGATTTCGCTACGGATCCTCATTTATGTAGCAAAAATGAAAAAGGAAAAAAATTGGGACGACACGCATTTGTAGACTGAATTGATGGCATCACAAGTTTGTTCGTTAAGTTTATACTTTTCTGGTAATCTACCTCGAGTTATTTGGCAGTCGGCATTTATCCAAAGGACTTGAATGCATAAGAAGCGCATACTGAATGCACTGACCTTCTATAAAGTTTTGAACTTCTAAGAAACTTTCTTCTTCTTCTTCATCATCATCATCAGCCTGTTCCAAATCTTTCTCCATGCCCAGGTCCAAATTTTTAGCACTGTCACACCAATAAGAATTTACCCTTTTATCAAACATTCTACAAAATTTAAAAAAAAAACAAACAAACTTTTTCCTTGTCTTTAATGGCTGCAAATGAAGACACTAACCGTGACGTAGACTTCTTCTTGATAGACAGATTCGATAGCTTGTTTCCAGTCTCCTCAATAATGCTATAACTTGGATCCATGTCGGAATCATAATCTGAATCAGACCCATCACTTTCCATGTAATCTTCTTCGTCATCACGGTGGGGTTTAGGTTCGGAGATTCCCATTGCCGGGTTGTTTTTTGCTGCTTTCATCTAGGCTACAGAGTGGTGTGTTCTTCAATTGCCGCCTATTTGAGGTTCAAACGGCTATTGTTAGAATTTTGAACATTGTCGGGTCAAGTAGTCCAATTGATCCACAGAGTCTCATACTGACGATCACTGTTATGTTATATGGGTTGATAGATATTCCATGACCATGAGAGGTCGAATTACTAGGCCTTATTCTGATTTAGCCAAGAAGAATGTTCGTCATTACTTTCTTTTTCTTTTAATGCTGTTTGCTTTTTCGGACAAAGTAATTTGATTCATTCATTAGTTGGCTGAGCTTAAGTATGAGATCCAAGTTCCATAACTAGACATTGATTAAAATTTGTAAGAGCTCGAGCAGTAAGTACGAGGAACACTCAAGCTGTCTGATTATGGTTTCAGAATAGGTGTGCTCATATGGCTGAAATGACTCTTTATCAACATTAGAATATAGAAGTGTGGAGCATGTTTTGCAGCAGGTCATGGCATAAGGATTTATAAGTAACAAAAAAAAATCAAATGATTAACTATATCGGACAAGAGGAACATGCACAAATCAGTAAAGGTAAATCTACATTTGCTAACAGTATACCATCATTTGGTATCTCAAATCAATTCTAGTACTGACAAATATATGGATTGAGAGTATAAGTCCCTCGAAGTTATCTCCTATATACTTTGCCCTTAATCTGGTTGTAAGGTAAGGGGTCTCTTCCCACTTCCATATGATAGCTGGAAGCTACCTAAAATGTGCCAATTAGAGAAACTAAAGTTCAACTTCAAACTGTTGTCGAGTCTTTTCGTACATGTGATCCACAATCTGATAGTGCTTACTCTCGAAACAAGATTAGGTCATTATCTTGGAACAAGTCCTTGAAACATCATAAAGCCTGTGAAGTTCAGAGAATCTGGGACAAAGACAACCAGAGATGGCATTGCAGAGACCCAGGTAAGTAGTTGAACAAATTTTTCAACTGCTAGAAAGGCGACTAGATCACCAGATCTTTGTTTTAACCCAGAAAAGGAGAAATACAACTCCTAACACAATAGCGACAGGGGCCCATTTACGAATCAATGCCTGCATCCCAAAAGTATAAACAACAAACCATTAGTAAAAAGCATTCACTGGTGACAACCATAATTGAAGGGCGATAAGTGCGTATAGCGTAGGAAGGAGTTAAATGGAATGTATAAACAAGTAGGAAAACAATTAGAAAAGTTAAAGCTTGGTTTAGTCTTTGCCACAAAACTCAATTTTTCTATGTACATCCCAAAAGTTAAATGCATGTCGAGTAGGGAAAACAAGAAGATGCAAAAGAAAGATGGATCCAATCTTCATGCCATAGCAATGGAACTAACCTGTCGATTCAAGTCTCTTGCCTTGTCAGCATATATACGAGATTCTGATGTTAACCGACTTGACATTTCACTGACCTCTGCATCATTAAAGGAATATGCAAAAGCTGTGTTAGTACAGAGCTTGAGATGGGAAGACAGAACAGTAAGGATTCTTTTCGAGACAGACAGATGAACCAAGTCCAGCAAAGGAAGTCGATAATGGGATGAAAGTTTCGTATATCATTTTTGGACAAACAGATACAACCAGCATAAGGTAACAACAGACCAAAAGCTCAGGGAAATTGTCCAGATTGAATGTAACCAAAAGATCCAATCACAAAGATATCATGCAAATAAGAATTCCCATTAGACATGTTTATCCTGTCAAAAAGGCCATTTGCATTCTCATTTCCACAAAAATTCCTGTAGCATGCAAGCAAAGTAAGGCATGCCTTTACGACAATCAGTTCCACAACAATTCTCATCAAAGGATCCACTGAACTAATATGTACTTTGGTGAAATGTGCATCAAACATATTAATTTCAAGAGAAAAAAAGAAACCAAGTCACAACACCAAAATCAATATGTAACTGAAAGTACAAGTCTCCATTCCAATTAATAGAAGAAGCTAAAAGAATGTCTTTTATGGCAGCACAACTGACTGACTCAAGTATCCAACCAATATGCAAATGGTAACTTAAACAGGAAACAGACATTTTCTCCAACTCTATAAAATATAGTGAAGCATCATTAACATAATCCCGTTGTGAGAAATTTAACAGTCAGTAATATTCTCTTCTGGTAGGCTCAAACAAGCTAGCAACAATCTGATACAGTAAAACAACCAAAGAGAAAGGAATATCTCTTACGATCCAACTTTTCACCAACACCAAGAACTTCTTGCACATTGCGAGTCATAATCTGATGGACTTCATAGAGTTCATCATTCAACTTAGCAATGTTCCGCTGAGTGCGAGTATCCTGGTACAATTTCTTTGTTTTCTGAATGAAAGTATCTTGGAGAGGAAAAACAAAAACTAAAGTTCAGGCCTATTAGTGACAGTAGAATCCATGTGAAGAAAACATGAAGTTACCGAGGAGAGTTCAATTCAGTATTAGAAAATTAAGAAGAAAACTAAAAGAGGTCTACCAAATTTAATGAATGCATAAGGTCTAGCAGCAGTTTCAATTTGGGCGTCATTGACACGCTCAAATTCATTCTTGAGGTCTTCAAGATATTGAAAGGCAAGTTTCTTGGGATACGAACGGTCACACATGGTGAGGTAACATACACGTCCTTCAATAATATAACTAAAGGTATCAAGTTAAGAAATCACAGAAACTGTTCCACTTCTCAAAAAGTATAACAAGAAAACAGCAGTCAAAATGAACAGTCAAATTTGCAAGAACAGATAATTGTAAAAGCAGCTTTAAGCAACGAACTGCTCAAGTGTAATCCCTAATGTTAACTAAGAGAACTACAATCATGATGATTCAATTTGCAAAGGTCTACTAGAGCAATCTAATTTCGTTTGAATGTTTACATCATTACTCTTGCGAATCTGATGTTTTTCCCTTTAAAGGACACTAAGAAGGCAGTCAACAAAAAGGTTAATAACCATTTCATTAGAAAGCCCTTGACATGCATTAAGAACTCCTAACTTTTTCATTATGACCTTCCCAAGCAACAGCAATTAAAGAACATGCCACCCATGCATCCTGAACACCATTGTTTAACATTACATAGTACCATTAAGCAGTGTACACATTTCCACACATCTTTCGAGAGATTGAGTGACTCTACAGAAGGTTCAGACATAGTAATGGAGTTCAAGGAAGAAAAAGTATGAAGCAAACAAAGAATAATTTTGGCATGCCAACAATACTCCTTTTTTGAAGTCTACACTTAAAAGTGATTATGAAAGAGACTAAAGCAAATGTGAGGGATACTGAAAGACATAAGGGCCAGTTTCAATGGACATCCTTGAAGGCTCATTCTGGTGCGTTGCAAGATTCTTAAACAAAGCCTTTACTTGCTGCTTGTACATTTCAGCATCTTTCACATCACGGCCATCATCCAATCCCTCAGCGAGCGGCAGTCCATCCGTGACACGAGCAATCATAGTAAGCTTCACCATCTTTACTTTCCCACTTCCTCGTATTTACAGAAGAACTGCATTAGTTTATCAATAAAGCTTGCTGGGAGTCCAACCCATTAAAAATTCGCATGAGATCGAAATCCTATGTCTTAATTACTGCATTAGCTCGCATTTCACCAATAGAAAAAAAATGCCCATTAAGAAATCGATCTCTACGGCCCTAAAAACCCAAAATTCATTCTTTCCAATAATCAAAACGACAACAAAATTCCCAAATCCAAATGAAAATCGCAGCTTTCGCCCAGAGCAAGCCTAGTTTGGAAATCCGAAATAAGGAACCGACAAAAGATTTCATTTTTAACAAAATTACAGGTTTCTATCTACGACCAATGCAACAGAAAGCAAACAACCAAACAACACAAAACCCTAGTGATCTTCCTCCATGAACGACGAAGATCTAACCAAAGCGAAGGAAATTACAAGTCAAACACAAATCAAAAGGCCTTTGAAATCATTGATGCACTCATGATAAGAATTATTGAAAACCCAAATACAAGGAGCATATATATGGGGGAAAACCTCAATATAGCATCTGCGTTTTAGGTCTCCGATTCAAATTTTCTCAAGAAGAGACTTGTGATGGTGAAATGCGTTGGCGCAGAGATAGAAAATTACCAACTATGGCTCTTCTTCACTTACATCTGTTTAATACTGAGAACTGTTCATTATAGTAAATATATATAATATAGATTGTAAATAAACAGTCCAAATTGTATTAACTTAAATGAAATTCCATTTATCAAATATTCATAATAATGTATAGTTGTAGAATTCAATTTCGATAGATTATTATAGCAATGTTGAAAGTGAATAATATAGTAATAACAAAAGTTACAAAAGGCCACACTTTCAGGAACGCATGCTTTCTGGCCTTTTAAAACTCTGCGTACATCACCATTCTCCAAGCCACCGCCCTTGTTGAAGTCTCCAACACTGTAGGAGTAGACACCAAACGATGATTAGTAGCAGAGGTAGAGGTCGAGGAAAAGGAAAAGGAGACCTTTCCTCTTCTAGACCAGCGTTTCATTCTTCTCCTCGTAATAACCTGGTAAGTCTACCATTCCCTGTCTCTTTCTCTTAGTCATCTTACTACGATTACGTTGTAACATGTATTTCTTCGAAAGTGACTGATTTTGTTGTTTTGCTTCACTTTTTCTGCATGGGTTTTTGTTTTGTTTTATGTCCTTTTCAAGACTGTTTCAGTAATATGGTTGTTTCAGTGTTCTTGGCTGATTCATATTGTGATTTGATCTGCCAACTATTTAGGCCGGAGAAGATGACTCAGCTATTGATGAATGTTTTAGCGGTAGGAATTTTGTGTCTCATAGAAGAGGGACAAATTCCCAACAGAATTTACGGGGTAGTTTTTCAAGGAACGTCAATGGTAGAGGTTCCCCAAGATATGTGTACAAGCCAAAGAAATCACCTGGAGATGAACTTACCTGTGCAGTCTTATCCCAGCAGGAGAAAATTAGTGGTGAGGCCCGTGGTTCAATCGATAATGAGTGTTCATTGGTTTCAGGTTCAGTCATTGAGGATGATTCTGTGCATTGTTCTTCTCATTTGAGTAACGAGAAACAGACTTCCATTGGAAAGAGTTCGAATTATGATGTAACAGTTGGAGATCTAGGGCAGTCAGAGCAAGTGGCATTAGTTGAACCTTTTGATATTTGCCCTCCTAAAGCTAAAACTCCTTTCATGTTAAAACCATCTCTGCTTGTCAAGAACAGGGAAAGACGGAATGAAATTAAACGTGCTACAAAGGGAATAAGCGGCAGTATCCTAAGACCTGGAATGGTTCTTTTAAAGGGCTACTTATCCATGGATGATCAGGTCCTATATTTGCTTTCCTTTATATCTCTTGCAAATTGTGGTTCATACTGATCATGTGCATGCCTAAACTCATTGTTACTTAATTTTCATCTTGCAAGTTCAGTTGCTATTTCTTGAAAGGTGGTAAATAATGTTCAGACATGTAATTCCTTGATTATTTAAACTAGGATGTGGTTAATCTTTTCAGAAACTACTGGTCTTAGACTCTTAGTAGTGTAGAGAAGCTTTTCTTCCAAGAAATTGTTTATGTAGTTTCCCCTAAGTTAGTGTATTCTGTTGTTCTTCTAGATCAAAATAGTAACACTATGCCGAAACCTTGGACTGAGTTCTGGAGGTTTCTACCAACCTGGTTATCGTGATGGTAAGAGGCTGCACCTGAAAATGATGTGCCTTGGTAAAAATTGGGACCCTGATACAAGTCAATATGGAGAGTATCGCCCAGTTGATGGTTCTAAGACACCAACTATTCCTCATGAACTTCATTTCCTTGTTGAGAAAGCGATCAAAGATTCACATGCCCTCATTGAAAGCAATGCTAGAGTAAAAAATGCAGAAGACGATCTGCCATGGATGTCACCAAACATCTGCATTGTAAACTTTTACTCTGCAAGTGGACGGCTTGGTCTCCATCAGGTTTGGAATGAAAATTTCTTGTCCTCATTTTTTGGATTGCCATTTTTCTCAACCCCATTTGAACTGATGCTGCAATATTTTTACTTCAATTTCCCAACTTACATATTACTTGAATGCACCTTTCTTGCTTGGGTACTGCTTTTACCCAAAATACTGATAACTCCTGGTTTGCTGGACAGGATAAAGATGAAAGTCAAGAAAGTCTTCGCCAAGGATTACCTGTAGTTTCTTTCTCAATTGGCGATTCTGGAGAATTTTTGTACGGTGACCAAAGGGATGTTGAAAAGGCGAAGAAACTTGTGCTAGATTCTGGAGATGTTGTGATATTTGGTGGGATTTCTAGACATATATTTCATGGTGTAAGTTCAATCCTCCCAAACACCGCTCCTAAGTCCCTACTTGAAGAAACAAATCTTCGTGCCGGACGTCTGAATCTTACTTTTAGAAAGTATTGAAGACCTTATGTAGACATGGAGCTTTTATAAATGATCATAGACCTAAATGTAATAGTCAAGCTAATGCTTTGCATGCACCCAAAATGTCAATTCATGAACTATATAAAGAATGTGGGATCTTCCCAGTTGGATAGTTCATCTGTATTTGGTGTGGACCATTGCGTAGCAATGAAAAAAAACTAAAGAAAAAGGTTGGACCTGTAAATTAATGACTAGTTGCAGCAAACACTACAGGCAATTTTGTCAAAGTGAAGCTGTTAGCTATATTGCTGGTGCTCGGTGGGATCCAATCCAACCCCAGCTATCAAGTTGCTTGCATAGGTAGGGATGGCAACAGGTTAGCCAGGTTAAATTTTTAAAATTGGGTCAGATTTTAGGTTACTTAGACTCATGCTTGTCCGATATTTAACTCTTTTAAATAGAATGATGTTGTTTTGTTTAAAATAATTGAGCCTCGAATCAGTATAAACTTAAGCTTGACCTACAAATCGACCCATCAAAAATAACTAAACTTAGACCGATACGTCTTCTTGTCTTTCCTATGTAAGGGAAAAGAGAATTAACATTATGCCATTTAAGTATTTATTTTCTTTCACAGTAATCTCAACCAAGTGACAATAATCATGTCATAATAACACATTTTGAAAGATATATATATGGGCCCAATGTGAATAACGGAAAGAAGAAAAAGGAGTTGTACAATACGTATGGATCATCTTTTCGTGGATAAAACAGAGTCTCCTCTTCTGTTGTCTTCTTTCTGACGTTAGTCTCCATTACAATATACAAGCCCCTAGTGTCATTATTGATTCTTCCTTCTTACTTTCTGCAGTTTCATGCTTTTGGTTAAAAGAGGTGAAATGGAGGTTGTTTAACACTGATCATTGGGTGAATTAAAAGGGACCAACTTAACCATTATTGTCCAAAACCCCTTCGTCTCATTACTGTCAACCATTTTTCTGATACAAGTAACATGCCTTGGTTTGTATCACAGAAGAACGTAGTAACAATGCCTAATGTTAGGGACATTTTAACACCACCACCTACTCTTTAATGACCGATTCAACTCATACGTTCGTACCAGAAATTATAACACTTCAATGGTGGGGAAGTTTAGATAGGGAAAAGCAGATGAATCAAGACAGAACTATGGCAGAAGCATCCAACTCCTGGGGCTTGTGTTGTTTGGACAATGTGTGCTAGTGCAGATACAGACTGTTTTTTTATTTCTTGCACAATAAATTGAAGATACGCTTGTAAAGGAAACAAAGTCAAGAAAACACAAACTAACAGGGTCCTACCATGTGAAGTGAGATGAAGAATATGATCTTGTTATTGATAGTGGGTTTTCTTTCAGTCAGTAAAGGGAACTTGTGAACTTGGTATATATATAAACGTTATTTTAGTTTTATAAATCAGATGCTTTGTTCCAAATATCCTGTTCTAATCCTATTTCCCTCTCAAAACGACGTCCTTTTATATGTTCCGATTATATTTCCGTCCTAAAATGATGTCGTTTTTTATGTAAACAAACATAAAACGACTTCGTTTTGAAGCGAGAATAGGATCGGAGCAGAGCATTTAAGGCAAAGGATGTTAAACCATACAAATTTTTCCATTTAGATGACTATTAAATACCTCCTCCTTTTAATATCCTTGTACAAAGAAAGTTAGCTAGTTCATTAATCAAGAATGGTTATTACTAAACAACAACCTAAACAGAATAGACCTTCATTCTTGACCTATTCAACTTTAATTATGATAGCTATGTTCAATCTCAAGAACTTTCAAACTATTTCTATATACAATTTATTATTTTTCTCTCATTATATCTGTATTTTAGATATTATTATTATTATTATTATTATTATGATTATTAAATATAACTCTTCAGTCTTGAGAGGGGATTATTATTTCAATTGTTTATAGATAGAGTTAATACAAAATTTGGATTTGAATTTGAACCTAACAAAGATGAAGTAGACTTGAGGGGGCCAATTTGTTAGTCCTAAACTTATAAGACTAAAATGTCCTTAGCCTTTTTAATGAAAAATTATGCTCACAATAAATTTTCAAATTTAAGTTAATAACAAAGATATTCATACAATTAAAATGATCAACTTCCTTAACAAACACAGTTTTTCTTAATGTTTCAAACTTTACCGACAGTTAAATTGGTAAAATAAGAGATTTAAAATTAAAAATTTAACCAGTATAAAATTAAATAAAACTTAAAAATTTTAATCCGAATTTGAGCTGAGTAGAACTCTTTTAGATAACAAAGCTCTCGTTTACTAGTTTTAGGTTAAAAATATAAGAGCCTGTATTGGTATACCACAATTATTGTAAGTAAATTAATCGATTTTTAATAATAAAGTTAAAATTTTAACTAATTTTAAAATTTTATTAATTCACCTGATCTGTTCGATTTTTAAAGTGTGAAAGAATGACAAAGAACTCTATTGAGTTTTGAAACATGTTCAGCTCACTTTAACGACACTAATGTCCTCTTTGGTAATTTCAAGTTAACGTTATGTGGAGTCGTTGTCTTTCAATTTTTTTAGTTAACTTTTCTCCACAAGCAAACATAAGCTTTTGCCTGAAAGAAAGGAAAAACACGCACTCCCTCTCTCTACTGCGCAGTGTGTAGAGAGAGTAAACCAGGGAAAGCCAAAGGGTGCGAAAAGAAAAAAGGAAACAAAAGATGGGCACTTGTGAAATGAGTAAAGCAAAAACCATTCCATTGTTGGGGTTTCTTAGAACTTAAAAAAGACCTCCAAAGAGCAAATTCTTGTAAAGAGTACAGAGACTGGTATGCTCTTTTGGTGAACTGTGGAGAGAGGAACAGATTCCTCATTCCAAGATCTCAGTTGTATGCAAAGGTATGATCTTTTCCCACACGGTTCTTCAATCTTGAGCTGAGCTGAAATGAGTGAACTTTTTGTATTTCTAGCATGCAAACTTAGCGCATTTTCGTCTCCCTACTTGTTTCTTTAATGTGCACGCAGATTGGATTTCCTTTTTTTTTGGATTTGTCATTTGAATTCGGATTATGCGGGTATCTATGTGAGCGGTTTCCGTTTGGCTTGAAGCATTCAAGGTTGGATTTTTAGTGGAATCAGATCTGGTTTTGCTTAGTTTGTTCGAAACATTGGTTTCTATATCAAACAGTGGCTGATTTTAGGTACATTTTTTGGGTTTAAGGAGTAAGATCCATGGTTGATGTTTTTGTAGGCATTTAGGGTCTTGAACTAGTAGGCCTTACCCAATGAGTATATTCTGCGATTTATTTTCCAATTTTCTTCATTTTGATTCTCAACGTGTATCGGTTAAGTGTTAGTTTCCCTGTTTGATTTCTAAAATGGGAAGTACGTTACATTAATTCATCCATAGAATTGGTTATCGTCTTATGTTTTCTTTGTCAGAACTTGCACCAGAATTTGGAGGGTTTTTCACTTGAAAATCTACTGACTTTAAGAGTTGATTACTTTACAAGCTGGGGATCTCGAATCTATCTGCAAATGTGCATTATTAGGTGTAGGAGGAGGATAAAGGATCAGTAGTGTCAAAATTTTGTTGAAAAAAAATGAAGACGGACACGCCTATTGACTATGCTGTGTTTCGATTGTCACCAAAGCGCACAAGGTAATTTCCTGATTTGTCTTGTTGTACTTGTCTTTCAGATTTAATGTTTGACACGTATTTCCTTTTTTTTTTCCAGATGTGAATTGTTTGTTTCTAGTAATGGAAATACAGAGAAACTTGCTTCAGGACTAGTGAAACCATTTGGGACTCATTTGAAGGTTGCAGAAGACCATGTTGCACGAGCAGCTCATTCAATTAAACTTGAAGTTGAAAGAGGCAGAAGTGGTGATGCTTGGTTTACAAAAGGAACACTGGAAAGGTATATGCAATGCCCACCAGGATACTGTCATTACTTTTGGAGAACTCAATGATGATTCGACTTTTGATATCATCTATGCTTCTTCTTCCTAGATTTGTGCGGTTTGTCAGTACACCTGAGGTGCTCGAAATGGTTAACACATTTGATGCAGAGATGTCTCAGTTGGAAGCAGCCCGGAAAATTTATTCACAGGTAAACTGCCATTTTTGGTAGCAGAAGCCCTCTGATTATGGTTTAACAGAGCATTTCAGCTGAATTCCAGAACTTTTTCTTCAGGATGCTGGAGATCAGTTTTCTGGTGCTTTAGGTGTGTACCTTTCTCCCTTTAGATTATTGTGTGTTTATAAGCCTGTCGGAAATTGTAGGATGATACTGCTTCATTGTAACAGGCCTAGTGCAATTATGATTTAGAGATCAAAGATTCTTTGACTGCTGGCTTTTATAGTATAAGATTTTATTTTATATTGCCTTTCATTGGTGATGATAAAACTTCTGAAAAGTTATCTTCATCTGTCTAGTAAGACTAGTGAACACACTTTTGGTTGAGCATCTTATATGAACTGTCCTTCCTATAATAGACCTGAACTAAATTAACACAGTTTTTGATTAATTTGCTACAGATGGGAATGGATTGGGAACCATTGCGGCAGCAGATACAAAGTAAAGCTATTCGATTTAATGTTTCCTATTTATCGGGGCCTGGTGCCTGGGGCTGTGAGGCTGCCAATTTCATCAGATGTTGAAATTCTTGAAGTTCTATGTATTGAGTCTTTCATTTCGATTGAAGTGATTGAAACTTTTTCCACATAATTAAATTGAAACCTTTCCACTTGATTAAAGTTATTTTGCTTTCCTTTTCCTTCTTGGTTTGAAGGGTGGTAGAGTAGTGATCAATATCATCTTAAATCATTTACAAGGACGTAGAACATTTGGAAGATATGGAAATTGCAGGATAACTTAGTGTATTCATCTTGTATAAAAAGTAGGCAGGGATGTATTGGTAGTGATTTATGATGATAGTAGACAGTAATAATGATGATTTCAAGGATTATAGTGTAGAGTAGGCTGCTCAGCAAAATGAGGCTGTATGTATTCTATGAGATAAATGAACTACGATATTTGAATCAATGTTTGCAGCTTGTTCCTAAATGTAATCTGTCAAATGATGCAGGAAGGAGCTTCTGAGGGCAATGGATGTGCGACTTGCTGCAGTTAGGCAGGATTTAACTGCAGCATTTGATCGTGCATCAGCTGCTGGTTTCAATCCTGACGCTGTCACAGAACTTCAGCACTTTGCAGATTGCTTTGGTGCCCATCGCTTGAAGTAAGTACCCTGAGGGATTTTTTAGACCTATTTGGTTCTCAAAACTCTTTCTATCTCTCCCACCAATTCCTGCCAATTAACTGCAGCTATGAGTGTGGGTGCCATAACTAGGAAAAATGAAGAAAATATTGTTTCTGTCTTCTAATCACATGTATCTTGGTTACATCAATCTACCAACAATCAAAGCAGCAGATTAGGATTCAGAACATTTGAGTTGTGACTGCCTTTTTCCCCATGTGCTCATGTGCTTGGTTCCTGATCTTCATTTTCAAGTAAAATTAATTGCCCCCAGGTGTTGATTGTGCTGCCTCATCCTGTGGAATGTGGACTGTGGACTGATTTATATACACATCCTAAGATGAGATAATAATCATGCCCAATTATGTTAAGCAAACTTTGTTTGAAATTCCAAGCTCCATTTTCTGGTTCATTTTTCTCTTCAAATTGACTTTCCTTTTGTTGATGATTTCTACTTGACAATTGGTGACAAGTCAACGCCAGAGAGTGAAATCAACTATAGCGGGGAAGTAATCATATGGAAATTGCTTTTTCATTTTCTTCTTTCCTTTTTTCCGTTTCGTATCTACTTGTTATCATAGGGCTCTACCAGCTCCAATCTATGTTGTACATCATGCTTCTTGACAGCTATCTGGGATTCAGTGCATTGGGATCTAGGAATATTTTGTGAAATCATCTTCTACTCCTCTCCTTACATTCTAGTGTCTTTTTGATCGTCAACTTTGATTTCCTCTGTAGTTTACTTGCAAAAGTCATTTGTTAAACTTATCAAATTCACTTCTCATATTGAATCAATTCTTTTTAATGAATAGATCCGATCGCAACTTTTCACTACTTGTGAGATTTGAAATTTTGGAGTTTCATTTTTAGATGGTCTTCGGCTGTGCTTCTGGATCTTCTTATCTTGAAAGTGAAGCTGCAATAAATATCTAAAAAGTTAGCTGCTGCTACATTCATCTTCCCTTGATAAGTGGCAAGTGACTAGGCTAAAAATTTGAGTATTCATTTAAAAATAGTTATGGTCTCTGCATAGGGAAATGGGTTCTATTATCCCAATCATTTTATTGGTGGAACTGCATTTTTCGTGGAGCCAAATTTAGAAGGTATGGGAGGTGAGTCAATATGACTTTTATGAAGGTATGACTTAGCTATCTTGATGATTTAATGTCCCTTTCAAGCACACTTTTTGATTGTTAACACTAATGAATCCACCTCCCTTTATTTCATTCCAATTCAATATCGTATGCTTTGTATTGTTCTCAGCATTATGATTCTTTAGTACTTCAATTCTCTATTATACTACAAATCCTGAAAATTTTTGCTCAAGCATTGGGATTGCTGAGGTGGTTCCCGTGTGTCCTAAGTTTATGATGCATAGAACACCTGAATTTCAGGAAATTTTCTATAGCCTAGGGTATTGCTCTGAGTGAACCTTGGCTACTTGTTAGCTCCTTGTTAGGCTATTGTCCCACACACTTTATTTTTAGTGTGCTAGAACATTCTGCCATTTGGGACAAATAAGTAGTCATTCTGGTTAAAGATACAAAGGAAGTAGTGTACACCTTACCCCATATTTGAGATATTATAACAAAGAGTGAGAAAACTTGAATATTATAAGGCTGGCATTTACTCTTCTCAACTTAACAAGTCACTATCCATCAGGTTTAGTAGCTAGAGGATGGTTTTCTGGTTCTCAGGGTCCCAACTTCCTTGTGCTTCTCACCTTTCTTGTTTTCTAATATATTTTAACTATTCCTCAACCAACTCAAATTAATACATCTGTTTTGTTTTGTCCATCTGGCAAGATTATAATAATCAATACTTACACGTATTCTGCAGTGATGGTTGTACCAAGTTCATCTCATTCTGCCAGAGGAGACCCGAAATGATCTGTCAATGGAAGCCATGTGTTGAGGATCAAGTGGTTCGGGCATCATGGGAATCTGACATGTCAATTGATGAACCCACCAAAGAGTCAAGTGGATCCCACAATGTGAGGGGCCACCAACACCCTTTCCAAAATCAAGTCCCACACCAACAAGCTGGCCATGACCAACAAAACTCAGAACAAAGCCAACTCAACCAATCTAATCCCTCTACCTGTGAACAACCTATTTCCTTGCTCTCTGTTAACAGGAAACAGAACAGTGAAGGAGAGGCAAAGAACGAGGGTTCTGCTACTGACTCATCACAAAATCAACGGGGTCCCCCAGGAAGGAGACTGAGTGTGCAGGATAGAATCAACCTGTTTGAAAATAAGCAGAAGGAGAATTCAGGTGGGAAAACTGGAGTTGTGGGAAGATCTGCTGAGTTGAGAAGACTATCTTCTGATGTCTCATCTGGACCTGAAAAAGGTGTGCTCAGGAGATGGAGTGGCGCCAGTGATATGAGCATCGACTTGGGAAGTGACAAGAAAGATAACAACTTTACAGATAGTCCTGTATTAACACCCTCTTCATCTTCTCTGTGCCAGAACGGAAGTAGTGTGATTCTTGGTTCATTAGATGATAGAAAGGACCAAAAGGGATTGAATGATAGTACAAGCTCAGTCCAGATTGAGGCCAAGAGTATTCCTAAAGATCAGGGTGAATTGCAGAGACATGGTGGTGGTTCCATTGTGAAAGATGAGGAGGTGGGTTTGAAAGAGAACCTTGCTTGGAATTATCAAGTCACTTCTGAGGCCAAAGTGAACTTTTTTGCTGGTAAAGGGGAACTAGTACTCGATGATCATTCAGTTGGAGAGAAGGGCAATTCAAGCAGGGAAGAGAAGACATTTGGAGTTTTGGATTTAGGGGGACCTGAGAGAAAGTCTAGAACCTTTCCAGAGAGATTGGAGAACATTTTGGTTAAGAATCAGGCTAGTCTGAGCCAGACAGGAGGTGGGATAGGCGATACTCAACTTGGGAATAGTGTGGAGGGTGCTGGCTTCAGGGATCAGCCTCGGAGTAAGTTTAGGGCTTGTCATTCGCATAACCGATCTCTTTCAGGGCAATTCGAAGGTGCTTTTGGAGTGCAAGTTAAAGAGGTGCCACAAGGAAAGGTGGGGGCAGATAATACCACTGGAGAAATTGAGCAAGTAGGAAAGGACTTTACTTTTCGAGAAAAGGAGTCAGTAAAAGCAGGAGATCTTCAAGTTCCAAAAGTAAAGGTCCAAAAACCTTTTTCTGTTGGTCCAGAACAGATGAGAAAGATGCAGAGTGGGAGGGATGAGGGTGGTCTCATATTGGGAAACAAGGCTGTTTTGCCCAATAAAAAGGCTTCTGAAAGCCAAGCAAATTTTATTTCTGCTCAGACAACATCAACAGAGCAAGTTCAAAGGGTTAGGCAGAATAAGGGGAACCAAGAGCTCAATGATGAGTTGAAAATGAAAGCTAATGAGCTTGAGAAGCTATTTGCTGAGCACAAGCTTCGGATACCTGGAGATCAGTATGGTTCTGCACGAAAATTGGCAGTAAACTTGCAGTACAAAAAACCAGCAGCAGTGGAGATATCCCCGACACAATCTGAGGAGAAAAAACCAATCATTGAACCAATTGAGTTTCCTAATGATAGTTCTGAGTTCAGAACTCCTCCTATGAAGTTGGTGAACCATCAAGATGGTGGTATTAGTCTGAGCCAAAATATTTGTGAGATTAGCTTTTCTGATGATTCAAGAGGAAAATTCTATGAGAAGTACATACAAAAAAGAGATCTAAAGCTGAGGGAAGAATGGAGTACAAAAAGAGTAGAGAAAGAAGCCAAATTAAAGGCTATGCAAGATAACCTTGAGCGGAATAGAGCCGAGATGAAGGCCAAACTTTTTGCATCTGCCAGCAAACAGAGATCTGCATCTGGTGCTCGACTACTAGCAGATAGTCTGAGAAAGTCCAATGTTCATTCGACTTCTAAGAAAGAGCAGGTACAACTTCACTTGCTACATATTAAGAGATAACTTCCAAGGCTAAGTTTTGGACTTGCAATTTTGTTTTGTTTCTGGTAATTGGAATCTTGAGGCTTCCCCATCTCACAAGTTGTTCATTTTGACAGCATCCTGTAGATTCTACTCAAAGTGAAGAAGACGAAGTTTCTTCTGAGTTTTCAGAACAGAAATATTATGGCCAAGATAGATTCTTCAGTGAGTCATCTTTAATTGATGGTTCTGCTAAAAGCTCAATTATAAAGCCTTTGCCAAGTAGAAATTTTTCTTCATCCACCTCTCGTACTGCAGCAGTACCAGTTCAACGGTCGTCCAAAATCTCGAGCTCCAATTCAGGGAGACGAAGATTGCAATCAGAAAATTCGCTTGCACTCTCTGTTCCAAACTTTCGTGAATTGAAGAAAGAAAACACAAAACCCTCTATTGATATCAGCAAAATGACAAATCACCCACGACTGACAACCTATACTCGCAGCAAGAGTTTCAGCGAAGACATACAACTTGCTGAGGAAGAAAAACCACGACATTCTGAGTCTTTGAGGAAAAGCACTGCTGGACCTGGTGAATTTAATGATGTCTCTTCTTTGAATGATGATGTTGTTGTTTTGGCACCTTTAGAGTTTGATGATGATTATGGTCAACAGGGATCTAATGATAAATTTACAAAATATATGGACTCGAAGCCTTTCCTCAAGAAGGGTGATGGTCAATGTCCTTATGGAGGAGCTGGTGCTGGCAAAACTTCAATGCCCTCTGAGGTTTTTACACATGAAAATCAATTTGAGGAATTACCCTCTGAAATAGAAGATTTGAATGACTTGAAAAAGAGTGAAGCAGAAGAGGAGGGGCTTGAAAAACCTGAGGTTGAAGATTGTGCTAAAACGAATAACAGCAAGGCAAGGCTAAGCCAGCGATCGGACAAGATGGTCATGTCTGGTTCTGAGAATGGTGATCCTATGAGATCCCTTTCTTACATTGATCCTTATTCAGTTGCTGACTTGCCTGCCTCTTTGCTTTCGTCCTTCCATGCGGTTGGGACCTTGCAGGAGTCTCTAGGAGAGCACCCCGTATCACGGAATTCACGAATGCATCATCTGTTATCCTACCAACTTGAGGCTTCAGATATTGATGCTTCTGTTGACTCTCCTAAGGGAAATTCTGCATCCTGGAGTTTTAACCCACCCAACCAAGTAGAAGCTGATGCAGCTCGAATGAGGAAGAAGTGGGGAAGTGCTCAAAAGCCTATTCTTGTTGCCAATTCATCAAACAATCAGTCCCGCAAAGATGTCCCAAAAGGATTCAAACGGTTATTAAAATTTGGAAGAAGTAGTCGTGGAATTGATAATCTAGTGGATTGGATCTCAGCTACTTCTTCTGAGGGAGATGATGACAGAGAAGATGGACTAGATCCTGCAAGTCAATCATCAGTAGACTTGAGGAAGTCAAGAATGGGATTCTCGCAGAGCCATCCTTTTCATGATAGCGTCAATGAAAGTGAGTTATTCAATGAACATGGTAATCTTCCATTTCCAGGTTCACTAATTACTCAAGATGCATGTACTAATAAGATTGATTCTGAGATGTTTTGTCCAAAGGAAAAGAAGATTGATTCTAGGATGCGTTTACAATATATATGTGGTGTTATGTATGCTCCCATGTAGATTGGAATTGATGTCTTCTCGTCCAGCTTTGGGAAGTATCTGATTCCATGATTAGAAAGTCGTATCATCCCTTTGTTCAAAATGATGGGGCTTTAAGTCATTCCTCTTTAAATACAAAGGAAATGTAGTTGCTCATTCTGTTTAATTTATTGCTCTGGCTTTCAGTAAGAGATCCCTTTGCTGTTGAATGTAAGGCATTTGGGGAACATGCAGAGATTTTGCACTGTACTGATCTAGCACTGTCTGTTTTATAGCGTCAGTATCACATATCTAATTAAGCTTGTCATCCAAGGGGTTTTAGCCATTTAATCTAGGTAGAAAAGCTTTCACCTTAGGGAAGTCATTAGGTTGCATGATTTGGACCATTGTTCAAACTAAGGGAGTGTTGAGAATTTTGTGATCTGCTGGAATCTTGCTCCTTACTGCATTGATGAACTAATAATGCTCCTTTCCGATACTTGTCCTTCAGGTAAGCTGAGAATTTGTTAGCAGTGTTTGAAAAATGACTACTGATTTGATGTTTGTTTGACGCAAAAAAAAACTTCAAATCTATAAAAGAAAT
Organism: Erythroxylum divaricatum; assembly: GCA_025434745.1. Taxonomy (NCBI): domain Eukaryota; kingdom Viridiplantae; phylum Streptophyta; class Magnoliopsida; order Malpighiales; family Erythroxylaceae; genus Erythroxylum; species Erythroxylum divaricatum. The sequence goes on from JANTPM010000005.1 coordinate 5,631,133, forward strand.
AAAAGAGGAAAAGATAATCAATCACAAGCTTTAATTTGGTGGAATGAGGATTAGGAATTGAGTTGACATACAAGATAAGGGCTAAAATTTAGATTATGTTAGAATTCCTTATTGAAGTCGAAGTAGTAGTAAGTTAAATATGATATTTTATTTTAGATATATTATCTTTAGGAGTTACAGATTTTTTATTAGAATAGGATTTAAATTTTAGGATTCCTTCCCTACTAGAATCAGGGTTCTAAGAACTCTATATATATGTGTACTCAGCCGTTCAATAGAACAAGCAATATGAAATTTTTCTACAAACTTGAGTTTTTAACTAGAAGGTTTGATACTTTCTTCTAATAATGATTCTTAGAACCTATAAGTGATTCTTTGTTTTCTACTCTCCATTGTTTGTGTTCCCTACAAAATTCCAGCCATTAAGCCTAAATTCTAACTATATCAAATCCTAAACTCCTAAGCCTAAATTTTGAGCAATCAAACATTAAATTTTCAGCTATACAAAATTTAAACAAAATTTAAAATTTCAGCATCCTAGCCAAAGTTCAATCTTAAAACTTGATAATCAGTAGCTGAATATCAATCATATTTCTTAATTTTGTGATTTTGGCTATCATTTGTCCCAAATCATTTTTTTCATGTAGATTTTTCTATTTATTTTGAAATTTATGTTTCCAATTATTTTCTCCGAATTTTATGCAAAAGTAAAAGGAGGGAATTTTAGGTATGGCTTTGATCTACTGCTGAAATCTCAGGTGGATGACTTGTCTCTCTTCTTGCAGCTCAAGCCTTGAATAGCTCTATACCAGCACCTCCAACAAACTTCAAATTGAGGGATGACCGTATATCTGGAAGCTCTATCAAAGGTGACTTCTTTTACACTCCTTGAGAGGTTTTGTTTATTTTCCTTGGCAGCACATGCCATTCATTTTAGGCTGCACAATGCTTTGTTCCTAATATATTTCCGTAGTGTTTCCGTAGTGTTTGGCCTAGTAGATAGCTTCACGTCATTGCTAACTACATGCTTGCATCATATTATCGCTAGCTATGTGCCTGACAAACTTGATCTTTCCTGTACTAGTCAGGCTTAGCCAATTATGAACATGAAGTATAGAGCAAAATAGAGGCTTCGTTTTGTTAAGGCTGCAAAGCTGTAGCTTAACTTGAGCTAGCTGTCTTAACTCAAGTTCACTGCATTAATGCCTGTTAGGCATATGGGCATCAAAAGTGACCATCTGGTTATTAATTTCTTATCAATGTGGGCCTCTTTGGAGATCAGATCCCTTAAGGGGAAAGTACGTTGCTGTCAAGAAGAAGACTAATCACACACATAAAACAATAAAGGGACAATTTTACTAATTTGGCATGGTTGGCTTAATGTTTTCGTTGCTTATGCAGCCACATTTCTAACAATTTTGCACAAGTTTAAATGTTATGAAAACTGATACTTAGTAAACAGAGTCATGTAAGGAAAGCTTTCTTTTTGAGTTTTTGATTCTTTGAATCTACAATTTGCAGCCCCAAGATCATTCTTCTCACTTTCTACGTTCCCAAGCAAGGGAAATGATGCGAAACTCCGATAATACTTCTGTCAGAAGTTTGGAGCTACTGCTTGAAGTTATTGTTAATGATAAGGTGTAAAGGAATACTACGTGTGGTAGAAAACATGCTTGTGCCAAAATTGGCTGTATATTCTGTCAGACAAAAATCAACTATTGGTGTTTGTATGATTTTGTTAGTCTAGGAGCATTCTTTTTTCTTTTGCTCATTGGTTTTAGTCTTATGTGATGTACATGGGATCATCTCGTTAGAATTAGAGCTGTTACAGTGTAATAATGGTGCGTGATTATGCAGACCAAATCTCTTGTAAACACGATTACTCTGTCTTAGTATCTAGAGAATGCTGTTTGTGGCTGCTATTGTTTTTGCTCTTTACCATCTTTCTTGTTGCTTATCAAATGCTGACACTAGTGCCAATTGAACTAAGCTTGTTACACTCTCAAGTATTGGCATAAATTTGCTCTAAGAACCCATCACATCCTTCCTTTTCCCCTCCATTTATCACCTCCAACTATCTATGCTTTCAAGAAAAAGCTTGTCTAGTTCGTTGATCAAACCACTTGGTTTCAATTTTTTATAGTTCTTTTGCATATTTAGTTTCGTCCACTTTGATCTGTGGATATTCCAGTTTTAACAGGCTTCAACTTTAATTCCAGTGTCAGATTCTGTACATACGACTCCTAGTGGACGAGTCCTTGAAGGAAATTATCGTCTGTTTCTTGAGCAACTTTAATGTCCATATACTGTACATGAGGCCTTTAATAGAACAAGGATGTTTCGACTCTGTATATTGCACCTTTTCTGATCTCAATCACCTTTGGGTTTCAGTTGTCTTTTCCTGAGCAAAGCGCACGACTCTGAACATGACATTCCTTGATGATGTATACCATATTATACACTTGGTTAATGAATACGGTGGCGACATAGACTCTTTGACGAACAACATATTTATAATTCGAATGTTTCATTTCTCTAGAAACTTAACATCACATCTCGTAATATTTAGGAGTTGCAAAGTGAAGGGCATTGGCAACCAGCAATACTCACCGTGGCGCTACTTTTGTCTCATGGTGCCAACCCCTCCATATAAAATTTGGATCACGTCAAGCATCTGAGCAGCATCACTCTTTCAGCTCGACCCTGCCAGCTTAAACTCGATACAAATGTTGCAGACAAAAACCTGATCATGAATAGCAACAAGATAGCATTGACGTATTATTCATCTGGCTACAGGAGAAAGGGACATATATTATCAACAAATTTTCACCATTCTGAAAAGGAAAGATCTTTAGTACCTTTCATTCACCATTCCGAAAAGGAAAGATTTTTTGTACCTTTCCCACGTTGAAAGGTACTGAAAATCTTTCCTGTTGCGAATAGTGAAAAATTGTTGATATCAAAATATAGATGTTACAGCATGCCCCTGCGCAAAGATGACTCACACAAATCGAGAGAAAAAAAAGCTTTGATCTCTAGCACAAGTGAGATCGGGCACGGTATTTCAAGTGATGTTGCACAGATACAAATCTTCAATCCTTAACCAAGTTGCCGCACAAGATATGAAGTATCTGCATTTCAAAGCTAGAAACGTTGATATTTTGCAATAGTCATTGATAATGCTACTAGACCTGCATTGTCATTTTGAGCCTCAACTTGAATGGTTTGCATTAAGCTACCCTTGTTGGTAAAACAGGGAGTGCAAGAAGAGTAGCAGAGCTTTTTATTCAACATAATAATGAAAATGACAGACCATACCTTATAAAGGCTTACAAAGATAAAACAGAAGAACTAAGTCTTATCTACTTTACTTACTGCTACCTTATAAAAATGATTTCTATAAAAAAGCAACGGTTAGCAACCATCCTGAAGAATAGGATATGACTTTGAATCATACTTTGACATTCCCCCTTGATTCGAAGTCATTAACTTCAAGTAAAGCTCTGAAGTAGCAAAACTTCTAAACTGGTAATGTTTTGGTGAGTACATCCACTAGCTAATCATTTGTATTGCAATACTTCACCGTAATTGCTTCATTTGCTACCAACTCACTGATGAAGTGCAGTCTTGTATCTATGTGCTTAGTTCTACTATGATATGCAGGATTTTTTTGTCATGAAAATTGTAGCTCTATTATCACAGAATATCTCAGTCGCCTCTTTTTGTTCATGTTGTAATTCTGCTAAAAGCCTTCGTATCCACATTGCCTGACATGCTGCAGCAGTAACAGCAATATACTCTGCTTCTGTACTGGATAAAGCTGTAATTGCTTGTTTCTTTGAGCTCCATGTTATGACAGCAGATCCCAAAGTGAAAATATTAGCTGAAATACTTCTTCGACCGTCCAATGAACTTGCCCAATCACTGCCAGAGAATCCACTCAATTTTCCTTCGGTAATTGAATTATACCATAAACCATACGAAGTAGTCCCTTCCAAATATCGCAGAATACGTTTTGCTGCTCCAAAATGAACTATCGACGGGTTCTGCATAAATCTTGAAATAATTCCAACTGAGAAAGAAATGTCTGGACGTGTATGTGTAAGATAGATCAAACCTCCAACCAGAATTCTAAATAATGCAGGATCTGTATGCTCTTCACCATCTTCAAGTACAAACTTTTCATTGACATTCATGGGAACAGTTGCAGAATTACAGTGGAGCATTCCAAATTTTTTAAGAAGATCCTTGACATAACGAGTTTGTGACACAAAAATTCCTTCCTCAACTTGGTGCACTTCAAGACCAAGAAAATAATGGAGTAATCCCAAGTCCATCATTTCAAATTCTCTCATCATTTGAGTTTTAAACTCATTCACCATACTCTGAGATGACCTTGCATATCTAATATCATCAACGTACAGACATATCATGATGAAATCACCATCACCTTTCTTCTTGATGTACAAAGTTGGCTCATTTTCACTTCTCACAAAGTCTTGGTGATGCAAATGTTGATCAATTCTGCTATACCACGCCCTTGGAGCTTGTTTAAGTCCATATAAGGCTTTCTTC
>JANTPM010000005.1:5678765-5690063 GCA_025434745.1 Erythroxylum divaricatum
GGTTATGCAAAAATCTAGAGAATTAACATGCAAAAATCGTGATTCTATTGTAGAAAGGTGGTAGTGCATAATCAAGCTTTGTAATACTGAATAGTACTGACTCTTTTTGTTATAACTTTGTCTCCCAACCTCCACATGACTTGAAAATTGAACCAATACACTCCTAAGATATTTCCTTTCCTCTCCATAAAAATTTAGAGCATTGAATTGATTAGAAAAAGATTGATTGGCTCAAATTGAGGGTATGTGCTGGAATGTTATGAACTGGAGAATTTTCATGAACATAATTCCGTATTTGAATTATAACTTGACTTGTCGATTTCTAAATGGATTGATTCTTGATTCAGATTAAACTAGAGACATAAGTCTACAACTTTCTTGAAGAAGCCAAATTTTAATTCTATCTCTAAGATTTTCAAAATTGGCATGAAATTGAGTCTTGTCTTAGGCTGTAGCACTACCAAGGATAGAAATCATGTCATGTGGTTATTGAATAATCGGTATTGATGTATGCCGAATTAGATTGAGATGTCTTCACCAGATTTGTAGCTTATTCTCTTAGCTTTAAATTGGTATAATGTTTGTAATTTTTGGATATTGAAATTGAGAGATATAGGTTTTACAACTTGAATGTATGATCATGCTCTAGCCAAAATTTCAAATCTACACAGTCTATGGTATTTTGAACATAACTCATAGAATAATGAACCAAATTGAATGATCTTAGTGTCAATAAAGACTTAAAACATATAGGAATAATTTTCTAGGAGAAAGTGTTACAAAAATACATCATTTTCTTAATCTTATTAATTATGCAAAGTTGACCCGAATGAGGTGCTTCCAGCAAAAGCTAGAATAGTAATTGATTATATGAATTTTGGAACTTTTAAAGCACAATTGATGTTTACTTCAGTTTAGTAAGGAATTATACCCAAGAATTTGTCATGAACATGCATCATACATATTCAGTATGCATAAATGAATTCTTAATCATGCACAATAGTGATTTGTATATGTGTTAAATGTTATAGAAGAACGCATAAAGCGACCACTTCCAAATATTGCTTGGACTTCAAGGCAATAAGCAATAAGGGAGATTTTGTGAATAATCTTAGATGGTCACTTACTTTGTTCTGCTTATTGAATTTGATTTATGTTGATTGTATTCTGAATTCCGAAAAATGATTATCCGAGGCGTATGATGCTTGTTTATATCATTGGAAGTGCTACTTGCATGTAAATATGATTGACTACTTGCTTTGCATATGAAATGTCTGAAATAACCTTGTTTTGTTTTAAAACTATTAAGTCTTAGTTGGAGGTAAATAGGCATGTCTAGAAGGGTCTACAACTGCTTTTGTGACTCTTTGGTTTCTTTTGTTAATGACATTTAGGTGTCTTCTATTGTTGCATTATTCACAACACATATACATATATAAATGATTGAGTATTCATAATATTGTGTAATATATGTATTGCATAATGATGATACAGGACAGAATGTCAGCATCGATGTTTCCAGATCATGGAAGCTAATGCTAATCTGGAATATATTGTGAATACTCCTAGACGGTCTCACTTAATTATTAGTGCGTATTAAATTATGTATTCGATTATTTTGTGAAATTGAATGTGTTGAATTTGGACTTAGAAAGTCTGAGGCGTTTGATACATTAACTATATATATATTGGAAGTGCTTCTTGTATGTGAATATAAATGAAATAAGTGTACTCAACATTTTTGTTAAATGTTGGACCAAGGTTCGATGATAAATTTATTCTGAATATGAAAATGAAATCTGATGATTGTTGAAAATATGTAAATGTGATGCATTCCATTACATGAATGCATGAAAGATAAAGACAGATGTGATCAGAGTTGTCAGTATAAAGAACTTAAAGCTAAGATTATGATAAGAGCCTTTGGCTCAGTTATGAATGTACCCGGTATTCACTAAGGGATATGGGACATTATCTTAAATAAGATCGGTATCCACAAGAGATATAGGCTAGTAAAAAGGCACTTGATCACAACAAAGTAATAAATGAAAGTTAGTCTCATATGTATTACATTTATAATTGATATATGTGTCTTAAATGATTGAAATGATCGGTTTGACTGCTCTGAATGTGATATGTGATGCTACATGATAAATAAAATGATGTGAATTATATGGTTATATATATATTGATGTGTTGTATGATTTGAGTGAATCATCGATGGTGGTTACCTCATTGAGTTCTTAAAACTCATCAAAATTGCAATCTTATTTTTCAGGTTTAAAGGAGTTACCCCGTTAGACAAACGGGAGTCTAACCACTACATTTGAGTAAGAGATAGATGTCAGGATCAATTTGCGCTTACATATGTATTTCATTGTTTTGTATCAAAATGTGTATTCACAAATACTGTACAATGTATATATGAATGATTTTGTGATGTAATGACATTATGACTAAAATGTTTTGTATCTGAAATGGACCTAAGTGACTAGTAAAATTCTGATGAGTTGTATAATGATTGTAACTCTTGTGATTGAAAATGTTTATGAAAAAAGGAGCCGATATTGATTATTGATTTTTTCGCATATGCATGCATTGTTTTGAAAATTTTGTAATTAGCTCGATTGTTAACTGTTTTAGCATGTCACCCTCATAAAGTATGTTCTCGAATACCATCGATATATTTAACGATATGCCTATGAGAGTGGAGTGTTACATCAAATATGGCCAAAATCCTACAATTGGATGGGCGAAACTGATTCGGAGAAACTCAATCAAGCTAAATGCTAGCTTCCTAAGCTCATTAACCATGAAGGACAGACTTAACACTATGTCTAGGTTAAATTTCATCTCCTCTCCTAAAGGATGTATCCTATGCAACCAAGAGGAAGAAGACAGGGACCATCTATTCTTCAACTGTGAGGTTTCTAATAGAATTTGAAGGCGAATTCCATCTCTATGTACACTCAATAGCAACCACTCCAATCTAAATGACATCATCCGGGAGATACTAGGGTACCAAGCACCCAAGCACGACAAAGAAGTTTATATGATAGCTCTCACAACATGAATTCAGGAGATATGGCATGAAAGGAATAGCAGAAGATTTGCCGAAAGGGAAAGAGAAATTTTAACCCTTTCAGAAACCATCTCTAATAATGTTAGAGAACAACTGGTTATCAACTAGTTGGAAAAGAGATGTAACAGAAGTCTAGCTACTGCTTGGAGACTCTAATAGAACTCAAGATTACCCAGTTCAGAGGGTGATAAACTTCAAATCCCTAATCCCTAATCCCTAATCCCTAATCCCTAATCCCTAATCCTAATCCAACACAGCATCACACACACAACAGTAATGAAGAGGTCTTAATGGAAGACTTACCTTATAGAGAACCCCCTCCATGTATATTGAGTTGGATCCTTAGTTAAGAGGAGCAGCTGAGAAAAGCAACGCAATTAGACAGGACCACCATTGAGGATACATAAGAAGTCAGTGAGTGAAAATGAAAGGAAGATGAAAGGAAAAGACTTAGATACAAAGATCAAGCCAAAATCGCTTACCTCTTTACGATTTGAAGCCACGATCGACGAAGATAAGATGGAGCCCTAATTTGGAAAGGTCTGGAGAAATCCCGGGGTGGCATTTGGTTTTTTTCCTTTTTAGATAGCCTATCTATACGTGATCTAGATTATGGTGATGTTTTTGCTTGGTTATTTATTAACGATGCCATTTTTGTGTACGGTTGTTATCCTTTAAAGGATAAGGGTTATACTCATATCTTATTTCTCATATTAATTCATTTTAAATTTTCAAAAAACGTGATTACACATAAGTAAATATTAGAAGTCCAAAAATAGTTTTAACAAAATGTATCATATTTTTTTCCAAAGATTTCCATTAAAAGTCCATATGCATAGCTTTTTCAAATCTCTTAAGATATAGAATTTAATTGATTAAAGTGTCTGAAAAATAACCAATAAATATCAAACAATCATATCATAGCAATAATAATTCGACAAATATTTTTTTCTATACTAAAATTTGAATGATACCCTCTTTTAAGGATACATTATATTCACTCATTTGATTATCAGATGTGAGCTTTGTAAAAAAAAGTCATAGGTTTAACTCATAGAAGCAGGCTTTTTGTAAAAATACGAAACGAAGATTGTATATATTATAACCCTCCTTAGACTTTCACAAAGCGAAAAACTTTGTGCATTAGTAGACTTTTCCTCATTTGATTATTGATACAATTGTAATAAATTAAACTTGAACTTCATAAGTAGTCATGGCTCCACAAGAACCTTTTACATTAAATGTTATGTAGATCAGCATACCATTGTAATTATACAAAATTTAACAAAGTATCAGAGCAAATTACTCTTGAGTCAGTCGTTATTACCTCGATATGATAAACTATGTTATATGTTGGGTCTTAAATTAGTTTACACATGAAGAATACATGTTGAAATATAAATAAAAGTTAATGCCACATGAACTATATGACCTTGAGCATATATATATATAAGCCTGGTAAGTTGCTCCTTTTATTATCAATTGATTTTAAGATAAATCTCATTTGAACTTGTATGTACTGAATATATTTGTGCCTAATCATACCAAATTTAACAAGTTGTTCTCTCTTGTTTGTAGCACCCTAAAAGCTTCTTAAATTGTTGACGAAAAATGCTAGCTTTCTTAGTGTTGAAGGTTGTTGGATTCTAATGGGTTTCACCAGACCTCAAAATTCCAACAATGGAGTCTCCATCAGATGGGTTGTAAGCTTTCAGATTTGCTTCCATTGAAAGAACATTAATCAACTTTAGCTGCGAGTTCTGTATTCTTTGTGTGCTCATTTTTGCTGTCTGTGTGAAGGATTGTATTTTCATATGATCCGTTACAAAATCGTGTGCAAAATATAAATCGAACATGAAATTAAACAATTAACCTTAGTATTTGCGATAACCATCCACAAAACAAACCCAAACGAGTTCGAATCCTTTGTCTCGCCCTTACTAACCGAAAACCGTGGCCGTCCCATGATCAAATCGCAATAATCAATGATTATAATAGTAAACAAACAATGAACTCATACGTCGCTTTCATCGAACCCTATCTGTGGCCACACAATCTCTCCCATTGCGTTCTGTCACTGTTGTTCGTCTCCGTCTTATCCTCCATCTCTGGTGTCCTCTTAAGCTTCTTCGATTTTTCTTGGACACTGATTCACCAATTTCACGTCAAAACAAGGTTTTTGAGCAGGCGATGGTGCTGCGTGACGACAAAACCCACAATTGGACAAGAGTGAGAGATCAGTTTTTTTCAAATCAAGAGCATAACGAGTGCATCCGGTTTTTGTAGAGAATCCATGACTGATGCTGATCCAGAAAAATGGATTTAGTACAAAATATTGGTGAAATGAAATAAAGCAATCAAGTACTGTACGTACCTGTAAACCTGTTTTTCGAAGAGATACCATCTCTGCTATTGCGCCTCATCGTTGATAAAATCTCTCCAGTTTTTCTGTCTCCTCATTGACTTCGCTATAGTAGTCTATGTCGTCCATATCACAATCTTCTTCGCCATAGTCTTTGTACGTCTTCCTCTATCGTTGCCTTGTCCTCTTTCACTTTCAATGCTCCCTTTTCATTCTCCATCATTAATTCGATATTTTCTTCTGCCTCCGCAGTTTCGTGTAAAGTGTGATCTTACATTCATTATTGACTCAAATCCCTAAGTGAGAGAACTCGGTGATACTCTTATTGCCCGAACCAAGATTCTCTCTCTATTTGTCTCATGAAATCTCAACTATTTATTTTACGGAACTCACGTAAGATTCACGTGAGACCTACACAAGATTCACATAAACAAACAGTTGAGATTCATTGGACACAATAAGACACCATAATATTAGACAGGAGATTTGGACTCCGCCCGAACCAAGATTCTCTATCTAATATTACCCTGTTTTATTCTGTCTCATGAAATCTTAATTATTTATTTTACGGGACTCACGTAAGATTCACATAAGACCTACACATGATTCACATAAACAAACAGTTGAGATTCATTAGACGCAATAAGACACCATAATATTAGATAGGAGATTTGGACTCCTTGTGACATAATATATTATCCTACACGGCTATTCCAGGGCACTTAGTAAGTACTCTTCTTGCTCGGATTCAAATTGCACTTATGTATGTAGTTATTTGAAATTTGATGTTAGAGTTTTACCTCTCGCAAAAAAATTATTTAGTTTTAGTGGAGATTAATCTGAGTGTAAATGATTTAAAGGTGTCTTTTCTATAGTTGAGACGCTCCTAAGACGTGAGCAATAAAAAAATTATCAATTTTTTATTTTTATTTTTATTTTATATAATTTAATAATTTTTGTTATTAAAAGCTTATTAGTTTATTATTTTTATAAATTAATAAGTTTTTATAAATTTATTAATTTTTATTTAGTAAACTCTTTTTTAATTAATTTTTTTATAAGTAAGAACAATCCTCTTTAATTATTTTTCAAATTTTTTAATTTTATTCAATGTTCAACCAATTTTATAGTAATTTAATGTCGATTTCACCTTGTAAATATTAAATTTCTTATCTTACTGATATAATTTATGGTCCAATTTTTAAAATATTGGTTAATATTTTGCATTATGTCAACCTATTGGAGTAGTAAGGTTTGGGTTTGAGTTTGGATTATCTTAAATTTGTGACCTAACTTAAGCAGAAATTAAACAATCAACCAAGTATTTGTTATAATGTTCCAGTTCCATCCAACATAACAAACCTACTTATCTAAAATAGCTTGATAATTCATAATTATTATTTATTGTAAAATGGATAAAGAATAATTTGAAAAATAATAGTGAAACCTAATTTCTTGTCACTGTAATAATTTCAAAGGTGACAAAAATTAAGACCTTTTTTAATCATTTATTGATTTTTAAAATTTGATCTTCTAAAAAAATGATTTTGTTAGATATGCAATTAATTGAATAATTTACGAAATTAATTTAATTGAACTACTTCATATGTTAACATTCTCTTTTAGCGACTTAATTGTTAATTGATAATTAACTAATTTGAAATTTAGAAACTACTAAAATTCAGTTTTAAAGAACTTTATAATAATATTATACACTTATAAGATAATGTTCTGCTATAGATTTAATTTTCATCAAACATGATAAAATAATTTAATTAAATATTAACAAATAATAATTTATAAATTATGTAATTTAATTTAATTACTCAGCGAATAAATATATTTAATTTATTTAATATTAATAAATTCACGTAATAAATTTAAGGTTATTACGAAGAGTTTTAAGAATATGTTCTATAATTTGTAGCTTGATTCTCTATCTTTCAAAAATTAGAAAGGCTATTTGGGAAGCTCTCATTGTGACGTGTTTTGTTGGTATATTTTACCGACGGAAGCACATAAGAAATGTTCATCGTTAAATTTACCTATAGCCGTTTTAACGTCCGTGTCCATCATTAAATTTCGTCGATAATTAATTTTTTCGACTAAATTATTCCGTTGATTGACAATTTTATCTGAGTAAAGTACATATTTCTTATAGCGGTGTTGCCCTTCACAAGGTGACTACAAAAACATACACCATAATATTAAAATCTGAATCCAATTTTTATCTCTGAACTGGTTACAAAATTTTTGGAAGCATGAAACTGTGTGTACTTATCTGTTGAAAGAGCCCATGGTATCTTAGTTGCTTGGTGGGCGGTGTGATTGTCCATTGACACCCAAATCCTAGTGCTTCGAGCCCGTTACTACAAATGTACTATTTAATCCAAAGTTAAATTAATAAAATAACAAATTTAAAGTTTAAAATTTTTTATTAGTATTAAATTATTATAAAATCGGTGAATAATTAACTAAAATTTAAAATTTAAAATTTAATTAAAAAATATTATTAAATAAAAATTAATTGATTTATTTTAATTTATAAGAATTTATTAATTTATAACAATTGACTGATTAATTGATTAATTTATCGGTTTTTAAAAAATTAAAAATAGAATTAAAAAATTTAAAAAGTTCAAAACTTTTATACTTGAACTTAACAAATGAGTTGTATTTTTTAATCATTAAAATTAAAAATTAAAATTTAGAGCATGGTGGAATTTAATAATCATCACAATGTTTGCTGATTTCTCACGTTTCTGTCTTTGGATCAACTTTGCTGGTCATGTCTTGTAAGTATCATATACCAACCGAATATTAACGACAAACAAATGTTAAATCATCACCTTTGTCCATTTCCATATCCTGATTAAAGAAGTGTGTTCTAACCACCTAATCATTTGATGCGTCTCTTTCTCTACTAAATTAATTGCCACAATCAACAAGGAGAAAGAGTAGCATACACACAAAGCAAAGCAACTTATCGACTGCTTTTTATTACATTTTTACAATCATGATAACAGAGCTAAATGCATTCATTAAATTATAGATTCTTCCATATAAATTAATATATTTCACTATAGACCCTGTATCTCATATAAGGTAAATATAAAAATGTTAAAAGGTTTATAAATAATAAGATTTAACTATCAAAATGACTAGTTTTAGCAATTTTGACAATGATTGATCCAAGTTTAATTTTTATTAATGGATTCTACAGCGTACACTCTCTCCATATTAAAGATTATAATATATGTATATACAAAAGTAATTGGTTTCATAGATAAATTAGGTGTAACCAATATATGGCTGAAATTGCACTACTATGGCCAACCAATATATGGCAGAAATCGCCCCACTATAGCTAGCATTGCAATGAATTGGATTCAGAATGGTAAATGAATGTACTGGTAACGAATGTCTTTGGGACCCAATTAGTAGAAGGGTTTTCGACAAAACGATTGTAACTTGTATACATCACTGTGTACAATTTAATGAGAAATCTAGAGAAGGATTCGATTCATGAGAATAAAGGAGGAGGGGACCAACGCATGCAATGAAATATGTGGGTCTTCATGTAGCAAAAAGTTATTTCCCTCGTACAGTGTAATTGGCACCACACAAAAGTTATATACAAAAACAGGAATGTATATGTGCCACCTTAATGCTATCTACTATTGACAATGTTCTGGCCAAGTGTTGGACCTTTCTATCCTAAAGTTGATGGTGTAAATGTAATGCTTGAAGAAAGGGACAGGGGAGGGTTAATTCCTTGCATGTACAGTGCCTTAAAATCGAACAATGGCAATGTTTTCTTTGTCTTTGCTCATGAAGGGTGACATTGTTTTGATTGCATATGCATGTCCAAGATTATCAGGTATAATGTAAGTTTTAAAGATGTCAAGCTTGTAAGCATCAAGTTAGTTTGGGTGGGCTACGGATCTTATTGTGTATGTCGACCCAACTAGTATTGTCTCCTTTGATTGTCGCTTGAACATGTGATCTCAGGTTTTGTATTGGAATATAAAAGCTTGGAAGAAAAAGTGAAACTGGGAAGATATTATTTTTGTTCATCTTCGAAGAGTACAAAAATTTACACATAACAATGTCTACTTTATCACAATTCTAACTTTCTAATCAAAATGGAAAATTCACCTAAACAAGCATCATATAATGTTGCTACCAGATTAAGGAAATGGATTTAACCTTCATTTCATGTTATTTTGAATGCCTAATACTACGTACTCTTCCACAAATCTTATCGTTAACAAGTGAAGTAGAACTCTGCTAGCTCCTCGGCTGATCCCAACTGAGAAGCCCCACTCTGGAGCATCCATAGAAAGTGTTCGAACAACACCACTTCACAAGCAACCACCACTTCTCCGTGGCAACAACCGCCGGACTTGTCAATCAACTCTTGGAAAAGAGGGTGGCAAACGACGTCTGAGCTCAAAAGATACCGCCGGCGAGACTTGCCCACGTAAACTTCTTGCAGTTCCTTGCCAACCTTGTCATCATACTCGCAACTAGCAGCAGCGTCGACGGTGGTGTCTGATCTCGACGGCTTGCTGAGGGATGGCCATCTTTTGATTGCTGACTTGAGCTTGGTTAACTTGCCAAGTTTTCCCATATCTAATGTTTATGTTTTACTGGGGCCGGGCTTCGTTCGGTGACCAGAAAAACGCTTCGTTCGGTGACCAGAAAAACACTACCTAGCGAGGTAGTTTCAGGACTGACTGAAAAGGGTTTCCGAGAGAAGCTTGATCGGTTGCTCTTGTGAGGAGACACAGGGGAGAGTTCGTATATAAGAGAGTTCAGAGAAGTGATTTAAGAAAGGCATATATGTGCTTGGCCCACTGTTTTCCATACAACAGCTAAGAGAGAGAGTGCATGTCTGTATCAATTGTCCATATTCATTAAAAACCATTAGCTGCTTTTTGTCTAATCTTTGATTGTACAGGTTCTTTGATTTCAAGATATTAGCAACGTGTATTCCCCTTGTCATATCATATGTGTCTATGCATTTACACATCTACTCCTCTTACCTAGGATTTTACCTTATCTACTAGTGACAACATGATAAATGCTCCATCGGTCGAGCTTAAATACACGTGTAAATTTTGGATTTAAATATGATCAAATTGAATTAAATTAAATATGAATTAGACTAATTTATCATTTTATTCAAAATGTGTTTCTATAAATTTTAACAAAGAATTATATAGCATGTCAACCCTAAAGATAATGCTTACTTTTATTCGCGTGAAGGTATGGGAGTTGATGCAAAACTTTAGGCATAATCAAATTTTAACATGAATCGAATTTAAACCTGTTTTGATTAAGAATTGAATTTCAAATTTAGACGTGCAATACCCTCTTGTTGGTTACGCCATGAATTATTATGTTAAATGAATCCTCATCATTTCATATTTTGAAAAACTTGATTTTGAGGAGATATAGTTGTAATTAAAATAGCATTATTAAAGATTTTAAAAATTTATTAACAAGTGTAAATATAACTCTCTATTGATAATATCTTAATGTTTAAGTTATATTAAATATTAAAATTTAACTTTATCATTATTAATATAAGTGCATATTATGTTAACAATGTGTTTAAATTTATTTAAGGAATGTATATTAGTATTTATTTTGAAACTTACATTATTTTCTTGTTTAGTATTCCAGAAAATAAAGAAAAATTAAATTTTTAACAAAAACTGCTAATCTTTGTAATTAAGACAGAGAATAGGAGGAACTGTATATTTCGTTCCCGTAAATCATACATCTCTTATAGACACCAACCTATATTCTACAGCTATAACAATCCCTGATTTCGTGGGATCTTATC
>JANTPM010000005.1:5690551-5707157 GCA_025434745.1 Erythroxylum divaricatum
ACATAAATGAAAGTATATCTAACCAAATCTTTTATATGGATTATAGAATAAGTAAAACAAATATCAAAAATAAATATTAAAACATATTTTAAAAAATTAAATAATATTATGTAAATCTCAAAATAGACATGAAGATGAGTTTGTGGGCATTGTAGGAATTATGTATAAAACATAAAGACAAAAAAGACTAAAAAATATACTCATTAATTGATCTGAAAATTCTACAAGAAAAAGACATTTTAAGACTTTTTTTGAGAATATTCAAAATTTGAGTTTCTTAAAAAGCTATATTTTAACTGTCAAAAAGACCATATTTATTAAAGAAATGCTTTTTTTATTTTACAGTCAAACACCTATTTTTCTTAAAAAGAGATTTTGTGGTAAATAAAAGTATTTATTGACCTCCCAAAAATCCATCATAACAAGCACTAAAACGGATTTAAACATTAAATTCATTAATGAAATCTACTTCTTTTCTACTAAAAAAAACCTATAATGGAGTCTCAAACATTAGAATACCTAAAAAATAAAAGAAAGCATGGGATGAAGATAAAAATTTATGTTGTCATTGGACTAATTTTTATTAACCTCTAAAAAATTTCTTATAATTTAATATTATCCAAAAATCATACTATATTAAATATACACATAAACTCTTTATGTTAATATTTTGTTAACTATTTACATAATTGTTAAGTAACATAAGATGACAAAAAAAATTCAATTCAACTAGAAATAAATTTATCAAATTTTAAGATAAATTTAGATAGTTATTAACTGTGTTATATTTTTTATTAAATATTTCTAACCTTGGTAACAATAGTTCATGTCATCCTCATTTAAACAAAACTTTGATTCCAATAAGCAAAGATAAGAGATTGAATTAAGATTTGAAGAAAACCTAATCACCAAAATTGCATTTGTCTGTATGGATTTTGAAATAGGAATATGGTCCAATTTTTTTCTTTTGTGAATTTTTAAATACGAACTTTTCGCCCTTTTTGTGTAGCCTAGTCGTCGTCGTATACAAAGCTTCAAGAAAATGTACTTGGCAAGCCGGCAACTTTTGGTTGCTTCAGGCTTCAGTCAATTTCGAACAAAAGTCGGAGAAGATTGTTTAATCCAACAACATTAGTATCAATTGTTAATTTTTGTAATTAAGACAAAGAATAGGAGGAACTGTATATTTCTTTCCCGTAAATCATACATCTCTTATAGACACCAACCTATATTCTACAGTTATTTCAATCCCTGATTTCGTGGGATCTTATCCTATTTGATTACAAGAATTCCTGATTAACTGGGATTTTATCCTATCTAACACTCCCCCTCAAGTTGGGCTTGTGGGATCCCCAACACCCAACTTGCTCAACATCCCATGGAATATCCTGCCTGCTACTGCCTTTGTCAAGATATTAGCAAACTGATCTTCAGACCGAATAAAAGGTAGAGAAACTGTTCCATCTTCAAGCTTTTCTTTGATGAAATGGCAATCTATCTCGACATGTTTTGTACGATCATGTTGGACAGGATTCTCTGATATACTCACTGCCGCCTTATTATCACACATTAGTGGACACGCTTGTGAAGGTGGGAATCCTATCTCGGTCTATAACTTCCGGAGCCATAATACTTCAGCTAACCCTCGGGCAATTCCTCGAAACTCTGCTTCAGCACTGGATAATGCCACTACCTTCTGTTTCTTGCTCTTCCAGGTGACTAAATTGCCTCCGATTAAGGTAAAATATCCTGAGGTAGATCTCCTGTCTGTTGGGTTACCAGCCCAATCAGCATCTGTATAAGCTTCCATTTTGAGATGAACATTCTGTCTGAACAAAATTCCAAGGCCCGGTGTTCCCTTTAGGTATCTTAGAATCCGTAGCACAGCATCCATGTGACCTTTTTTAGGATTATGCATGAATTGGCTCACAACTCCCACAGCATAAGTAATATCCGGTCTGGTATGAGACAGATAGATCAGTTTCCCAACCAAACGCTGATACCGTTCTTTATCAACCGATTCTACTTCTTCTTTTATCATCAACCCATGATTTATCACAATGGGTGTATCCACAGGTTTACAATCAAGCATACCTATTTCTGCCAACATATCCAGAATATATTTTCTCTGAGATATATAGATACCTAGGTTGGATCGTATCACTTCAATGCCTAAGAAATACTTCAGGCTGCCAAGGTCTTTCATGTCAAACTCCTTGAATAAACTCGTCCGCAGTTGCTCAATCTCTTCCATATCATCACCAGTTATTACCATATCATCTACATAAATAATCAAGCATGTAACCTTACCATTCTTCCTTTTCAGGAATAAGGTATGATCAGAATTACTCTGCTTGTACCCATTCCTCTTCATGGCTATAGTAAACCTTCCAAACCATGCCCTAGGAGACTGCTTCAGCCCATATAATGCCTTTTTCAACCTACACCCCTCGTAAGGTCCAAAAGAATGAGAAAAACCAGGTGGAGGTTCCATGTATACTTCTTCTGCTAAATCACCACGGAGAAAGGCATTCTTGACATCAAACTGGAGAAGGGGCCAATCCAGATTCGCTGCTACAGAAAATAGAACCCGAATAGTATCAATCTTAGCGACTGGTGAAAAAGTTTCTGAATAGTCCACGCCATAAGTCTGTGTATAACCTTTCGCCACCAATCTTGCCTTATATCTCTCGATTGATCCATCTGCTTTCCATTTAATGGTGTAGACCCACTTACATCCCACAGGTTTCTTCTCAGCAGGAATTATACATTTCTCCCATGTAAAATTCTTTTCCAGTGCATCCATTTCAGCCACCATTGCCTTCCTCCATTCTGGTATGTTCATAGCCTCATCCACATTATGAGGAATCTCTTCAGTGTATAATGCTGCAGCAAAGGCGTTAGCATTGTCTGTTAATCTCCCTTGAACCAAGTTTGCCACTGGATATCTACTAGAACCAGGTTCATGCTCAGGTACATATCGCTTTGGAGGAATGCCCCGAGTACTTCTGGGTGGAAGAATATATTGTGGTGGAGATAAAAATTCTGCATCATCATGATTAGGTGAATTGTTGACAGGGTCAATAGCAGGAGAATCAGAACTACTAACCTCAGGAATATCTGTTGAAGGAGATCTAATGGGTGTATTGGGCTCAGACTGTACTACGTGATCTTCCTCAGTCGGAGGTGTCATCAGGCCACCAAAATTCATCGGGATATGTGCCACCGGACTACGAGAATCAAAATGTATAGGTGAAGTGGCAAGCAACCAATCCAGTGGTTCCCTCTTCAGCTCACTCTCCCCCTGAACCACAGATTGGGTGGGACTAGAGTAGTAGTATTCAGTCTCAAGAAAGTTGCAATCCATAGTGACATACATGCGACGAGTGGGGGGATGATAGCAGCGGTAGCTTTTTTGGTGAATCCCATAGCCCACAAAGACACACTTGACAGCACACGGATCAAATTTAGTGCAATCGACCTTAGGGATATGAACAAATACAGAACAACCAAAGATCCGAGGCGAGAGAGCCAAGGCTAGAGGTATTTTGGTATGATCAGATAGGGTTTGGACTGGGGTTCGGAAATTGAGTATTTTTGTAGGAAGACGATTATTGAGGTAAGTGGCAGTGGCTATGGCTTCAGGCCAAAAAAATGTGGGAATATGAGATTCAAGCATAAGTGCTCGGGTGATTTCTAGGAGGAAACGATTTTTGTGTTCAGCAACACCATTTTGCTGAGGTGTGTTGGGACATGTGGTCTGATGAATAAGACCATTTTCAGAGAAAAAATGTCGAATAGAATGGTTCACAAATTCTCCCCCATTATCAGACCGAAGAATTTGGATTTGTGTACGGAATTGAGTCTGAACCAGTCGATAAAAGTGAACAAATTTGTCAAATACCTCAGACTTATTTTTCAAAAAATAAACCCAACACATCTTGGTGCAATCATCAACAAATAATAGAAAATATCTGAATCCATGATCCCCAGTAACTGGAGTTGAACCCCACACATCAGAATGTACTAGGGAAAAAATATTGTCTACACGGGTATTATTTGACACAAAAGGTTGTCTATGGCTTTTAGCCAAAACACAAGTATCACACTGCAAATGAGTACTTGAAAAATGAGGAAATAGCAGTTTAAGATAACCGTGAGAGGGGTGCCCCAAACGTCGATGCCACAGCCAACTTTGACGATCCACAGACCCATGGGCCATCAATGCCTGTCCTTTAAAAACAACTTCATCGACGTAGTACAGTCCATCTCGTTTAGTTCCACGCCCAATGATCTCCTTCGAACGGATATCCTGTAAAATACAGAATGTTGGATACATCAAGACAGTGCAATTAAACTCTTTGGTAACATGACTTATGGACAACAATTTGTATGATAAGGATGGCACATAAAGACAATTCGATAGTTTTAAGGAGGGTGTCAATTCAATTAATCCCGCCCCTTCTACCGGAGCAAGTTCACCACTTGCGATCTGTACAAAGTCCCTTTTTGGTACTTGAGATCGCACAATATCAGACTTGTCATAGGTCATGGTGTCCGTCGCACCACAGTCAAAAAGCCATCTGTCACTTTTGTGATGCACATTATCCACAACATTAGCACAAGAGGATAAAGGGAACATATTGCTATTACACCTTGCTGAATTGAAAGGAGGGTAAGGAGGTAATTTTTTCTCCTTATACCCGATACCTGGCAGTGCACCTGGGGTATTAGGCCCATTATGCTGGGCAAAATTTTTCGGGTCCCTTCCTGCGCTAATGGCTGCAAGCCCTACCTGATTGCATTCTTCACTGACTCCGGTCGCTTCTTGGTCGGTCGACACTGCCGCCAAAACCTTACCCTTTCCTTTTTCCTGTTTCGATTTCTTCTCCCTATGCTCCCACCACTCGAGGTATCCGACAAGATGGAAGCAATCTCGTTTGAGATGTCCCTTCACGCCACAGTGATCACACCGTCGATTAGTTTTCCGCCGGGATGACGGATTTGCAGGATTTCCGTTGATATTGGACCGACGGGAGGACTGTGATCCTTGTGGGTTTGCAAGATTTGGCTCCTGTCCTCTGAGTATGAATCCCGACCCGACACCTGATGATGGATTCGCTCCGCTGGAGGCTGCCGAGGAACTGAAGATGTTTTTTCTGGCGGCTTCCCGAGGAACAGTGGCGTACACCGCTTCGACTGAAGGTAAGGGTGTCATCCGTAAAATATCTCTGATTATTGCGTCATATTCTGAATTTAATCCGGCTAAAAATTTGAAGAGCCGATGTTCTTGTTGCAATCGATTGTACCGATCGATATCGGCAGGTAACTCCATAGTGTTCGGTTGTCGTCTATCAATTTCCATCCACAAACTCTGACTGATACCATAGTAGTCCTCCAATGAGGACTGATTTTGTTGAATCCTATCGGCCTTAGTCACCAGGTCGAAGATCTGTAGACTATCCTCCCCAGCCTTATACGTAATTGCTAACCCTTCCCACAGATCTTTGGCAGTCGGATAGTGAATGAATTGAGTTACTAGCGTGGGTTCAATAGCTTGTGTAATCCAGAAAAAAACCTGCAAATCTTTCTGTCTCCATGTCTGATATTGGGGATCGGTGACTATAGGTGGTTGTGGTTGGCCAGTGATGTGGCTGAGGCGACCTCGGCCCCCAATTGCTATCTCCATCATTCTGGACCATAGGACATAATTGTGACTATTGAGTTTGATTTCAATAGTTACCGGATGGCTACCAGAATTATGATCAAAGTCGGATTGTCTGGTGTTTTGTGTCTGTAATATCTGGGCTATTTGCTAAGAAAGGGTTATGGCTGCCTCGGACAATGCTGGAGATGATGTAGATTCTTCGTCACCCATTGATCCTGAGAAAATTGGTCTGAGAAAAGTATTCAGGTAGATGATGAACTTGCCGGATTACGGATCCCTTGATCGTAGTTTAGCTCTGATACCATGTTAATCTTTGTAATTAAGACAGAGAATAGGAGGAACTGTATATTTGTTTCTCGTAAATCATACATCTCTTATAGACACCAACCTATATTCTACAGCTATAACAATCCCTGATTTCGTGGGATCTTATCCTATCTGATTACAAGAATTCCTGATTAACTGGAATTTTATCCTATCTAACAAAAACGTACCATATATGTTTCAGGTAATTGGAGGAGCGTCCAAAGCAAGTATGTATAACTAATTTTAGACAACATGCCTTGTATAAATTGATGATAATGACTAATCAATAGATGTGTATACGTGGTGGGCACCGTGATATAATGATATTATGTGAAATTTGTAATAAGCCTACGCATCCATACGAAAAGGAAAGTTAAATCACACATAAGTTTAAGTGATGTTTCATTTTAAAAATAATTGGTAATAAATAGAGTAGTCCACTAGGCTTATATGTTAGTCTTCTTTCTCCTCTCTTTTTAATATGGGACATTCACATGTAGATATTATCAACTCCCTCTCAAGTGCGACTGAGACTAGACATTCAGTTGTCATTTGAAATAAATACAGTGGTAACTGAACCGAACCACTGGGACTGGACATCCAGACGGATAATTGGAAAATTAATAATCCGGACCAAATTTGCTATGATACCATATGAAATTTACAATTGGCCTATAGACCCACACGAGAAGGAAAGTTAGACCACACACAAGTTCAAGTGATGTTCTATTCTAAAACTAATTCGCAGTAAGTAAAGTGGTTTACTGGACTTATATGTTAATTTTTTTCCTTCTTTTTTTTAATATGGGACACCTATATGTGATTATTAGATGGTGTATACATGGTGGGCACAATGATGTAATGATATTAGATGCCGAGTTAGTGAAAATATCAATGAAGAAGGTTAGCAATGTTCTGCGGTTTTAGCAAGGAGTTGGTTGCGTTGTTGGTATTGTAGTTGTCGTTATTCCAATTAGTTTTGCAGGAACATAGCTGTGTTGCCTGTTGTTGGCTGCAAAAACAGCCAACGGTTCCCACTATTTCGTCATGAACGCCAACTTGCTATACCAAGTCAACGACCGACCCAAACAAGGGCGCATCTTGTTCTTCGTCACAATTGTCACTACTTGTGTTTTTGTCTTCAATGGTCTTTGTGGTAGTAAGATTTTACATTGTGCATGCATCGCAACCGTAATAATATTATGAAACCGTGATTAGGTTTAGCTAATCAAAGAGGAAGACCAAGTAATCAGACATGTAACGGAAGAGTAATCTCTATCTATCATCATAATTGAGACAACTGTCAGAAATCCCACGTCGGACAACTATAAGAGCATTAAACAATATATAATAGTATGCAAACCTCCTCCTCTTAAGCTAGCTTTTGGGGATGAGTTAGGCACTTCTAACATGATATCAGAGTTAAGTCAATTCGTCTCGATAGTTTGGGGCGATGCCCGGTTATGTCCCTTTGTTCAATATGCCCATCAGATGTCCAGTCTTGCTCTGGACTGAGGGGGGTGTGTCAGGAATCTCACATCGGACAACTATAAAAGCATTAAACAGTATATAATAGTCTGCAAACCTCCTCCTCTTAAGCTAGCTTTTAGGAATGAGTTAGGTACTTCTAACAACAGCTGAAGATGGTAAATTAATTGATTTCTTCGTTGTAATTTGTACAACTATGCAAACAAGGTATACACTTATAAGTTGTGTCAACCATTGACATTAGCAGCCTGGACTCATGTCATTTTTTAAAAGGTTCAAGCCATGAATCGACAGTTCGACACCAACCAGCTTAGAGAAAGCAACAGAACTATAATTACATAAACAAATAATCATGAAAACCCTACCGATTAAAGCTGTTGTTTGTGGTCCAATGAGTATGTCCTTTTGAACCATCTTTTAAGAAGACTGAATAATATATTACATTACAATCAAGTGTTGAAGTACCTTCAGGCGAGTAAGTTTGTCTACATATATATAAATATATTACAATCAAGTGTTGAAGTACCTTCAGGCTAGTAAGTTTGTCTATATAGAAGGTACTTCAACACTTGATTGTACTGTAATGCAGGGCAAATCTTTACAGGGATCTGATCTGGACTTGCAAGGCATGTGCTTCAGTAGACCAATGTGAATTTTAAAATAAGATTTTGGGGGAATATATGGATCATATGATTAAGATTATACCATGTGCTAGTAGTCATTATCAGTTCATGCTAAAACAGTAACCTGGGGAGGTGAGGAACAAAGATTTTGTCTTGTGAGGAATAATTAGGCGTTCTTGCTTCAGTCACCTATTGACTAGGGCATCTGGGAAAGCATGTGATCAGTAGTATTATAGCTATAATGAAAATAAAGCTAATGTTGTTATTTCCTAAATTTTCTCTACTTTTATACGAATACGACAATTTATGAATAACTGGATCGTTCGACCTTGCTATATATTTTGGGAATGTAATAGGTGTGTCAACTGACTCGTCAATTTTGCTGTATTTTTTGACTTAGAGATTACCACTTTTGTAAACACCTCCTCCGGGTGTCTCCCGATCTTCCTTGAGGACATAGCTGAGATTAGCCTCCCTAGACTAGCCACATAATTTGTTTTGTAATTTTCCCATTAATTAAAAAAACGGATGTAATCCTCCCATCCGTCTTGGCAGACGGGCTTACTCCTCACTCCTCAGCTCCCATAGCTTCTTCTTTCCTTTGATAGATTAATTCAATCTGAACTTGGTCCTTACTATCATTATCCTATTTAAGCTTATAACAAAGTCCATGAATAAAAATTGGTTAACATAATGTAATTAAAAGTAGAAATTTGAAGTTATTTGAAGGTCCCTTTTAATGGTTTTATTATTTGACATTTGAATTTGAGTTCAACCCAATCTGATTTAATTCGATGTTAATAAATAAAAATTTAAATAGATCAAATTTTAAGCTTAAAAAGTTTGACTCAAAAATTGCAACATGAAAAACTAAAAAAAATATAAATTGAACTTTTTAGTATGATCAAAATAACTTGATCGATTTATACGTCAAAATTAGATTTCTTAAAATAATTGATAATTTTGGTGTATATTTGTTGTTTTCCAAATGAAGTTTCTTAGTGTTATTTAATTATTTTACCTTATTTGTGACTTCATGCCTAAATCTCATGTAAATTGCTAGAATAAGCATATATTTAGAGACTACCTTATCCCATCCCAAACAAATCACATTTTGTTATCCTGCCTTAATTTTTAATACTTAATACTTGGGACAAAGTTTTAAATTAATAATCGCGAATTAGGTAAGATATTTTCAAAAGTAATAAGCCTATATACTAATTAGAAGTACGATTATGTACTACTAAACTGATTTAAATTCTTAATATCAGCCAAATTTTTATTAAATATTATTATTGCAGCATTTGATTTTTAAAAAATAATAAATTATAATAACAAAGCCTCAAAGTTTAAAACCCAAATTTGGATCAAATCCACTCAAGTTTGTGAATTCAATGTGGGTTCATTGTACCCTTTCAATTGAAAACTTCAAAGCCCATTTTCAAGAACCCCATGAATCATGATCTCTGGATCGCCACTGGTCCATTGCATCAAATCTTTGAACATTGTGGCTCTCTTAGATGCGGCCACGTTAAGATCCAGTCAATGGATCAGATGAGTACACATTATCAATATAACGTACACGTGCAAACATGGGATCTCTTGGGATGCTTCCAGACGTTTCCACGTGCCCACTCGCGAAGTTTCGTTCTCTGCCATTATATGTGTCATCTCCATTTTCCCGGTTTCCAAACAGAGACTTTCAACTCTTTGCCCTGCACAGCAGCGTCTAGGAATTGCTATTTCTCTTTGTTCATTCTTGTTCCCACCAAGAACCTTACGAGGAACCGGCACTCTTAACCGGTAAGAATTGTCATTCAACGTTTATAACTTTCTCCTACATTTTCTCGGAAAAATGGCCAAGTAATGATTTATTAACACCTAAATAGTGTTATTATGGTACTGCTTGTGTAAGTTGAGTGGTGTAGTCAAATGGCTCGTTGATTAAAGAAAAACCAGCACTCTTCTTCCATGCTGTTGGGAAGAAAAAGTATTGAGCTTTATGACTTCTGAGAAAAAACATGGTGCTTTACTTGGGTGAACAATTAGAGTACAAAATGATCGAAGTTGGAAACAGAAAGGATTGATTCTTTAGTGGAAATGTAAAGAATGTGGAATTTCACTAGGACGATATTGCTGGTTGTGTTCTTGTACGTAGTTCATCGAGTACTAAAAAAAAAAAATGTTCGGCTTTGACAGGGTGATTTAGCTAAGTACGATTTGTGAGGATGAGTATAGCATTAGATACGAACGTGTTTGATTCAGTGAACCATCTATTCAGTATCCCAGAGAGCATTGAGAAGTTTATGTACTCTGGGAGGTCTAACGAGAACAACGAAAACAGGGGAGTGGGTAGCATCCCTGCGGACATTTTGGAGACACCCAAAGATTACATCTTTCAATTGGATGTACCTGGCTTGTCTAAATCCGATGTTCAGGTAACTTCTGCAGTTTCCTTTTAAAGAGCGTACGTACTAATTCTTGTGATTGGTCGTGAATCTAAGGTTTGAACTTCTTTATATGCTTATGCAATTTCTTGATAATGGGTGAACAATGTGTAGGCGACTGTTGAGGATGAGAATATTCTGGTGATTAAAACTTCAGGGAAGAGGAAACGCGAAGATGGGGAAGAGGAGGGCTGCAAGTATATTAGGCTTGAGAGAAGAGTACCTCAGAAGCTGATGAGGAAGTTCCGGTTGCCGGAAAATGCAAATGTGTCGAGCATTAAAACCGAGCATGAGAGTGGAGTTTTGACCGTGGTGGTTGCGAAGCATCCTCCACCACGCCAGCCCAAGAAGAAAGTATTAAAAATTCCCATTTCTTGAGCGAGGATTTAGGGGGCACGTCTAAAAAGGACATCCCTAGGTTGATGTATCATTTGCCTTACCTTGTTTTTAATTAGTCTGCATTACCATCTAGTTTATGTTCAGTGTTTGATCGTCGTTACTTGAATGTTTCAAGTTGTGCTCTATTAAGATGTTTTAAGAACCAATGTAGTTTTGCAGTCTATCTTCCATGAATGCAAATCAGTTTCCTGTTTACCTTGAACACGATACTAAGCATTTGAAAGATGGACCCTCCGGTCAAAACTGAGATATCCATACGCAACTTGGATACACATTGCATAGAGATCCCTGTAAAGTACGGGAATAAAGAAATACAAGCATTCTTGCCTTAGAAGTATTCATTGCATAGAGATCCCTGTAAAGTACGGGAATAAAGGCATTAGTTTACTAACTATAGCATTCAAATCCAGAAAATTGCTTTAAATGATGCTGAAGCAATCTGCGCTCTTGTTCTGATTTGTTCTTCAACAGGGCATATATTGTCTGAAGGAAATATCATAAAGAAAAGCTTATGATGATAACTCTCACTAAGTATACATATACGTATCACAGGTATAATGAACAGATTTTGAAAAGTAATTTGGGGAGAAAAGAGTATTAGGAAAACCAGAAACCTGGATATGAAAAGCTCTTTCAGAGCTTCAAATCCTGTCAATGCATGTCGCTTCCCCACTTTTGATGTTACCATTCCTGCAAAAACATTTGGTTGAAGTTCAAGTAAAGAGAATGCTACTGATGAAAAAATTTACAGCTTAATCACATACAACTTTTAGACAAAGAAATTATAAATTACAACTATCATCAATAGAAATGGGATAAAGTCGGAAACTGAAAATAGAAACCTTCTAAAACTATCCACTAATGCCTCCGCCTCAAAATTCAGTTTAAAAAACAGAAATTAGCACAAGTCAAAAACATTACAGAAAATGAATATTACACAATTCAGCAGAGCATGCTTACCAACAAGCGCATCAAGTGACCGCAAATTGGCAATGGGATTATCTCCAACAAGCACGGAAAAAGCAGACACCTTATCAGCAGCAGTACCAGATTTTTGAGTAGCCACCAGCATCTTAATATCCCCGCTCTGCCCTCTACTCTGCTCATAGTCTTGCATATACTGCCACATAAGCCTCTCTCCCAACTCCCTCTTCTTCTCTACCACACCATTCAACTCCTCCAAACCCATATTCACTTGCAACTTGCCCTTATCTTCACCACCTCCCAAAACTTTCTTCTCCAACTCTTGCGCATCCATATGCCACACACCTATAGTGCTAGCCTTCACCAAAGGCAACTTTGGCAGGCCACTGTACTTACTAGAAACTCTCCCGCTGTTGCCTCTTCTGTCACCATCATCAAGTGACAAAACCGGAGGCTTGGGAAATGGTTTTTTGGATCCAACCTTGGATTTTGACTTATTACCATTACTCTTTTCGAAATTCTGAGACTTCCCATCTTGTGATACCTTATCAAGACGAGTTCTTTTCTGGTTTTCAACGTTACCCACTTGGGATTTGGACGTTTTCGAGCTTCTAAGCCGACCACTTTTGCGAAAATCAGAGTCGTTGAAACCAGAGGAAGGGGCAGAAGAAGAGAGGCCAAGTGAGGAAGCGAATGAAGCTACCTCTGACTTTAACTGGTCCTCATCACTCGCTTGATTACTTCTACTACTTGACATTTTTGAGGGCTTTGAAATGGCCATACTCAGTAAGGAACATTAGCTGAGCAGGAAGGAAGAAGGCTTTAGCTTATGGACTTAGGTAGGGTTTTAGCATTGAAGATGTCAACCCGTACGCTGTCGTTTTGGGAGAAGGTGATCTTGACATTGTTCACAAGCAAAGATGGGCCTTTGTTCTGAAGCCCAAAAACTCTACAAAACCTGTAAGGCCTATGCATCTGCGTAACCCTAAAAGCCACCATCTTTTTGTACTCGCCACTCTGTGTTTCAAGCTCCGCCAGCGGCTGATCCTTCTTTGCTCTTAACACATTACACCAACTCTCGAGCAAAAGCCATGGCAACTTCCACAGCAGCTACCACCCAACCAGTTCGGACTCTTTCCCAGAAGGAGTTGGACATCCAAATGATGTTGGCTGCTGAAGTTCATCTGGGCACCAAGAATTGTGATTTCCAGATGGAGCGTTACGTGTTCAAGCGACGCAATGATGGTATTCCGATCAATTTTGAAGTCGATCTTATTTTATATTGATTATATGATCTTGGTTGGTGTAAAGTTGGGTGCTTTACCTATACTTTCGTTTGTTTGATGATTAAAGATGTATATACTTTGTGGATTTTCGAGATTAAATATGTTGTTTTATGGGATTTTGCATGTGAATTGTGCTGGGTTTTTAAGTATGTCTGTGTTTGTGGAGGTTCAGAAAGATGCTGGATTTGTTGGTGCTATGCTTGCATAGTGATTGTATGGAATGAGTTCTTACTGTTGATTGTTTCTTTCAGAATAATGGTAGATTTGTTATACGTTTGAGTGCATGTGGAGGATTATCTGGGTGGATCACATTTCTGATACCTGCTTACTGTGATTGTATAATACCTAGTTAGCTGCTTCAGATAAAGTTTTGGGTTTTTCTTCTTGTCGAAGCCATTAATGTATACTTTTCAAGATTTTTCAAAGTTCTTTTTAGTATATTATGAAGGGAAGGTAGTGTCCATGTGCTTGCCTCATTGGAGTGAATTCGGTGTCGAGAGTTTTTTCACCTCTAGGTTTTTCTTTTCCCTCACCTGGACTATGCACTTGAATTTATCTTCCAAGTTCCAAACATTAAGACTTTGGGTAGTTCTATAATTTTTCACTTTTATGATTTAAATGAATGTTATTTATTGTCAGGAATTTACATCATCAACCTTGGCAAAACCTGGGAAAAACTTCAACTGGCTGCCAGAGTCATTGTTGCTATTGAAAACCCTCAGGACATTATTGTTCAGTCCGCTAGGCCCTATGGTCAGAGGGCTGTCCTGAAGTTTGCACAATACACTGGTGCCCATGCAATTGCTGGAAGGCATACGCCTGGTACATTTACCAACCAGCTCCAAACATCATTCAGTGAGCCACGCCTTTTGATCCTCACTGATCCAAGGACTGACCACCAAGTAAATCCATCTGCATCGTTAATATGAGCTCATACTTTTTCTACTTTTAGCTGTTTCTTTGATGACCAATTTTATGTTTTAATGTGCACATCTTGTAGCCTATCAAGGAAGCTGCCCTTGGAAACATTCCCACCATTGCTTTCTGTGATACTGATTCTCCCATGGGGTATGTGGACATTGGTATCCCTGCTAACAACAAAGGAAAACATAGCATTGGATGCTTGTTTTGGCTGTTAGCGAGGATGGTACTTCAAATGCGGGGTACTATTCCGCAAGGGCACAAGTGGGATGTCATGGTAAGAATAATTATTTAGAAAGCAATTCATGTGTTTGTTTGTGTGTGTTTTACATGTATCATCTCACACATACAAGGTAATAAGTTCCACTCCCCTGATTTACTTTCCATGTACAGGTGGATCTGTTCTTCTACAGAGAGCCAGAAGAAGCCAAGCAGCAGGAAGAGGAAGAAGCAGTACAAGCTGTTGATTATGCCCTTCCTCCTACTGATTTTGGGCTTCCCTCTACCGATTGGACTATGCCTGATAGTCAGTGGGTGGCTGATGTGGCTCCAGCACCCATTCCTGCTGCTCCTGCTGCCAACCTCTATCCAGAGCAAGGTAAAGTTTTATACAAATGCTAATGGGTTTTATTTTTCAGTCTTGAAATCAACTTTCTTTGAAAACATTTTCAGTTTGGCACCATATCTCACATTGTTATTTTCTTTTACATCATTTTTGTGATAACGTCGCAACTTGTTTGCTTTCCAAGTAGAATATGGGAGTGACTGAACTGTTTTGTTTTATGTTGACAACCTTTTTTCTGGTTTATTTGTTATAACTCATCCTTGTGACAAAAATATAGGTGGATTTACTGGGGAGTGGGATGCTGTTCCTCAACCACCACAATTTGCTCCTCCTCCTCCTCCTCCTGCAGCTGCTCCAACTGGTTGGGATGAATAAAGTAGATTATCATCATATGAGCAATATGATTTTTCAAATTTTGTTTTCAAGCAATTAGTAGCTAGCGAGAGATTATGAAGCTTTAAGTTGTGAAGTGGAAATTTTCTGGTTTTTGTTATCTGTCTCATAGAAGTTTAATTATAGAAGTTGGATAATCTAGATTTTGATACTGGTACACATTTTTCCCTCCTCATGTTTTCTGTTACTTTGACCATAAACTTTGTTGTCTTAATACAATCCAAGGCATAACATTGTTGAATATAAGTAAAGAATGTTTGAATATTTTTGGTGGAAGTTTCACTTGAGAAATCTCTAGCAAGCTGCCAAATTTAGATTTAAAGGTCAAGTTCCCATGCTAGGTTCCTGGCAAGCAAAAGAAAACTTTTTGGTCTTTGAGGAAAACAAGTGATCTTGTTAATTATGTACCAGTACTTTGAAGTAAACAAAAACTTATTATTGTACTTGTCAATTTGCCATTGAAAAAAGGGTTAATTAAAAAAATAAAGTTTTATTCAATTTTACAACTATATTCTAAATTTTAATATTTTTAACTATAATTATAAAATTAATTAAAATTTGAATTTTTTTTAATTAACCTTGAAAAACTAGCTAAGCTGAGCCGTGTGAGAAAAACAGTAGTACTTCAGTTGAAAGTTGAAACTCTCTGAATTGAAAAGTTTGTTCAAGGAATTGGTCTTTTCAATGTGTATGTGTGGTGGAAATGCGAGGTCAGCATTAGAGAGGGAAGAGGTAAATATTTACAATTTTAAGTCAGTGCTAAGGAACTACAGAGCTGAATATCAGTTGATTGTGCCTATTTTATCCTACTCATTGTTCAATCTTTGCCTGCATGGGGGAGGTTGACGATTGTACAAATCCTGAATCTTTACACCTGAGGAGTCACTTTTTGTTTCAAAAATTGCCGGAATGGTTATCTAAACTGATCTCTTGCTCTTCTATTTTTCTCAAGGAAATCCACGTCCATTGGAAGGGATCAGACAGAATATGTCTCCAAGAAATGCTGACTGGAAACCTTCAAAGGAACAGCATCTCTCCTTGACTTACCCACCTCGCAAACCCGTCTGAGAATCCACCAATTTCATCGGCCGACAGGTCGGTCCCAGTTTGATTCCTTCCCTAAAAGAAAAGGCAATAGCAGTATGAATCTCTAGAAGTATGATAATCCAATATGTAAAACATGGAGTAGTTTGGAACTGCATAAGATCAAAAATGTCCAGTGAACGTAAGTTCCCAAGCAGTCCAGTATGCTGGGGAAAAACTTTTTAAGTTTTTTAACATTAATGTCAAAAAATCAAGATGAAATTCTCACACAAACTAGGACATGAAATAAGATTAAGACTGGATGAGAAACATGTAGCTGGTCAAAGTTGCATGCTCTCATTGAAATTCTTTTCTTCTAATATAAAGTGGTCCATAAGAATGTTAGCTTTCAGTTCACCTGCTAGGTATACAATAGAAAAGGTAATGCTTCCATTTCTACTTAGCTGCATTTGGTTACGAAATCAAACTAAATTAGCATGGCCTTGGCTTCAGATATCTGATTATTTCAATTTTCTAAACGTCGCAGCTCGATCATTGATTTC
>JANTPM010000005.1:5707648-5730119 GCA_025434745.1 Erythroxylum divaricatum
AATTGATTGATATGCTCACCAATCAACTTCAGGCTGCTGCTTCTTCGTCTGATTGTGTTGTGAATATGGCTATGCACGGTATGGTTTTCTCTCATGCTTCTTCTTTGCCTATAGATGCTAGTTCTTGTTGGATACTTGACACTGGAGCATCTAGGCATGTGTGTTGTGATAGGGATCAGTTTTTGTCTCTTAGGAGGATAGAAAACACTTGTGTCACTTTGCCTAACAAATCCGTTGTTCCTGTGAGTTTTTCTGGGGATGTGCAGGTCACTGAAGCTATCCTTCTTCATGATGTGTTGTTTGTTCCTGAGTTTCAGTTCAATCTCTTGTCTGTTGGGAGTTTGCTTTCTAATTCTAATCTGGTTTTGTTGTTTTCTAAAACACAATGCTTGATCCAGGACCAATGCACGGTGGTTGGGAAGGGTGAGTTGAAGCATGGCTTGTATCTTTTGGAGACACAACAGTTTAGATCTATTGTACATTCTGTACTTGTGAATTCTATTTCTTTTGATTCATGGCACAATAGGCTAGGTCATCCTAGTGACACTGTTTTGAATAATTTGAAACATGTTGTTTCAATTCCTACATGTAATAAAAGTTTACCATGTAGTGTTTGTCCGCTTGCTAAACAAAAGAGGTTGGTTTTTCCTTCAATGAATAAAGTTGCTAATCAAGCATAAAACACATGCTGGTCAACAGTATTTCCTCACTATTGTCGATGATCACACTCGAGCTACTTGGACTTTCTTGATGCAACATAAGTCTGAAGTTTTAGCTATAGTTCCTAACTTTATCAGCATGGTTAAGAGGCAATTTTCTAGAGATGTTAAGGTTTTCAGATCAGATAATGCACCTGAATTGACCTTCACTGAGTTGTTTGGTAAATTGGGGATACTTCACCAGTTTTCTTGTGTTGAAACTCCTCAACAAAACTCTGTGGTTGAAAGGAAGCATCAACACTTGTTGTCTGTGGCCAGGGCTTTGTACTTTCAGTCCAAGGTCCCTATCAAGTTTTGGGGCGAATGTTTGTTGACTGCCACTCACTTGATAAACCTCCTGCCTGCTGTCATTTTAGGTAATAAGTCACCTCATGAACTTTTATTTGATGAGAGGCCTGATTATATGCATCTTAGATCTTTTGGTTGCTTGTGCTTTGCATCAACTTTAACATCTAAGAGGTATAAATTTAGCGCTCGAGCATTTCCTCCAATTTTCATGGGGTATCCTATTGGAGTTAAGGGATACAAACTTTATGACATTCATCATCATAAATTTGTTATTTCTCGAGATGTGGTTTTTCATGAACATTTATTTCCTTTTCATAAGATCACCAATGAAGTTATGGTTGACCCTTTTCCTAATCTAGTATCACCTGCTGTCATTGATAATGTTCACGAATCTCTTCCTGCTCATGATGACATTCTCTTGTCACATGATTCTCTTCCTTTAGCCATTAATGACCACCAACCAGATATTTCAGTCCTTGAATCTACGTATTCAGCCACAATACACCACCAACCAAATTTTCCTGAACTTAGAAAATCATCCAGAAATGTTAAACCTCCAGCTTATTTGCAAGACTTCCATTGCAATGCAGCTGTAAAATATCCTATCCAAAAACACTTATCCAATCAAATGATTTCACCAACTCACACCAACTTTATTGCCAACATTTCCTCTCATTATGAACCTGAATTTTATCACCAAGCTGCCCGATATCCTGAGTGGTGTGCAGCTATGGATGATGAACTTAAGGCCATGGAGACATTGCAAACATGGTCAATAGTTCCTTTACCTGCCGGAAAGAGAGCAATAGATTGCAAGTGGGTTTATAAGGTTAAGCACAAGGCCGATGGCTCTGTTGATAGATACAAGGCTCGTCTGGTTGCAAAGGGTTTTACACAGCTTGAAGGAATTGATTACACAGAAACCTTCTCACCTGTAGCTAAAATGACAACTTTTAAGACTTTATTAGCTTTGGCAGCAGCTAATAATTGGGATTTCTTGCAGCTTGACATCAACAATGCCTTCTTGAATGGTATTCTTGATGAGGAAGTATATATGAAGTTACCACTTGGATATAGAGATAAGCAACCTGGTATGGTTTGTAAATTGCATAAATCCATTTATGGTTTAAAACAGGCTTCTAGGCAGTGGTACACAGCTTTTTCTGATGTTGTCCTGAAGTTTGGTTTCACTCAATCGTCTCATGAGCATTCTCTTTTCACTAAAGGTTCAGGAGATGATTTCATTGCACTTTTGGTCTATGTAGATGATATAGTTCTTGCAGGGAAGAACTTAGATGGATTATATAAAGGAGTTTTTGCAGTCTTGTTTCCAGCTCAAGGATCTTGGTACTTTGAAGTATTTTCTCGGTTTTGAGATTGCTAGGAATGCAACTGGTATATCTGTTTCACAAAGGAGATATACTCTTCAGCTGTTGGAAGATACTGGTCAGTTGGCAGTTAAACCTGCAGATGTACCAATGGTTCCTTCACAAAAGCTCACTGCTAATGAAGGTGAACTTTTGCCAGATCCATTGGTTTATAGAAGATTGGTGGGAAGATTGTTGTACCTCACCCACACAAGGCCTGATATCACTCACACTGTTCATTGCCTTAGTCAGTTTGTGTCATCTCTTAGGGAACCACACATGAAGGCAACTTATCATCTTTTGGCATACCTGAAGAACAATCCTGCACTTGGTTTATTTTATTCTTGCATATCCAATTTGCAGCTTTCAGCTTTTGTGGACTCAGATTATGCATCTTGTCCTGACACTAGGAGAAGTGTTACAGGTTATTGTGTGTATCTTGGTGATTCTTTGATTTCATGGAGATCTAAGAAGCAGGCTGTTGTTAGCAGATCTTCTGCAGAAGCAGAATACAGGGCAATGACTATTGTTACATGTGAACTTGTTTGGTTAGCAGCCTTGCTTGATTCTTTTCAGCTACCTCAATTGGTTGTTCATCTTTATTGTGATAACCAAGCTGCCTTACATATTGCTAATAACCCAGTTTTTCATGAAAGGACAAAACACATTGAAGTGGATTGTCACTTTGTGAGAGATAAGGTTCGAGATGGTTTTTTGAAGTTGTTTCATGTTCGTTCATCAACTCAACTAGCAGACATCTTCACCAAATCTTTGTATGCTCCAACTTTCTATCAGTTCATTGGCAAGATGGGTCTTCTTAGCATTCATGAAGCACCAACTTGAGGGGGGTGTATTAATGTTCCTTATACTAATTAAAGTAATTAGTTAATTAGTTGGGTTAGCTGTTAGCATTATTCTCACGTGGTCTTCACGTGCTAGTTTATTTGTTTGTCAATAAAAGCTTTGTAATTTCCGGTTAGTGAATTAATAAGAAAACTTATTTTCTTGATAAAATTCTCTGATTGCAATACTATGTTTTGTTCTTATGATGTTGGTTTTCTTTTTGGCAAACTTGCATTTCATTCTGTTCTGTACGTTATATGTGGCTTCGTTATGCGAGAGTTTGAAACTCGAAGGCCCGAGGGAAGGATCAGAAGTACATGGGCAGGTAAAATCGTTACATGTGCTGGATTTGAACCACAATTCTTATCACCATATCCTGATTGTGTAAATTTACAGTAGGCAAGTGATTTTCTCTATGAACTTGGGAAAAAAATGTGCTAGGCCGGACCTGTGCTATAGGCCACGTTTTTTTCCCTGTTAGCGGCTCGACACGAAGTCTGATTGGGTTTGAGTGTTCAGTCCACATTCGATTTGAATAGTTAGGTTAGTGCTACACGTTATTTTATTAAATCACCAACATTTTGATATATGATTTAAGCTTTTTGTTTTTTAGGTGTGTTTGAACCTCAAAGTGATTCCGGTCTGACTTATCAACTTTAAGTTTTGCCAGTTGATTCAGGCTAACTAGGGGCCTCGTATAGAGTAGGATTAACTCTGAATGAAACCTGGAATTGCTTAAACCAGATAATTGGAGGCGATTTGGCCATTGCAGAGATGCAATGTGTATTTCGCCTCTTTGAGTGCTGCCTAGGGATTGTTTAACCATGGAGACTTGTGCTAACGGTAAAGGGATAAATATGTTATCATTTCTTATTTGGGTTTAAACCTTTTAATTTAGTCTTTGAACTTTGTTGCCCATTCTATATTAGGATAAAATGTATTTCGAAACTCAACATTTACAACAACATATAAAGAAAATTTAACGTGGTTAATTATCTGTCAGTTAAACATCACAATATTACCGACTTGATATTTTTTATTTTTAAATAACAAAAGGTCTTATTATGACTTACTTTTAAAATATATAAATATAGACTTTCTTATCACGTGACAAATGAGACTATTGTCTAAAATATATTAAAATATGTGAGTATAATTTTCATTGTAACATGATAAGTAAGATTCACTATTTGGTTTCACTATCATATGATTGTAGAATTCATTTTTTAATTAATTTAAAAAATTAATTATATGACAATGACTTAATTAATATAAAAAATATCATATCAGTATTGACTCAACGTTTGACTAATAGAGAGTTAATACTTTCAAATTTTCCGTTCATGTAAGATTAGTTTTAAACATTTTAAAATTGTTAGAATTTAATTTAAATACTTACTTTAGGATTCAAGTCTACATTCAAGTTGTAGACGATAAAGTTCATAAGGCACTTTTAGCCCTCTATATTATAGTTTTTGGTTCTGCTTGATTCTGATGAGACAGGACGCTACTGTTTGGATCTATGAGATTGTTTGTCTTTAACAAGAAAATACCTGCAAAACAGCACAAGGCACGTCCGGGGTTGATAGCCGGCAGGCCCCTCTGATGCTCAAGTTAGTCTTTTGGTGAAGGTTTTGGTGGCTATAAACAAAGAATGTCAGGGTTCTAATCTCGTACCTGTATCATGGCAAAGTAGTACCTTATATATGGAATAGATGCTAGGTTTATATCTTTACGTAGGTCTTTACGTATGCATGGGAGGTTCCACCTGCGAATGGGTCGTGGACGCATGGACCTAGGCCTGAGCCTAACACAGCCGACCTAACCAGTTTTCATTAATGTTCTTTACAGAAATTAGGCAAAGTCTTCAGAAGCATAGAGCCAATTATTAATCAATTCGGAGTAGTTGGCTTTCTAATTTCAGTTGGAAGATGCAGCTTCAAATCAATAAAAACTTAGAATTATAGATTATCATATTCAAAGTGTTTGATATTTCACATTATTTATCATGTCAAATGAAGATATGCAATAAACAAAATAAATAATAATTTTTAAAGTACAAAAATAAAAAATAACATCAAACTAAAAGAGAATTTGGTATAATTAACCTAAATAAATATACAAAACAAATTTACAAAAACTCATATTTTATAATAAAAAAACTTGGTTAGGTTTGAATCGCTCGATTAATACTTCTTTAATTATTTTAAAATATGATCATTATCATATATTTAATTATGTAAACGTTTATTCTTATATTATTTTCAAATAAAGTTATTTTATTAATTTTTTAAATAATAAATTTTGGGTAGATTTATTTAATGTGAATTCTACTCAAAGTTCAATTAACTCATATATGATTTTTTGAATTAGAATCGAATTGGAATTGTACAATCTATTATAGTCTCGTGATGTGAAAAGGGTGATGAAGAGGGGATGGGGACATCGAGTTCGATTGTGGCATTGATAATTTGCCAACGAGTGGAACCTACGAGCTGTCCAACTGTGAAAGCATCAAATTTCAATACTGAACCGGACAAAAAGTGAAAGGTCATAAATGCGGCAAAATTATATTAACTATTGTGTGTAATTAATAATATATTTAATACGTATTTTAAAAAAATAATACATATAAATTCTACTAAATTTAGATATGTATTATATGATTTTTTAATAATAATTGAAATTCGTAAGCAATAGTAAATTTTATATATAACAAAGGTAATTAATGTCCTTTTTATATCATTCAAAATTGAATTCAAGTATTAAAGACAAATCGAATTTGAAGTCATAATTATTTTGAATTTTGAATTTTAAAATATATAAATTTATTGATTATTGTGTCCAATTAGTAATTTATTTAATATGTATTTAATAAATAGTAGTTATGAATTCTTTTTATATTAAAATTCGTTACATAAGTAATTATTATTTTCGCCATATAATTTATTCTAAATAAGTAATTAACGAATTGTTATACACACACACACACACACACACACACACACACAAGTGCGTGTGTGTATATTTAAAAAAATAATTATTTGACTTATCTTTTAGGTTACTCGGGTAAAGATTAATTAAATTTGTGGGTCCAAAATTTGAAATAGAGTACATCAAAGGCAGAGATGGGGGCATCGGATCTTCTGTGCTACTACTGTGTACCTATTCTGTTCCACAACAAATACGTCGACATTTTTATTTAAACCAACGTCGGTCATCTCGACTTGACGCTCACCTAAGCCAAGCTAACGCTAGTTTCTTCTTTTGATGTTGTTTCCCACTTTACTTCTTCCATCAACTACTCACGTATGGTTTGCAATTATTTGCCAACAAGAGTAAGATCTCTTAAAGCCTCGACAGGGAGTTTATGATGTCTTTGTGATCCAAGTCATTTGAATGGTGGCATTGTGATTTAGTAATTTAGGTTATTCTGTCTCTCTACTCTGAGATTTTAAGGCTTTATTTGCGCTTTAAGCAAATAAGACCTTTGAAGACTTTTGAGGATTTAGAGATCTGGGTTTTGGTTGATTGGAGATGGGTAGCTCGGAGGAAACTTACTTGGTAAGAAAGAGACAATTTGGTCAATGCATATACTACCATTAGACTTCTCTTGCTTCCCTCTCTCCCTCGCATGTGCTTTGAGGCAATTCCTTCTCCTTAATACACCGGCTTCACGTCTAAAACTCTTTCTTTTATATTTGCCCTTAAGGTTTTCATCTATAAAGTTGGTATCCTAAAGACTTACCTTCGCCACATAGACCCGTAAATGAGTTGCTTGAGACCTTCGACGCTGCTTCAGTACCTTATGACTTTCATCAATAAAATCCCACACTCTCTCTGTCTTCCTTTACTCTATATTCGCTATGTAAGTAGCTTAACCAAAGTGTCTCCATACTTACATTAAATAATCGATCCTTTCTCCTTTTCAAGCTTCACACTCACTTTAGTGGTTTTCTATAAATTGTTTGTTTATCTCTTCTCCATGTCCCGATAAGCTTTTCCTTTCTTCATCTTCGATTCTCCTTTCAGCTCTATTTAAATCTTTTTTTGGAGAGTTGACCATTTTGTTTACGAGTGCTTAACTTGTTGAAACTCTTCTTAGTATGTTTTGTGTTCTTTTTAATTAATTTATCCTAATCTCTATGGAATGTGATCTAGTATGTAGTAAATGTTTATTTCCTTATTATTCTCATCTTTATTTTTTGATTTATCAATTTTGGACTGTTTGAGTTCGCTAAACGCGTCAAATTCTTTCATTAGTTACATACTCTTAGTTTGTTGGTGTCTTAATTAACCGAAGACTGTTCTTGGCTTGCTTTGTTGTTTATAAGGATTTGCCTTATTGTGTGTTTCTGAGTTGAGATAGTATTTTCCTTTTCCAACTTGATCGATTTCTGGTAACTATGTACTTTTCACCAAGTTGATATATATTATGGGTTTTCTTTACAAAATCGACTTGCTTATTGGCATGACTTTGGAGAATATAGTTTTCTTGATTATGTTATAAGTTATGAAATTTCAGATATGCTCTTATTAAGTCAAAATTTGAAGTTAACATCTTTTCCCGAAATGTTTTGTCTGTGTGTCCTTGTTGGGTGATTGAAAATTTTTGGTTTTTGGGTGCAATTCTGAAATGGGTTGCTGTAAACGTCTAGCTAGGTATATAATGGAAAAGGTAATGCTTCCGTTTCTACTTAGCTGCATTTGGTTATGGAATCAAAACTAGCATGCCCTGGATTCAGATATCTGATTATTTCAATTTTCTAAACGTCGCAGCTCGATCATTGATTTCAACCATACCTATTTTATTTTATGTAAATAGATATGATACAAGGACTTATAGTTCAATACAGCCTATAATGATCAAATTCAGAATTTTTTATTCTCTTTTTGAAAGTTATATTTTTTACATTTATTGTTCAACAACTCACCCGAACGTGATATCTGATAAAATCATGAGATTACTATGTTGCCGGTATCAAAATACAATATACTAACCTTCAAGCTGGATACCGATTCGCTTGCAAATGATGATTCAATTTTAAAGTCATTTCCAAGATTCTCAGATGACAGACCAGTCATAGACCTGCAATGATAAAAAGATATGATTGTTGTCAGTAATCACATTTATGCTTCAGGTTGATAAACTAACAACAAATACATACCTGTCGCTTGGATCATCCTCGCATGAATTCCCAGCTGAAGATAACCAATCCAAATCAAGAAAATTTGAGCAGCTACATGCATCCCCATGTTCATCAAAGCAAATGTGATTGCTTTCAACAGATTCTTCTTCTTCCACATCTTTGAAAAGCTGTCTGGAGGACATTGGGGAGGTATATCTAAACAGAAAGAACAATTAACTAACTTGGATCAGTTGCTTGTCTTTAATTTTTCAATACACTTATGATAACATTATTTATATCGAGCATACAAATCATGAAATTTGTGGATTAAATATATCTAACTAGATGAGACAGATATAGTTTTGTAAATTTTCATAGAATAGAACAGCCGATGAAATTTCTGTGGATCTCCAGCCAACACGTAAGTTTAATTGCTTTTGTATTGCTTGTGCTCATGACCACCATCTCCATCTTTAGGAAATCAGAAGTCCTAAAGAATATGAACACGGGACATACATTCTTAATTTTGTATACATCCAGAAAACACACAAACGCATATCCAAAATCATAATGTTAAGCTCTAAATTCAGAAGAAAAGGGCGAATATTTACAGCATAGACATCTTTCCCCAATTTTTGATAAGCGAACGATACAGGACCATGACTGATAACATACCTAGAGTATGATATGTCAGTTTCACAAGTTGAGATTTCTGGAGTTGAATCTGAAAGACCCTTATTAGCTCCAGGTTCTTGTTCACATAAGGGCTTATTATTTCCAACGCTGGCCACTGTGACAAGGGGGTCACTTTCACACAGGATATTGCCATCAGAGAGTGATCTTTTGAAGATTGACCTTCAGATACGAGATATTAACATGGTAAGTTATATCTGCAGAGAAAACTACAGGTACGTAATACAATTAAGGTGTACTACTATACGTTAACCTCTAGAGTCTATTATTAACATATAGCCAACTCTCAAGTCTCATAGGAAGAAAAACCGAAAGCTATTCGCAAGGCTGAAGTTTAAAAGGAATTGACGGAAGCTTAATTTCACTCAACTGGGAGAATTTTACCAGCTAGCTACATTGTCAGGATTGCAGACTGAGAACCCGTTCATTAAACAAGCACTTCCCAATTTGAAATAGCTTCTTCTGGATCAATATAAAGGTAGACATTGTATGGTAATTGCTGGTTCCTTGAATACATTTTCTCTCCGTCTAAAGTCATACCTAAAAATTTCCATGGTATGTTCATTCCACATGCTGTGTCCTAATATCCTTTTATGTTATCATTAGCTTAAGCTCATCCATTTTTCCACAAACCATCAACTTTTCCACAAACATTCAGTATCTTCAA
The DNA here is from genome assembly GCA_025434745.1 of Erythroxylum divaricatum. NCBI lineage: Eukaryota > Viridiplantae > Streptophyta > Magnoliopsida > Malpighiales > Erythroxylaceae > Erythroxylum > Erythroxylum divaricatum. The sequence continues at coordinate 5,717,355 of JANTPM010000005.1, forward strand.
AGTGTACCACTCCTTACTGACTGCTATATATCATTGCTTGACTACCAGACTCAATTCTAATATTCCCATTTCCATGATCCCCATCTTATAATTTTGCATTCCCTGTAAGTTGATGCCAGATAACCAGTTGCATACATTGTACATCCTATCGATTATTCCCTTCACTATCACTCAAAAACAGAGGCTATGTCATCCTTTAGTGACTGCATACCATCTTCATCATCATTGATTATGCATCATGATCGATATGAATAGAGAGAAAATTGTCTTATTGAATATAAAAATTTGAGAAAAAAGCTACTTGGAAGTAATAGAATGTTAGTAAGAAATTATAAGAAATGCGCACCTGGAATTTTCATTAACCAAATCAGGTCCACGCTTTCCAACACTGTAATGCTGATCTGAATTTAATTCCCACAGTGCTGGCTTACCTTCCTGGGGTTGGAAGTAACCCAAGAACCTGTATAAGATTTAGCCAATTTTAGAATAATGGGAACCTCTCCTATCAACTTTCATTCCTCAGAAGTAACTAAGAAATTCAATACTGTTAGGCAGTGAAACGACAAGTTGATAACCACAGTTAAAAGCAGGGCATATGGCTTACACATTGATAGCATTTTGTTTTTCAGCATCCATATAGGCATTACTGTAGTACCGCTGCAGAGTTCTGAAGAATTCCTGGGACTGAGTTGCAGCTTTCCATTGCCCTCTCCTCTCAGAAAATATCTATTCAAAATCGTCAATATATAAAGTCAGATAAAAAGCCGGAATTCCAGTTGAAAGGAACCAGAAACTGTGGGACCGCAGAAATATTTAGAAAGATTAAACAAAGGATGAGATACCATTTAAAATGGCCACATGAAGTATAAAAGTTCAGCTTTCAGGTAGTAAACTAATAGCTTCCATTCCAAAAATGTAATTTCACAAATGTTTTCATTCCCCTATAACAATATAATATATCATATTTATCCAAAGTTAAATAAACAGGAAGAAAAAGACTAGCATTCAATGAACTCAAAAACTGCAAAATTGAGGACCAAACCAAAATTTGCTTTCCATTTGGTGGTATTTTAGCGAATAGAGCCTCCTGAAATCCATCACAATTACCTTGTTGTGTGCAGCAGATCCACCATATTGCAGTGCAAGAGTGTCGCCCATTGACTCATAAATTCTCATCAGGTTCTCGGCCAAAGGGTTTTTGAGATCGATATTCGGGTGCTCAGTAAATCCTAGTGCAACCAGCTGACGTCCAAGGGCCACCATTCCATACGCATACTGAGCAACATTTGTGCGGTCCAAACAGTCGATGCAATTTGTCCTTAGAACTCCTTTTTGGAACACTGGACCTTTGAAATCCTGATGTCCATTTCCATCACCATCGTTGCTTATATCAGAATTCAAGTTCCTGCAACAGCTGATCTCATTGTGAGGATCTTTAAGACAATGATCGCAATTGTTTCTTCAGTATAACATTGTATTTGCAAAATCGCAAGTAGCCGGAAAGAAACAAACTAATAGTTGTATAAAATTGCCTATAATAGGTTGATGAATACATACATCATCCTTAACCATTCAAGTTCAACTTGTTCCCTCAAATCACAGGTTAAAACAGAATAGAAAATTCCATTTCAAGGAGAGGATGCATAGACTGCAGAAATTGGTAAACAAAGGCTGCTTAACGAAAAAAAAAAGACTCTAGGGGCTTCAAAAAGAATGAGAAGAAGAAGAAAAAAAAGGAATAAAGCGAATATCTTATGCAACTTTCAGGTAACTTACTCAAGGTATGAAGATGTCAACAATCCATTGGACGTTAAACTGGGAGAAATTTGGCAATAAAAGATGCCAGTCAAGTTTAGCGCATATGTAGCCACTTTGCCTAGAAGGGCCAATACATTAGTAGCTCTGCTCAATGCACGCAAAATAATTCCTATTAGTGAATCTTACCATAATTGGGAAAATAAGAGAATGTGGGCTAGGGAAAGAGAAATACTTTCTTGAATGTCTATGCAAATCCCAGTGAAGGAATCTTAGACGATTTTCAGGAGATAATCCTTTATTAATAAGCCTGATAGCATTTGCAAACTCTGCCCGAAGTATGGTTTCCCGAGGCTTTTTTTCATGTGTCTGTCAGTAGCAACAAATTTGCAAGAAATGCAAGTTAAGAGTGCATGGAAATCAAATTTATCATGACCATGAAGACAAGACAAATTTTACACATACAGAGAAATCACACGATAGTTGCAACAGGCTACCTTTATTAAATTCAAGATAATAATTGGATTTCCATATCTTTTCACAAGATTTTCAAAGTGTAGTTTTGTTGCCTCATAATTTAGGTCCTTCCTTGATACTGTAGAATAAAAGGGAAAAGGAAACCCAGTTAAGCATAGTCATAACAGCAACCACTAAATAACAGCTGATAGCAATTTTAATACAGATGATGTCAGGCTTTAGATTCAGTCGCGATGTCTCCTGCGACCAGAAAAGTGGAATAGAACCCCGGTTTTGCACAACGGAACTTATTCGAGTTGGATAGCCTTCAGGAACATCTTCAAGCACTATTTGCTCAGTTTCAACATCATTAGCAACTCTACCCTTCTCATTCACACCACGTTTCAAGTACCTATAGTAGGATGGGATAATCATAAACTGAATCTACAGATTACATCACATCAGCTGAAGGCTTTTTGTAAAGGACATTATTCACAAATCCAGAGCACTGAATAGAGTTTGAAAGACAAAATCAACCTCGAATATTTCAAGTATTTAAACAAGATGTCCATACCTTGTTCCTGCATAATGTCGAGAGCGTCTTGCAATGAGAGTTAGCTTAAAGTCTCTGCCAGAGACCGATAGATTCACCTATACCCCAAAACATGAAACACTCAACATCAAATGCATATTATACTGGTTTAAATTAAAAAAGCTCCCAAAATGCCAGGACAGATGTATGCTCTAAGGTCTCACTCGCACTTAATGATACTAAATTCTCCTAAAGAAAGGAATTCCAGTCATATTAGCAATGTGTAACAAACTTCACAATTTGAAAAATAAGAAAGACATCATCATTAAACAAGAAAAGAGGATTGAGGGACAGACGGACAGGCAAAGAGAGAAATAGTCGGCACACATAATCTCAACTTATTATAACATTTATACACTGAGAACAAGTCAAGTTTAATGATTAAAATAAATGAAATAGAAAGAAATCTTTAGTGAATAATAACCCATCCTAGCAAGAACACTTCTAAAAGTATGTTCACATAAGATGACAGATAATCAATCCTACTTCTACTTTCACTAATTCGGTACATAATTTTACGTATAGAGATAAGGAAACAGCACCTGTTTAAAGAAGCCATACACCAGTGCCACCGTCCAGCGAGTATTTTTGAGATTATTCCGAATTCCTCGAGTTAAGAACTCATTCCAAACAAACATAGTTTCATAAGGGACTTGTCCTGCCGCCTCATTGCCCAAGTTTTTCTGAAAACTATGCATGATAGAGTATGAGTAGCTGAAAAAAAAGTCCCTTGAGAGATCCACCATGCAAAGAAGCTTCTTGTATCTACATAACCAAAAAAAGACAAGGAAAGTTAGTCGATGTCAATAAGTTGTTGGATCAGTGGTTGAATGTTTAAACATAAAGCAATTGATAAAAATGAATAAGCTGAGAAAGAAAGAAAAGAAAGTGAATTTTCCCCCATGGATACATATACCTTGTCTTATGAAACATGTTATACTAACATCACAGTGGCAATGATGTATGCCCCTGTAGATATGTGAGAAACAAACTGGCAATGGCCCACATAATAATATCAACTATAAAAGAAAATATAGGAGCATCTAATTTTCCATAATGTAACAGTAGATGTTCTGTATTACGTATAAGGAAAGCAGGAAAAAGCAACAACTAAAGAAGACAAAGAAAGGGAATGCAACTAGTTCACCAAGAGTTATATTTATTCACAGAAACCCTTATCATTAATTAACACTGAAGGGCATATTTACAGAAAAGTGCAGAGATTACCTCCACAGTGTTGAACCTGTCTACTAATATATGAAGGCAAATCAGATATTTTGCCGCAATCCATAATCAAATGATAACAAAACAAACAAACTAGGAAGAATTCCTCGTCTAATTACAAATGAATACCAGCAACTTATAAATAATCTCAGGTGTCTCTTTAGAAGTACCAAGTACATATTAGTGTATTACATTTACATGCAAATTTAACAAAAGACCTGTTCTCGCTCTTAGAATTAGTCATATTGGACAGCACAGAGGAATGTGGAATAAGGATCATCTTGCTGCTGGCGATGGCGTATATTGCATGTCCACAAATAATCCCAATTTTCCTTTTTTTAGTTATCAACAGCATGTAATAAGGCCCCAAAAATTTAATGAATCCTGGGTAAGAGGAAAACCAAAATGATTAGTAGGACACAAAATAGAAGCACAGGCTTGTGATGAAGGGATTCAAGAAAAAGCGTACCAACAATTCCATAACAAGTGGTTACTAATTTAAGTCCTCCAGTTGCCCTATTCCCTTCATGTATCCGCTTTAACAGATCAGAGCATTCACTTTCTGAGTATACAGTCACATCTTCCAGGATACTAAGTTCAGATGGATCCAATCGATGAATCTTTAACACCCTCCAAAAGGTTCGATTTTTGTCTCTTCCTATCATGTAGAAATTCTGTTGCATGTAATATTAATTAAATGAAAATTGGATTCAACTCTACTCATGTGCATGAAAGGGTAATATTTTCAAAAAGATTTCAGTGGGTTGAAACCGATAAGAGGCCCTTTAGCATCATTTTAACAGGTAACAGAAAAAGAGGAAAAGTTAGAGAAGTCTGTCAAGAACAACTAATGATTTTCCATTGTCTATTGAAGCTCCAGAAACACAGCTAGCAAAACTATACACTCTAAGCATCATAAGGTAGTAGTTTGTCGGCATGTGTAACAGTGAGAGCTCGCACGACCACATAGAGTGAGTTTAAACAATTCACATGATTACTTAACTAAGTAATAACATTTGCTCCTCTTACTATACGAGATCACTAGATCAAGAAATGAATCAATTCCCCATCATGAAAGCAACAAACAAATCTGATCCAAAAACTTTTACAGCTCATGTGAAAGGGCAATTAAACATGTGGAAGAGGTCAAGCAGCCTATTTATTGATAAGTTAATGACTAAAGATTATGACATAATAGGGACAGAAATATCTTATATGCTGTGGTTCATAACAGCATACGTTGTAACTATGTTAACAGTAAGCAATACCAATCAATTTCATAAAAGTCTTTTATTGAAAGAACCTGAGCAACACATCAATAAGAGAAAGTGATCAACAGCTGCTTGGCTAGATGTTTAAACTTTTATCATTATTACAAATGGAACAAACAAACCAATAATAACTGAAACATACTCCTTTGGAACAGCAAGACATATTACAACGCAAGACATATTACAACACATAACTCCACTTCAAACAGTGCATTCAACAGAACAATACCAATTAAGCAAGAACAATACCAATTAAGCAAAACGCAATCCCTTGCATGCAAGGAAATTCAAATTCACGAGAGCACAAAAGGACCAAAGGCTCTTAGTATCAAACTTTTCTTATGTAACTTAGATTCAAGAAGCAGTTATCTATAACCAGACACAGATAAAGATCCGGTGGAACCGATGGTTCGGGTACATAGGTATCAGGTTTATTATGTTCATCGAACCAACAATGTAAACCATAACCAATGCAAACCATCATCCACCAAACTTGATCCAGAAAACTATCAAACATAAGACTCTCCAGCTCTAACCAACTGATAACGTACAAAATTGACCACAGTAAAAACGCGTGCTCTGAAAGGAACGGCAAACAGAAGACGAAGAAAAAGACATAGAGAGTATATACCGAGCGAGTTTCATAGAGTCTGAACTTCTGCAAGTAACATGACTTGGAGTCCGGTAATCCAACCATCTGACTAGTCTCCATTACCAGAAAATTATGGATCCGGGTCACTCCCGAGCTTCAACAGCCCGGGTCAACCCCCCTCACTATAACAATCCTCCACTTTCTTCTCAATCTATCCCACACCAAACAAGCTAACTTGTAAACATCCACTATTTCAACATCGAGATATCATCTAAGTCTACACACTTCACCAAACAGTCTTAACTCATAAACATATATATTATATATAAATGTATATGAACAAAAGGGTTGCAACGAGTAACAAACCATACCAACAATATTAACAAAACCTAACAAAACAAGAAAAAGATTGAAGCTTTGAACTTTGATCCCAACATAGACAAAAGCTTTGAACTTTGATCTCCACAGCCGATTCTGAAGCAGCAATCACCGTAAAGATACCAACTTTGGAGATGGTACAGATCCAGGAGAGATGCAAAGACGCAGAAAGAGAGATCACTGGCTAATGGAAGAGAGAATTTTGCTCTTTGTTGAATTTTATGAGTATTATTCGCATATTTAAAAAAATTCTGTTTTTCATTCGGTTTATAGCCATTTTTATAATATTGGAAATATTTAAGAAGGTGAGCACTATTCGGGACCAAGATAACGGGATATGCCTCTAACAAGCAAACTGGAGCCCTGACTGTTTTATCAATTTAACCCTAATTTTGAGCTCTTTCCGTAATTCCTTGTCTTGTCTTTTCCTTTATTTTCTCCTATAGACTTTTCTTATGTAAGAATTGTCTTATATTATATAAAAATCAGTTGAAAATAACCTAATTAAGAATAAGGTTATGTATTACTGAAATTTTCGAAATGTTGCGTATATAAGTTATATTTTTTTTAGAAGTTTCCTCTTTTTTTATGTTCAATCATATGGTTTGTTCCAATTTGAGTTTTATTCTAACTTAAAGTTTTTTTCCTTATTTTTATTTTCCATTCTTGTGAGAAGCACAAATGATGTCTTTATAGGTTTATATTCCTAATAATGACTAGAATTATATATTTTAAACTAGGAAGGCAAATATTGTGATGATGTCATCACGTAGTGAATACATGAACATGCCAATTTGGTTTCCAACTTATCAATTTGATTATATGAAAGCAATCAATATATATTTGTTTAAGTTATATTTACAATTTCCTTCTCTAATTGATCAAATACTAGAAGATCCTGACCTTTTTTAAACTAATGAGTTATAATTAGTATTAATTACTTGCTATAGTGCAATATGATACTTTGATCTAGGATATGTCACACTTGCTTGCTTACATCCGTAATCAACGTCTTTTACAGCACCAACAACAACAACAATAAAAACAAGATTTAATGAGTTCCGTTAGAATGTAGGGTCTAATAATACGCAACCTTATTCTTATATTAATAAAAATGTTATTTTGGATTGGTCTAGAAAGGGAAAATTATATTAATTCTTCTTAATGATATCATGAGTTAAAAGAGTTTCTTAATATTTACTATTTCTCACTATAGCGTTAAGATTTCATATAACTTCTTTTTTTGTACTTTTATTTGTATGGAAAAATATGAGAATAAGTAACACTCTTACAAGTTTACTTGTACATCATGTTTTTTAGATTTAGTAGAGTTAGTTATTGGTTGTTAATTATTTCACCTAAGAGGCTTCATTATCTCTATCATTTGACTTGTGTGTTTTTCTTGATTAATGATTTGAGGATAAGGTTCTAATTTTATAAGAAAAATAAATTTAAAAATATTTAAATTTTGCACTAGTAAGAAGTGGTTGAAATTACAAACTTACGGAAATGCACATAAATACTTATAAAGGTAATCCTAAGTGGAAGAGATGACTCCTAACATTTCTACAAATAGTTCACCTAAACTTTAATTGTTAGGTTTCATGGAGGATGACCCCCGTTAAAAATAAAATAAAAAATGTCCCATTAGTCTACATTACCATGAGATAAATCCAAATAATTTAATTATAGTCAATAAATAAACTGGTTGAAGATTGCTTTCGTTAGATTAAGCGATATAGTAATTATTAAAATTAAATATTACTAGAATTTTAATTATAGTCTTTCAATCTTTTAAAATGCGTATTTAATATAAAGATGATAATTTTAACCCGACTATCTAATATTAAAAAATATATTTAAAAAGAATCCAAATTCAAGACTTGAATACTTAAAAAAAAAAACAATAAAGACTCCAACACGAGGTAATCGCTTATTACTTGCCTGCTAAGACGCAATTCACGTGTGTTTGTGAGTTGTAACACAATAATTACGTTTTAATAAAAACCAAAACACTCACACACACACACACACACAACAATGATTGCCAAGAGACGACCCTGTATCCGTCAATTACATAAGAAGTAGGAGCCAAGTGGCCTTATCTACCTTGCATTTGGCGAACGTGACATTTTATTCCTTTTTATCTAAGGCTTAATGTGACGTGTCGTTTAGGGCCCATCATGATCAGTGGTTAATGGCGTGATTTGCTGGATTAACGCTGGCTTGCTTGCGTGGCATTATCTTATTATTATTATTTTTTTAATTTTAGTATTTTAAGTCTAGGAACCACGTGATTTGTCAAGTGTATAAAACGCTTTCCTCGAGCCGACAGCCACCAGCCACGTGTCGTCATGATTGGGTATATGAGAACCAATCACCGCTAGTCTAGACCTTGTGGGCCCCACAGCATCTTACTCCCTCCCACAGTTGGAGGAACAAGAGCCAGCTGCGGCGGTGCATGGAACTTTCACGAGAAAAAGATAAGCATTGAGGTTGTTAGAAATAAAATTATAAGTTAAATATGATAAAATAATTAAACAAAATAATTTTCATTTTAATTATTGGCGGTTAATACTGGTAAATATTATAAACCAAACAATAACCTTATTTTCACCAACAGACAGCTGTCAACCTCAGACAGCGAGTATGTGGGGAGAGTTCATAAGTTGAAGCATGTTAGGTCTTACTGTCGAGGTTTGGAGTGAGGTAAGAGAGAGAGAGAGAGAGAGAGAGAGAGACAAAGAGAGCATAGCAATAATTGAGAACGTGGCATAAGAAGAGGAAGGCAGCTGAGGGGTGAGGGATTATCAACGCAAGCCTTTGAACGATTCCCCCCATTGCATTGTATTGTACCCCTACAACTACAACTACTGTTCTCGTAAATCTCTATCAAGCTGTTCTTGGATTCTTGTTCATGTCACCATCTCTTTCGTGCCTATCTAATCTATAAAAATGACCTTACGACAATACCCCTTTGGATTCCATTCCGAAGTTACAATCACCTCCTCTCTTTTACACTTTTCTAGGCGTTATAAGCCTTTCTTTGCACAATCTCGTGCATACCGTTTTTTCTTTTCATGTCATGGGTTCGTATAGGTATATGTGGTTAATTGCAAACCAACAAAATTGGTCTATCTTGACCTCGCTGATATCAGTTTGCACTCCTCTAATTTCACCGAGGACATTATGAGGTGGAGTCCAGCTGACACTGACAGGTTCTCCGTCGCGTCTGCTGATGAAGTCATTCAAAGCACCCCCGCCATTATCCCTGTCAGCCTGTAGACGATCATTTAGAAATGGGTGGGGCCTCAGCGGATCCGTGCTTTCCTTTGGCTCCTATGTCAGCAGAAACTCATAATCAACCAGCAACGGGTGACCCGACACCTCACTATTGATGGCCAGTGTTCCTTCTGTGGTCAGGCCGAGACCACGATCCATGTTGTCCGTGACTGTCCGCGTGTCCAAGACTTTTGGCGTCAGCTCCTCATGGTCCGAGCTTCTTTTTTTCAGAGGTTACCGACTGGGTCAAAGCCAACCTCCTGGCTCCGGCACAAGAGCTGCTTGGCTCATAGGCTACTATTTTTGGTGTCGCTTGCTGGATGCTGTGGAGCTGGCGCAACAAAAGCATCTTCGAGCCGACGTTCGAGTGGCCAAAGCACGGGCCGCGAGCAGTGATGGCTTATGTCGACTGGATAGCCCTGATAGGGGCAGTCGAGCGTTGTGTTTACCCGAACCCTGAGCTTTCGGTTGGCAGTCTCGTGGAGTGGTCCCCACCACCAGAGACCTGGGTCAAACTCAACAATGATGGAGCGTTTCAGTCCGGGTCGTCCATTGCTACTGCCGGGGGCCTCCTTCGTGACTCTACTGGTCAATGGTGTGGCGGTTTTACGCATCACCTCGGGGATGAATCGCCGCAACTTGCCGAACTCTGGGGCTTACATTAGGATTTCTCTCTGGCTTGGGCCAGGGGGTGCCGTCGTGTCATTGTTGAAACGGACTCTCTCGAGGTGATTAATATTCTTTCTTCCTCCTGTTCTGAGCTTACTGACAATTTTGCTCTAATGACAGGTATCCGGGATTTGTTACATTGTGATTGGACCCTCCACCTTCAGCATGTACTGGAGGAAGGGAACCAATGTGTCGACTACTTGGCCTCGTTCGCTTTTCGTGCTGGCACAGGATTACGTTATCTACCAAAACCTCCAATGACCCTTTTACCGCTCTTCCTTCTAGACAACCAAGGCATCCAATATCGTAGGGTTATCGGCTATCTAATTTTCTTTTTCCCTTATACTAAAAAAACAAAATTGGTCTTTCATGGCGGAATTCTTGGGGCGGGCTCAATAATTGCCCACATGCCTATCTTCATCTTTAACTTATTTGTTCAGCATACAAACAATATAGAGGATAGGTATGAATTAATTATGATATTATTTATATTAAAATTTTATTTGAACTCGAAATCTTATATTTGAAAATTTAAAAATATATTATAATTACTTAAATAAGACGGGTGAAGGGGTTTGGTTTAGACTTGTGGTCTCAGCCGCAGCTTCCTTTTTGATGATCGTGGAGTTGCTTACTCACACGCTAACCATCAATTATTGAAAGTTGCTTTCACGCTGCAATTTCATATATATGGTGGTCTACATGAATCCTCCGCCTTTCGTACCCTATATTTGACATAAACCATTTGATGACTGGTCTTGTGGTTCGCATTTTTCCAGCCATTACCTGGCAGGTGTTAGGTTGACTCCAACCCAAACAAAGAAACACAGGAGGTCCTCAAATGTCTCCAGCAGAAGCCTAACTCATCAATTATAAAACTGGTCATTAAGAAAATTCATTTTTGATACCTAGTCCTCAGAAATTATGATCCTTAGTGACATCAGATGCAACCTAGACACGAGTTATGACTTTATTATTACAAAATGATCATTTGGAATATCTGATTTGATCAGTCAATCAAAGAGTTTAGCTTCTCACAAAATCTGAATGAGTCGTGTGTGTATAAGAAGGTTAGTGGGAGTACAATCATGTTCCTTGTATTGTATGTAGATGACATATTGCTAATAGAAAAGGATGTCTCAACTTTGCAATCAATAAAAATTTGGTTAGCTAAGAACTTCTCTATAAAAGACCTTAGAGAAGTAACTTATATTTTGGGGATAAGGATCTATCAAGATAGATCTACGAGGTTGCTTGGTCTGTCTCAATGTATACACATAGATAAAATGCTAAAGAGGTTTAGCATGGAACAGTCCAAGAGAGGTTATCTTCCTATGGTACATGGGATTACACTCTCTAAATCTAAAGACACAAGATGAGATGACTAGAATGAGATTGATCCCTTATGCTTCGATGAAAGAATCGAGGTCTCATCAGAAGTCCAAACATGTACTCAAACTCTAACATTTGATTAAAGAGATCATTAGTAGAAATGATGTCCAGATAGAGAAAGTTGCCACTAATTTGAATAAGCCTATTTCCCATAAGATTTTTATGCCTATGGTATTAGATATCATGGCAATTGTCTTTAGTGTAAGTGGGAGTTTGTTAGAGAAGTGCTTTAAAGGCAATGACCTTTAGCACTTATTATACAAAAGGCCCATTTCATTATTTCGATGTTTATACATTTATGGATTTGATGTTGATCTTAAATTGATTTAATGAAGCCCTTAATACAAAACATAGTATGGAGGAAATCATTATGAGATAATGATAATGAGATTCGTATCATGTGTAATTATGTTAGTATCTAAACTTTCCCTAGTCATAGGATTAATGAGATGGGATATCATTAATTTAGAAGATTAGTGCATATTATTTGATTAGATTAAACGGTAGATCTCGTAAGCTATAGATATGAGTTGTTTAGAGTTAACATAAGGATGCTTACTAAAGGTAGTAAGTACATTAGATTGACCTACTATGAGACAATCATATAGATACTCTATTTCGATGTTAATGATAGTCTCATTATAAAAATTGTGCAACTATCCTTTGAATTGAGGTGCTCAAGGATATCTCAAATACTGATCCTGTACTTTGACTCCATTCATTGGTGCCTTTTAGGGGTTACTCATAAGGTGGTGATTGGGTACAACTTTAAGTATTTGGAGGTAATTAAGTAGCCAATAAAGGATTCACTAGTCCTAATAGAAGGAGATGATACCTACGACCTCTTGTCATGGTCATTACTCGGGAGTCTCTAGCCAGAGCAGATATATTTCATGAAGAAAGTCTTCAATAATACATAGAATAATGAGATCCTCAAGACAAGATCTAATAATACTTGGACTAGATGTGATGTAGTCAGTCTAGTAGTGTAACATCCCACCCCCGACTGGAAGGGTAAAGTAGTAAATTGGAATAGGATGAGATTGATAGGGATTTCTTAGTATTGTTCAAGCATACTGGTACTAGTGAACAACGAAATATGTGCACATGAAATGACCGTACATGCATACATGATATTCCCGGTTTTTGTGCCT
>JANTPM010000005.1:5794412-5807504 GCA_025434745.1 Erythroxylum divaricatum
CCTTGGTTATCTCCTTTTGTTATCTCGACACGGTGGTGAGTTGAGACACCTCTAAACTCAATTGGGGAAAGAGGGAATATGAGAATATTTGATTTTAGGTCATTTTTTCCAATTAAGTATCAACAATGTATCTTTATAGTTGACCTTAAACGTTGTCGTTTTTGTGCTTACTTTGGTATCGAACGGTGTCGTCTCTTCTTTAGTTGTTTGGGACTTGTAATTTTTCTTTTTCTTTTATTAATATTATTTAATTAAAAAAAGTCAACGACGGTCCATAAATTCGGACTCGAAACGCAAATGCAACAATAAAATACAGTATTCTACAATCACTTTTCTTTTATCCATTTATTCTCTTCCGATATATATATCTCGTCAGCATTCAAAACCTCGAGAAACTGATAATTCAATCACTTCATGTCTGTCTTCTGCTCATCTTTCACTCGTTAACTGATGCTTTGCTCTCTGTAATTTATAGCTATGGAGTTTCAAGTAATGCACGTCTCTGGAATCGAAGACTGCTTCGTATCTCTTCCTCTCGTTCTCATCCAAACACTCCAATCTTCACGCCCTGCTCTCGCCTCTCAAGTCCTCTCTCTCGAGCTCCGTTCCACAGACGTCGACGGACTCCGCTGGACCGTCGCCTGGTCCGGAGCCACGTCAGCTTCCTCATCTATCGAGGTAAGACACGCTTGCTGGTTTATTTGCGTGGTCGCGATTGTTGATTGATCTTTTTTTCCGTTTGTTTGGCTTCGCTAGGTCGCTCGGCAATTCGCCGAGTGCATCTCGCTGCCGGATTGCGTGAGAGTGCGAATTCGAGTACTTTCCGGGGTCACGAGTGCCGCGTTGGTGACTGTCGAGCCTAATAGCGAGGATGATTGGGAAGTTCTAGAACTTAACGCAGAGCAAGCCGAGGCGGCGATTTTGAAGCAGGTTGTTGACTTAAATTTTACTGTTTTTGTTCGGTTATGTGAGTATGACTTGATACATATTGTTGTAAATTAGTTGTTATTACGTTGTGAGTGATCTGGTTTCTTCCTTTTTGTTTTTGTGTTTTGTTGTTATGATTAATGGGACTGAAGATCAGGATTGTTCATGAAGGAATGAGATTTCCTTTGTGGTTGCATGGGCGTACGGTCGTTACGTTCCTTGTGGTTTCAACATCTCCCGTGGAAGCGGTGGGTAAGATGATGTCTACAATTTTGCTACTCTTATACAACTCATGTAAACTGCCTACTTGATGGTTGCTGAAGCCTGATTTTAGTTAAAATTAATTGTTTGCATCTGCAAGATAGATCTTTTGTATACTTTCTTTGGCTCAATAGGTTTTCTATTTTAGTTCACTTTTTTTGCTTTGGATCGCTCACCCATCAGTTCAAGATTTTGGGTCGGCTGTTTCTTGACACTCACCAATGAGATTGCTTTCAGTGCAACTTGTGGATGGAACTAAATTCTCTGTTGCTCCAAAGCCACGGAAAAAGGAAATAAAGAAAGAAGCTAATATGGAAAGGAATCCTTTGAAGGTCCTGTTGCGTCTTCAAGATTCAGATGGAAGATTATTTCACAAAACTGATGTCAAAGGCCTTGAACTTAATGTGGCGCTCGCATCTGTTGGTTATGTCCATCCTGAAACAGCAAAAAAATTTTCATTAGATTTTCTTCTCTTGGTTAAAATTATTCCGAGGTTATCATTGAGAGAAACTGTTAAAGCTCCTGAAAGTGAAATGTTGAGGATGAAAAACACTTCAAGTTCTGCAGATGCTAGCAGTGGAAAATTTTCTGACAAAAAAGAACGTCAAGCAGTTGTGACTCTTTTATTATCAGATTCAGTAGCTAGAGGCCATTTGATGATTGCTCGTTCTCTTCGGTTGTATTTAAGAGCAAGCCTGTATTCATGTACGTTACTTTTCCCAAGCATTTGAAGAACTGTCTTATTTGTATTAGTCTACCATTTTTTACTCTGGATAACATAAATGGATTGAATTTACCTTTTAAATGCATCTAAAATTAATATGTTGAACATTAACAGTCTTTTACAAATTATTTTCATCTAAATAGTGAATGTTTTGGACTGAGATAACCCCCTTACTGCAGGGGTTTACTTGAAGGAATGCACCACCTATCCAAAGGAGGATTTGGCCTTACTTTCTCTTTCTCCTTGCTACTTTAAGATGCTTGGACAGGATGAGGTTGTTGACAAGAATGGCTTGGAAGTGCCTGATAATAATAGATTCGGAAAACCAAAAAATCGACTTTTGAAACCTAGCTCAGATGCTTATATTGATGCAGGGGATTTTTCAATCCATGAAAAAATTGTTACTGCTCTTTCATATGGCCCTTCTGGTAAAGGAGATGAAGAAACCGCATCTCAGCCTACCAGTAGAAAAGGATTAACAAGACTTGCTGAACTATGGTTTCTTGCACAACTTAAGGCTATTGCTTCAGTTACTGGGTCAGTTGTTAATACCTTAACTTTAGGAACCGAAACCTTGCTTCACTTTGAAGTGAAAGGATACAACTTTGAGACTGATAGGATTCCTAAGGCAAACGGACTTTCAGAACATCCACTCAAGGCCACTGGAGCTCCTGTGGAATTTTTCTACATACTAACTATTTCTGAGGAATCTCCTCATAATGAATGTCATGCATATAAAATTGTTTTTGATGAAAATGGGAAGGCAAATGTAGGGGGTAAATATTTGTTTGCAAAATTGAAGTTGGGTGACCCTGTATTTCTTTATTCTCCCAAAGAGAGAACCTCCATCAAAGAATTCAACTCAAGCATATCTTCTTTGAGTTGGATGGGTACAGCTGCAAAAGATGTGATTAATAGTAGGTACTTCCTTTTTAATGTTGACTCCTATTTAATGTTACTTGCCTGCTGCTAATGTGTGTTAATCACAAAATGTCAGTTAGATTTTAATTCTTAACAAATATATTGAGTTCCTCCACTTGCAATTCTTATGGTCATTCAGGAATCAATGTGTTGTTATCTCCTGCCTCTGAAATGTGGTTCAGTAGATGGAATCTTCCCCTGCCTGGACATGTTCCTATATATGGACCCCATGTAAGTTCATCTGTTTGAATTAGTAGTTTGTTGAAATGTTTTGCACGTCTATATAGTATGTTACCTCTACCAAGTTACCTGTGCTACATGTTGTAGGTCTAACATGTGTGGATTGAAGTATATCCCTATTCAAACTAAAATTTCAACATGACATTTGAATTAGTTTTCCAGTGATTTAAGTATGCTTCTTGATTCTTGTCCAAAAGAAAATACAATTGCAAGGAAGAATGTGGCTGTCTTTTGTTTCTGCAGCTTGCTACCCTTGACAATGATTGCCAGTTAGTCCTATGTCCCAGTATTAATGATCTGTTTTTTTTTATGTTGACCTTTGCTTGTAATTAGGGTTCTGGAAAGAGCATTTTAGCAAAAGCTGTTGCAAAATCCCTTCAAGAGCATAAAGATGTCTTAGCACACACGTAAGATATTGTATTTGCACACATTATTTTTTTAATCTTTAAATGTTTTGACAACTCTAATGCTACTGTTTTTTGTTAAACAAATTGCGTAAGGCTAGGGGCCAAGTTAGTACATGTTACAACTTACACATTCTGTGCTTGCAGAGTATTTGTTGACTGCTCTAGACTTGCTTTAGAAAATGGATTAGCCATTCGGCAAGCACTTTCTGCTTACATTTCTGAAGCTCTGGACCATGCTCCTTCTCTCATTGTCTTTGATGATCTTGATAGCATTGTTCCATCTTCTTCGGACTCAGAAAGATCTCAATCTTCGAGTTCCGTGGTTGCACTCACAAATTTCCTAGCAGACATTATGGATGAATATGGGGTAAAAGTTTATCTGCATCTCTAGTAATAAATTACTAAAGTTGTTACTTGTGACTGTTTTCTTATTTTCCTTGAGTTGTGAAGTGATGGATATGTTGTTCTTACAAATAATTTATCATTAACATATGCTTAATTATGTCTATCTCCTGCAAATATGATTCCAGAGAACTGGTTTTCAATAATTTGTTTCTGGATGTACATGATAGCTAATGTTGATAAAAGAAAGCCTTGATTAGATGACCTCTTCAAGCACAATCGTTAAGGAATGGTACAGTATTAGGCCTAATAAATGAAAAGTTTTTGGTATACTGCTTCATCGTATCTTTTTTTTTTTCCTCAAAGGAACCTGCCATAACTTCCTGGTGATGCCATGAATGTTGAACACTTTCTTGTCCCAAATGCAATACTGAAGATCAATGCTAGTTTTTTTTTCCTGAATTCCATTGTTATATCATTGCTGTTATATGGACAGGAAAAGCGTAAGAGCTCATGCGGAATTGGCCCCATTGCCTTCATAGCTTCTGTGCAGAGTCTAGATAGTATTCCACAGTCATTGAGCTCATCAGGTTTATTTCTTCTTCTTCAAAAATATTAGTAGATGTATTATGGCTGTTTTCCTTTCCCCCTACTTTTCATATTCACTTGGCTCTATGCTTTCCATTGTCCCAGGAAGGTTTGACTTTCATGTGCAGCTACCTGCTCCTGCTGCTGCAGAACGCTGTGCTATACTAAAGCACGAAATCCAGAGGCGTTTGCTACAATGTTCTGATGACATCTTACAAGATATAGCTTCAAAATGTGAAGGATATGATGCATATGATCTGGTATTTTCCCCCTCCTGATTCTAAAGGCAAATAGTGGCTTTTCTCTCGCTCTCTCTCTCTTTTTTTTTCCAGCTCTGCCTTTGGGAAAAGAAAACCACGCAAACAGGGGTGCATTTGTCTTAATCGAATGTCTTCTTTCCATGTTTATATTATTTAAGCGAGGGAAAATGTATTATTCTGATATTTCCAGATGAGTTAAGATAGAATGGCAATGGTTAACCATTTTGTAAGATCTTTAAGATATGGAACGGTGAGGCCCATTTTGTAGGTCTTTAAGATTCTTGGTAAAACCATTGGCTACAATAATACAGGGAGGAAAGCCCAATAGTTAACCACATTGAATATCTGTTACATGACCAGATGCAAGTCATAAAAAACATGTTTTGTTAAACTTATTCGCTATATTTTGTTAGAATTGTATGTATATTTTGTTAGAATTGTATGTTGTTGAAAATGCATGGTAGAATGTTGGTGTTAACATTAATTCATTGTCTACGTAAGAAGATAAATCACTTCATTTGAGAGCAAAGTTGGGAGAGATCAATAACTCCCACAATATTATGATGTACTGTGGGCTTTACTGAATTGAAATACTAAAATAATGATTTCATTGTGTCAGGAAATTTTGGTTGACCGAGCTGTCCACTCTGCCATTGGTCGCTTTTTGCCGGGTCCTTTGAGTTTCCAAAAGGATGAAACACCCACATTACTCAAGGATGACTTTGCTCGAGCAATGCATGAGTTCCTTCCTGTTGCTATGCGTGATATTACTAAGTCTGCTCCTGAGAGTGGCCACTCTGGATGGGATGATGTTGGTGGCCTGAGTGATATAAGGAATGCTATCAAAGAGGTGTGATGTTTTGATTACACAAGGGTTTTTACACTTTTCATATCACACCCCTATGCCACTTTTTAAACTATATTTGAAGATTAATTTTTGTG
This sequence comes from Erythroxylum divaricatum, assembly GCA_025434745.1. Lineage (NCBI taxonomy): Eukaryota > Viridiplantae > Streptophyta > Magnoliopsida > Malpighiales > Erythroxylaceae > Erythroxylum > Erythroxylum divaricatum. Next base: position 5,800,025 of record JANTPM010000005.1, read on the forward strand.
CAGCAGCTTAACTGATTAATTTTAATGCCAGATGATTGAATTGCCATCAAAGTTTCCAAATATCTTTGTACAAGCTCCATTAAGGTTGCGATCAAATGTTCTGTTATATGGCCCCCCTGGTTGTGGCAAGACTCATATTGTTGGTGCTGCAGCTGCTGCTTGTTCTTTGCGATTTATATCTGTGAAAGGTCCCGAGCTGTTGAACAAGTACATTGGTGCTTCTGAGCAAGCAGTAAGAGAACAATTAAACACTCTTTCAACCAGCCCCAACCCCCCAAACTTTTAGACAAGAAAAAAAGGAACCAAAGAGTATGAGTTTATATGGTTGAAATACGATATACTTCATTTTGGGGCAAGCTTGAAGAGATGTCTCACCTTTGTTGGGTGACTAAACAGAAAGGCTTTAGGGTTTCAATTCCATAATTTATCAGTAAATTGAGGAGTTCCGTTTGATTCTTGTATGCAATTAATGGAGTTTAGTTTGTAGCACTTAGTGATGGGCATTATTGTGTATTTAGCAAGTTGTTTCTCTACAGCAATTTCTTGTAGTATTGTTTACTATGAAGTTAAAATGTACACTGTCAGCTGGTGATTCATGCTTTCCCTACAGGTTCGTGATATTTTCTCAAAGGCAGCTGCTGCAGCACCTTGCATTCTTTTTTTCGATGAATTTGATTCTATTGCCCCAAAAAGAGGGCATGATAATACGGGAGTAACTGATCGTGTTGTCAACCAAGTAAGTTTTTTTCGTTTGTGTTTGTTTCATCATATGCTCTTCTTGAGAGTAACATCTCATCGCTTTATTTGTCCATTTCCTAGTTTTTGACCGAATTGGATGGCGTAGAAGTTTTGACTGGCGTTTTTGTGTTTGCTGCAACAAGGTTGGTTCAATTTTAGAATAGTTTCATATTACCTTCAGATTCTTCTAGTGGTCATTGTTTAGGTTAGCCATCTCATTTTCCAGATTTCCCTTTATTTATTTGTTTGTTGTTCATTTACATGGGTAAGATAAGGTTGTCCATGCTGCAACCTTTCTTTGGATTACAAAGATTACTAAAGAACATTAGATCAGAGAATACCACTTTGAAAAGAGAATAAAGAACTAAAGAAAAGGACTGGGATGTTGAAAGAGAAAGAGAGGAAGAGAACAAGTAGAATCTAACAACTTGATTCACATCCTTGATTTTATGAACATAGTGCCAAAAGCTATGTTTGACAAGGTCATTACTTTCCTATGCAAAATGAGCTTTGTTAAGTGGATGTCCTACTCCTGAGCTTGTCCATATAGTTTTATTTCTCTGTGCACTTTCCATTTCTCTGTCCTTGTGCTTCCTTTTATTGACTGCCTCTTTTTTTAATGGTTCTGTGTGGATATGGAATTTTAACAAGCAGTAGACCTGACCTACTGGATGCTGCACTGTTAAGGCCTGGAAGGCTAGATCGCCTTCTTTTCTGTGATTTTCCTTCTCCACGGGAGAGACTGGATATCCTTTCAGTTCTTTCTAGAAAGGTTAAGTATTATTGGCTTCTTGCTGCTCATCTTCCATCCGTGTTTTCCTTAAAATTCGGTGTCTGTTTCGAGATTCTATAACTGGCTGAAGGAGAATAAATCCTTCATGAGAAGGCATTCCAGGAACTCCAGAAGAAAATTAAACATCCGATTCTAATGTCAAACAGTGCATATGGTTGAAGAACACCTCCCTCTAGAGCTACTTTGTGCAATCACTTGCTAATCACCATACTTCTTTAAAAAGAGTGGAAACAAGTGCATACACAAAAAACTCAAGATGATTTCACCTCATATGCTTAAGCTAATAAAGTAGATAAGTCTCATTTCTGTGCTAAAAGTCGATTTATTCCTGTTCAGTGGAAACAAGAAGTTCACATCTTCATATTTTGTTTGATGTGATAATGTCTTGTGTTACTTCCTGCTGGTTTGAATCTTTATGTCCATTAAATGCAGCTCCCTCTGGCCTCCGATGTTGACTTGGAAGCCATAGCATATGTGACAGAAGGATTTAGTGGAGCCGATTTACAAGCTCTTCTCTCAGATGCGCAGCTTGCCGCAGTTCACGAATTTCTTAGTAATGCAAACAGCAGTAAGCCTGAAAAGTCGCCAATCATTACCGATGCTCTTTTGAAGTCTGTTGCTTCAAAAGCAAGACCGTCAGTCTCCGAATCAGAGAAACAGAGACTATACGACATCTATAGCCAGTTCTTGGATTTGAAGAGATCCGCCGGTGCTCAGGTCCACCTCCTCTCTCCCCAACACACCTATATTTCACCCCTAATCTTATTAACATAAATACTGACCCATTACATGTATGCAGTCAAGGGATGCAAAGGGTAAAAGAGCTACACTAGCATGACAGACCCACAACTCTCAAACAAAAACATTTATCCGATGACCTAAGCTAAAGGCAGAATGCTATTTTATGTTATGTCGTGTAACGGTTCAACTGCCGGTATTGGTAGCTGTTTTCAGCTTATCTGATTGTATATTTTGCCTAATTACTTGGGGAAGCTAAATATGGACATAACATTCAAATGCAGTCTGTAGTTAAACAATAATTTCCAACCATGGTTGATGAGTTTTATGAGGATTAATCTAATCTGAGATGCTATTCCACTTTGGATACTGTTAGCTATTGGTGCGGTGGCTTATATTTCATTTTTCCGAGTAAAAAACAAAATAAAATTAACCATACAATATCTCAAATTTGAAAAAGAAAAAGGGAGACTTGATACAGCGTACAGCCAACAGAAAGTGGTCATGAGATCAAAGTGTGTTCATACTGTTAATTAAATTTTTAAAACATAAATCAGCAATGTAGATGATGTAACGTGCAATTTCATTTGGATATTCAGTTGCATAGTTGGAGATGATACCAAAATAGAAGTTATATAAAAACTTGAACATACCCACTGATCCAAGATGTTGAATACATCTTCATGAATACAACAGAAAAATAATCCAATAAAAACCTCCGTGGATCTGCAGAACGTCATTGCACAGTACAGTTGCTGCAATCTCAAAACTCCGACTTGTCATTGATGCCTAAAGTGCTGCCAATAGGTTAACCAGCACAATGAGGCCAGAAGAAGAATGTGAGTATGCGGAATATTATAATTTGGGAAAATCTTGGCTCGAGAGATGGTTGTTTCTGATCCAAAGGACACAAAACAACCTCACTCGATGCTCTTATTTCCCATGTCGTCATCCCCACATGATTGAACACCAAAATGGAGATGATGAACAAAAATTAGTGTCAACCAACAGAAGATACCTTCCCAATTTGGACTTCAGCATCTTTGTTGATATGCCAAGCTTAGATAACATCCAGGAAACTTCGCCGAGATTAGATAACATCCGGGAAAAGTTTCCATGCTCAACTGAGGCCAGAAGAGACTCATCCATCTATAAATAACATGTTACAGCTGAACAACTCGCACTTTAAAATTTCCAATTAAATCAGCATCTAAATGCATTAAAAAATTTACTTTTTTAACTCATTATCCAAACTTTCAAAATTAACTCAATTCAAAGTCTTGAAGCAATAAAATAAGAAATTGAGGAGAACAAATGTTGACCGTAACTTTTATAATTGAGCACTGAACTGTTGAAGCAAATGAATTAACAAAAGCAGACCAAAAAATTCATGAATAAGTATAAAAATCCTAGAAAACTATACAATAAGAAATCACAACTTGAATGTGATCTTCCATGTTAATACGTTCCATGTAAAAGTTTGTGGATATATTCTAACTGGACTTGGTGTAACTTACTGTGATAGTTATAACCTACAAACAAGTCCAGATATAGTTATGAAGAAAGTATGAATTGAAACAAGAGAAACCATACCAATGGCCAGGGCAGCCAGAGAGTAGAATCCGTGGATACTCAAAAGTATTGATGTTGCCCACAGTCAACACCAACCATGGCTGTAAACATAAGGCATCATCATCATGACTTCTAGAAACATTGAATGCAAGCCTCGAACATGGGCCATAAGATGTTCTGGGGAAACATCAGCATATTGGCAAACTTAAAACTCCAATTACTGACATAAAATATACAGGATAGAAAAATAGGTTCAAAGCAAACTCTGAGGATGCTTGTATCGAAGTCAACCAACATAATTGATGTGACATCCATATTGCCACTACTATTGCAGAATAAGCAGCTGATAACATGTGAGAATGATATGAAGAGCATGCACCAGGTGTATGAGGATTCCTTACTGGAAAAACTATCAGAATCTCCTTCCTTAGAACACCAATTGAACAAAAGAAATTACAGTAAGATACTTGTTTCTCAAATTCTCTAATAAGCCAATGATGAACTATGATTTTTGTTTCAACAAAGGCCGGTCAAAGTACAATTGCATAGGACCAAACAAATTTCTTACTACTTTCAAATGTTACATATGATTAATCGGCTTTGAAGTATATGATGAGAGGTCAAGAGAAGCATTTAAGAGTCCTGGATCAGCTAACAAGGACTCTAAAATCAGAAGAAGTCAAACTTCTTACTACCTTCAAATGTTCGTCGTCTGAAATGCAGAGTACCTGGCGCAGATTTGTCAATTTTGCTTCATCCTCCCAACTCAAAGGCCCTGAAGAATACAATTGTCGGATAGTAGAACAGTATCCATGGAAATCTGTCCTACGGGATCCTAATTCCAATTCCTTAGGTGAGAAAAGGGACGATTCTTCATCCTTAATCTTCGGACAACAAGAGGACTCAGCATCACTACAGTAATCCCCCGTACTTCCATCATGCAATGGCAAAGAGTTAACAGGAAACTTATAAGTATAGCCAACAACACTACAACTACCAACAGATGACTTGCAACTATCCACAGATATTGCAGGTTCTAGAAGCCGACTATGATTTTCCCTACCTAAATTCACTCTTGATAACTCGGTGATTCTAGAATACCTGGGAGAGTTCCTATAATTTTCACCATATAACTCATCCAGATGATCAGCTTCTACCTCATCCAAAGCTTGGGATGGACGTGCTGAACAAATTCGTCGATAGCTACTGACATTTTCCATTGTTTGCATCCTTTTAGCAGATATTTGGTGCACTTCAAATTCATCAATTGGTGATCTTCTTTTTGATGCTGTATATGGAACCATGCATTCATCTCCTATCTGTTGATTCATCCTTGTGTTTACTTGTGGTTTTGTCACTGGCATGCCACAATTCCTTGCACCCTGAAGCAAAACCAACAAAACAAATAGGTAATATGATCTAAATAACTCATAAGGAAATCTTAGAAGAAAAAAGTGTAGGCAAAGCTAGGAAAGGACATCTAAAAAGAAAAGTCATCACACAAGTAGCATGCTTATGCAAGTTCCCTTGAGGGATGCTACAGCACAGTAATAGCATCAGATTGCAGCAGATACTCGCAAAACAGTACTGCACCATGCCTTTGCCAAGGCAATACATGGGTCATTGCACAGAATCATGGGAAGTGCACTAAAATAAGATTTAGAACTAGAACTTACCTCACCAACCAACAACCATTTTCCATTTTGCCAGCACTGTCGAACCCTTAAATAAGATCTGGGCACTCTTAATCCCATAAAATTCCCAAGTAGCCTAACAACAAAGTAATCTCCATCCATAATCTGGATTACTCGAGCTGTCTTCCAACAAAAGTTGTGAAACACTTCAACAAGATCACCGCAAGCCCACTTAATCTCCCCATCCACAGGAGGTGGACAAGGCCTGAGCACCTTCCTTGGAACCCTCTCCTCTTTAGCCTCACCAAAACCAGCATACTTCACACAGTACGTGCGCCCATTCCCAGAGATTATCTCCCCACAAAGCCAACTGCCAATAGAAACCTCCTTGTTGCTCAGTACCTCCACCTTAGTCCCTTTCCGGAATCTCATCATGACTCTGCTATCGTCCGCTCAAAAACTAAGCAACCTGCAGATAGATACATTATGAGAAAACCGATTTACATTTCAGACAGAAAAAACAAAATCTATAACAAAATTGAAAGAATGAAAACAACACAGCACATAAGACCTTAAAAAGTAGAATAAAAGATTCTTCAATCATAAAAGCAAAAGGATAAACCATCAACAACAAAGAAATTCAAATAACAAAGCGAACAAAGTTAAATAAGATCCTAAAAAAAAAAACACCCCTCTGAATAAAACTTACTAACTTCAAACCACCAAAAAAAAAAAAAGATTCAATATCAACATCGTCCAACAGTACCACTATTCCACAAATATATTCACATCCAAAAGTTTAAATGTTTCAGATAAAAAATGATACCATAAAACACCGTAAAGAAGAACTCTACGCAGATCAACCACAATCGAATAAATTGACCAATCAATAAAAATACACAACATAAAAACTCAACAGCCAAACATTTAAGCAGATTCAAGAGCAAACATCAACAGGAACGAATTGAATACACAGCGAAAAGAATCAAACCTTGAGAAGAACGACTCCGATCGAAATTAGGGGGTTTTTTTTTCCGTGGGAGGAATCGAGAGCTTATTTTGTTTTCTAATAACTTTTTAGAACGGTTATTAACAAGATTTCACATAATTTTTAGGGATTCATTTTTTGAGTGTATTGGATCCGACGGTTGTGGTGTCGATGTTCTTGACAGTTACGGAAGCAACTGATCCGCCAATTAGGCATCGACACGTCGTAGTCAGATAAAAATGTAGGTTTGGTTTTGGTTTAGGAGTCCGTATTCTCTTGGAATTGTTAAGATTAAAGAATCCTATTCGTATCTAAGTAAGGAATACTGAATTTTGTAGTTTTTAACTTTTTTTTAATAACGAAATTGAATGTGAAACCATAATTTAAAAATTGAAATAAATATTAATTTAATTTAATTTTTAAATACAAATCAATTCTTTAATTTTATTATAATCAAATAATTTATTACAAAAATAATGAAGATATTAACATTTTATTACAAATTTAATAAGGATGATAATAAGCTGACCTATGACCCTAAATTTAAGTGTTTTAATTAGCCAAATTAGACTTACATTAGTCCGAGACCTAACTTTTTTAAACAAGCATTAGGTCTAGGACAAGTCTGGATCTGAGTATTCTAGATTCGAATTTAGTTTAAAAACTTTATTTTAAATATTTAATTTTAAAAAATTAATGAAACCTGCTCATGAGTCAGCCCATTATCATCTCTAAAATTTTATCAATTTTTTTTTATAATGGTTCAACTGGTAAACCAATTTTTTTAATATGATAATATCAATTTAAATATCGTAATAAAGAATCTTAGATCTCATTTCCATGAGTTAAAACAAAAAACAGTTAACTATAAGGCCCCGTTTGGTTGGCGGGAAAATAAAGTAAATTTGGAATATGATTCTTTGAAAAATAAATCTATGGAAAGTAAAGATATTAACATATTTGGATATTTATAAGAATTCTAATAGGAAAGATGGGTAAATTCTTATTATAGTGTTT
>JANTPM010000005.1:5823614-5851474 GCA_025434745.1 Erythroxylum divaricatum
TTTGTTTTTTTTTTTTATTTTTTGAATTTTTGAATTTTTTTAAAATATTTTTTATATTATATATAATTAAATATAATTATTGCATAATTATTACGTCACACCGGTTCAACCGGTCGAACCGATCAAACCAGTAACCAGTAAAGCCACCGGTTCGATGACCGGTCCGGATTTTAGAACATGGCCACTACCAAATGACTTGTAAAGTCTTAAACTTGTTGAAAGAAAGATGCATTAAAGCCATCAAGGCTCAGGGCCTTTTTTGGATATCCTTTGGTGAAATAGGTCCAGTTAACAGGGAGCGAGCCTCTAGGTTTATATCATAGTCGATTTCAGCAACTAAATTGAGGAGTTACAAAGGGCATTTTTCCCGATAAACCATTATAGTATTTGTATGCAATATTCTTCATTACATTTTGATCACCAGAAAGATTCCCATGAACATCCATTAGTTCATTGATTATTTTGACATTTTTGTGAGCTACTAATGAGTTGAAGAAGATGCCTCAGCATTTTCCCCATCTTTGAGCCAGTCGATCCTGACTTTTTGCCTAACAAATGAGTTATGAAATAAGAGAGCTTAGGAATAGTTGTTCAGAGCTTGTTTTTCTTAGAGATTCAGCTTTTCGACATTGGGGCTTTTATATAGCTCTATTTCATAGTATTTGAGGCTTTCCTTAGTAGCCTTCAACTGAGCTTCAACGTCTAGACGTGACTGCTTCTTGAGTAACTTCATTTCCTACTTTCATTGCTTTAAGTTTGGAGATAAGTTGGAAAGCTTTACATCTAGTGAAACTTATTCATCCCTTTCCTGATAGCTTCCAGAAATCCTTCAACATCGCAATAGGAAATTATAAAATTTGAATGGAGCTTTGATGTAATTGGGATTAATCATACCGTTAACTTTAATAGTTAAATGATCCGAGCACATGGGAGGGCCAAGTTATGCGAAGCTGATAAGAAATTTATTAATCCACTTATTGTTCACTAATGCTCTATCAAGTTTTTTTCTCATGAAATAATTCCTACTTTACTTGATTGCCCATGTGAAAATTTGGCCTATTAAGCTAAGATCAGTTATGACAAGGACGTTAGTGATTAAGCTGAGTTCATTTCCTAAATTTTTCCAGTTAACGCTCATCCCTTCAGCCTCACCTAAAGTGAGTATGCAATTTAAATCCCCAATGAGAAGCCAGGGAATTTAGACTTCCATTTATAGCCTCTTTAAATCATTACAGAGAAAACTCCTTTGAATGCGAGGTTTGTAACATAAATAATTGACATATTGAAAGGACTTAGACATGTAATTGTATCACTTGGTCTGAACTAAATGAGCTAGTAATCTGGCCAGCCTTTATTTTGTTCAAGAAGACCAACTAAGGTAGGCTTCTTCTCCAAAATAATATCCTTCACGCGTTGCCTTCTTTTTTTTTAGGATTGATGAGTCCTTTCATATTCCAAACTAATTAATATTGACACGATTTGGAGGAAAGGGAAGATCTCACTCCTTTCTTTTGTTTATATTTGATTTTCTCCCTAATATAACCTTAGAAGCGCCTTTGTTCATTGAGTCTGTCAATACAGTGGATGCAAGCTCGTTTTTTATAGCAGTAGAAGTTGGAAGTGTATCTACAGCCTTTGATTAGTGTAGGATTTTCTCACCTTTTATCTCAATTTCTAATGAGGGGACAAGGGATACAACTATAAGACTTGCCTCAGATGTATTATGTATTATGAGCATTGTTTCTCACATGTAAAGGTGAGTTATAATCCTCAAGCTGCATAGTAGGATCCTTACTATTCACTGGAATTATAGGTCATTCAGCCTAAATTTCTATGAGCTCGTTATAGGTACTTGTTTTAAAGATTTTTCTGGTGGGTTTCCACTTTTTTTTAACGGTAATGGTTTTTAGGTGAAAGAGAGATTGATCAAATAATCCACTAGCGTACCATTCTACGAAATTCCTTTGATTATCGTAGAAGAAGGTAACTCAATTTCTCTACTTACTTCTACGTACACAGCCAATGCAGTCTAGTTTGGCTGTTTGGGAGTCTAAGATAATGGGTTTCCAAGAGTGCTAAGCAGGAAACTCAAGCCCTTAAAATTTTCTTTCTATCTGTGCCTTTATGTGTAACTTAGAAGGCATGGTAGTTTCCAGGGCTATTTCTATTGTTTAATAGGCCCTGTGTGAAATAAAAAAATGGTCCCAATAAATCAACAATATATTTAAGTTTACATGTTTGTATGAAACATAAATGACTCAATTTATAAGTCTACATAATCAGTCAAATATTAAATGATCATAACATCAGCTAATAATATCTTACAAATATCATTAAAAATAAAATAACTAAAAATAGTAACAGTAATAATAAAATAATAATAACAACAATCAAACAACAATATTAAACTACAAAACACTAAGAAAATTATACTAATACATTCAATAATTCATTGAAAAGTCTCAATTCAGATGTGTCATCTATCTTTAAGAATTCTAAAAAATACTCCTCTATTTCTATTTTTTATTTGACATATTCATGCTTCGTACTAACAAATTCATTTGTTCTTGATGACTCAAACTTAGGGTGCAGTCCAGAATAATAGAAAAGTATTTTGCTTCTTCAATGATCCATATAATAGAACTTCTAACGTTATGGGCTAACAAAGAAATCAACTCATTTTGAATTTTACGACCAAGATAATGATGATCAATTTTATGATTTTGAATACGTCTAATATGATCTTGCATTATCACATTAAATCCAGTAGTCATCTCAATCATTCATAAAAAATTACCATTACCATCTTGGTAAAGTTCTCATTGGATCCTCGAAAAACTAAATTATATTTAGTAAGATATTTCACAACATAAACTATTCTTATCAAAACTTGTCTCCAACGTTCTTTCTCCTTTGCAATTTCTTATTGCAAATCTTTATCAACTGTTTGATTTTTGCTCGATCTTACTCTTAATTCATTCCAGGTTCTCATATTAGTCATATGCTCAATGCAATTCTCATGTTCTTTGAGTTTCTCACTAAGATGCTTCCAATCTCTAAATCTGTCATTTGCTAATCTACTTTGTTTTTTAGTAGATTTGAACAACTTACAACAAAAATAATATACTTTATCTACATGTTTAGAATAAACCAACCATTTTCTATCGCTAATATCTCCATTACTCAAATTTCTATAATAATAAGAATATGAAAAATGACGAGAGGTATTGTCTAATGGAAACATAATATCCAATTCTCTTACAGGCTCTTTTTCAATTAAAATATTTCTTGCTTTATTATCAAGATTGTCCCAATTTCTAGGATCATAAATGTCTAATATAGGGCTTACTTACACATCTACCTTTAAATTTGCTAAAGTGGATGCATTTGTTACACGATCATGCTCACTTAGATTTCTAATATCCTCGTAAATATGAATCTCATAACTTAAGTTTTCTTTATGTTGTTCAAAACCACCTTCACCTAATTCCTCGAGACTCTCACTAGATGAGCCTACTCTTTTAATAAATTTATTAATTGCTCCTTTTTTGGATTATATCAACTGTGTTACTTGTTTTCTTTTTTTTCTTTTTTCACTTCCAGATAAATGCTTTTTAGACAACATAATATAAACTAATTATAACACAATTGGATTAGAAAAAGAACAAAAACACCTGTATGAAATTGGAAGAAGTATGCAGACACAACCAAACTCTAATAGCTTTACAATATATCACAAAGATATATAAATGGTATTATATCTATGATAGAGGAATAAATAAATAGCAAATTTTAATATCTAATATTAAAAATTAAAAACAAAAAAACAAAAAACAAATTTTAATGATAGAGACACGCTAATTTCTAAAAATACAAGAAATTAACATACTTAGAAAATAAGCTAATATAATGTCCACATTAATGACAAATTACAAATTAATTATAACATATTCAAATATTTAATAAGCTAAAAATACATTAAAAAATAAAAAATTTTACCTTTAAATTATAATCAGGACTTAAAAGACAAAATTGTAAATTTTTTTATTGCTAATTTTTGAGTTGGAGTACTTTAAATACATATATTGATGAAAATAAAAAAATAGAAGATAAAAGTACGTTTAAATATTTCAAGATTATTTATAAGCATGAAATGCTAACCATAAAGTCCACAACGTTGACTTATAACATTAAATCAATCTTTAACTTATAACATTAAATCAATCTTGGAACTTAACCTTCTACTAATGTTGAACTCTTTGAAACATCTGCACCAATGTTAAAAGTCATTTATTACTACCTGCAGGCAAGGTAACGTTTAACTCTCACTTTACTTTAAAAGATTGACAGTGAATCAGTGATATTGTTGTAACCTGTGGGAATCAAAACATGAAGTTGGGGCCCCCTACGACATTGGCCACCACCGGCAAGACTGGTGCTTATTTGGAACCCATTTTATCAAACCTAATTGACTTTCGGCGTGTTCATCATTTTCATTCTCACAGCTTTCCCTTCTCTAATCCCTTCAAACGGTTTGTTGTGCTGGGTTTGGTTCCCCTGGAGAATGATCAGAAGCAACAGAATTGGCATCTCCAGCATTTATCCCTTTACCCTCCCAAAATTACTAAACTACAATCATCCAAATTGTTCACAAAACATAACATTAATAATCAGATTCTTCATTAGTATCAACAGAGATGATTGTTTGTCAAAAATAAAAATATTCTATACAACACAACTATTCAAACTGTCCCATTTAAAAATATATGCAATCAAATGGCTTTATTCAATTAATTTGCTTATTCCACTCAAACTTCACTTTGTCATACCTGTATATTAGGGTTATCGACAATCTCTCGATCTTCTAAAAAAAGTAATGGCAATAGGTGAGCTGTCTACTCAGTCAGGGTAACTGATCGTACCTTTAAAATTAAATAACTTAATAAATAATTATAAAACTTAATCAAGAAATTAAAACATACATATAATATGAATATACATAACATTACTCAATTTAATCCGAACAATTAACAAACATCTCAAAATTTTACCAAATAAGGAATAACACAAATGTTAATATTCAAATGTCATTTATGAATTATCACATAATTACTGAATTGTCAAGGTCCTGTTTAACTTAGTAGGCTTACATTCAATGACATAATGGCTCATCTCATCATAATCTTTCACTAAGTGGAAACGTAATTAAATATGTAAATATCAACACATTATACCTCAATTTCTTAATCTTTTTTGGTACCCTGATACTACTTCAGTATTTAGCCATCGGCACAAGATATTCCCAAGACTCAAGATATTCCGATACCACTCCGGTACCTAGCCATCAGTACAGAACATTCCCGAGACTCAGGATGCCTCGATATCTGCTCTATGGATAGATAGTAAGCCACCACTCGCTCATTTCTGAACAACTTATCAACTTATGACCATCGAATGTAACCTATCCTAGGCAAGTCACCGATTTTCATTTTTCACCAATTATTCACAGCATATTATCAACCAATCTTTATTTAATTTGCCGAATTAACAATCAATACACCTCAATATAATAACAAAATATAAACACAAAATACCTTGTAATTCCTGTATGAAACCATTAATCATTAATTTAATTAATGACTAATTCAAAATATAATTTATTAATAACAAGATAGTACTCTATTTTAAGAGTAAAGTCTAAGGTTATCCTTATCTTAATTTCAAACTCATCTAATTTATAGTTCAATTTACTCCTTAATCGGATCGTTGAATCTAGACATTACAAAATTCTATTAGGCTAATTTACAAAAAATTTCAACTCAAATACACTTAATAATCCAATATTATTCTCTTTTCTAATTTATTCTTAATTATAAAAATAATATCCCTACTAACCTAACCATTGTAATTACTAAAATACTCTTAACTAATTAAAAATCCTATTTTACCCTCATTCATTTCAATTAATACCCAAAATACCCTTCTTAGAAGTAAATTCCAAATTTAGCCCTTCACTATTTGCATTTCCTATTTTGCCCTTTCATGCAAATTAAATTTTCAAAGATACAATCTTTTTTACTCTCTCCTCTTCTCTTATTTCCTCTTCTTTTATCATTTTTCAACCACATTTTCTCCATTTTTATCCCTTCATGTAACTTTAAGTATTGTCCCAAACAACCACAACATGAAATCTAACTATAAATTAGTGTAAGATGTTCAAAGTCACCAAAAAGACATAATATAACTGCTGGAATTTTTACCTAAGTGTAAGAGATTTTGGGATTGTTAACCTCTACAACTTCCTCTAATTTTTCTGCAAAATAAACTAATAAGGGAACCTATGAGGGAAGTGTTACATGCAAATGAAAGAGGGTGTTTTTAGACACACTTACCAGTTGGGAAATGAAGAGAAAGATGAAGAAATAAGGTGGTTATCATTGGTCTATCTCTTATTTTCTAACTGTTGGTTTTTTATATGTGTTTAATGGAATATGAACTGGGTTGTTGGGTAAATTTTATGATGGTCTTTACAGATATCCCTCTCTTAAAAGAATTTCATCCTCAAAATTAAATTAAGTACTTGAGAATCTAAATAAATGAGGATACTGACGTTGAACTTCATCCTTTGCCTCCCAAGTTGCCTCTCTTGGAGAACAATGATGACTCCACAAAATTCGCACCATCAAAATATCCCTCCTTCTTAATTCCCTAATTTGTCTATCCAATATCCCTATCGGCTCCTCCTTATAAGTTATCTCATTTGTAACTTCAATCTCAAGCCTCGATATAACATGACTAGGATCCGATCGACACCATCTCAACATCGACATATTGAATTTATCATGAATATGTTATAACCCTAGTGGTAATGTTATCTTTAAGCTAGCAACTTCACACGTTGTACAATTTCATATGGCCTGATATATCTTAGACTCAACTTCCCTCTCCTACCAATCCTCAAAATTCCCCTCCAAGGTGATACCTAAAGAAATATCATACCACCAACATTGTACTTCATCTCCCAATGATGTTGATTGACATATTTCTTTTGTCGATCTTGAGCGACCTTCAAACATTGCCTTACCAACCTTATTCTCTCTATCATCTTTTGAACCAACTTTGGTCCCTCTAACAATCTGGCACCCTCGATATCCCATCATATCGGATCTTTACACTGCCTGCCATATAATGCCTCAAATGGTGTCATACCAATGCTAGAGTGATAACTATTTTTATAAGCAAACTCTACCAAAGATAGACATCTATCCCAATCACCCTCAAAGTTCAAAACACAAGCTCTCATCATATCCTCCAATGTTTGAATGGTACAGTTTGACTATCCATCCAAATGAGGGTGAAATGCAGTACTCAAATTCAACCTAGTCCTCAAAATTGTCTTTAAACTCCTCCAGAATTGAGAAGTAAATCGTGGATCTCAATTTGATACAATAGACACTGGGACCCCGTGTATCCTCACAATCTTATCAATATGAAACTTGGATAACTTGTCCCATGAGTTTGTCTACTGTATAGGTAAGAAATGAAATGATTTAGTCAACCCATCCATAATCACCCACAGGGAATCATGTCTATTTCTAGTCCTTAATAATGCTACCACGAAATCCATAAAAAATTTCTCCCACTTCCATAAGGGAATGACTAAGGATCTTAATTTTCCTGCTGGTGCCTGATGCTCTGCCTTGACCTACTAATAGGTCAAACACATCAACATAAATTCTGCTACATCTTTCTTCATTGTTGGCCACCAATAATAAGGTCTTAGGTTCCTATACATTTTTGTAGTACCAGGATGCATAACATACGGTGCACTATAAACTTCCTTCAAAATCTCCTTTCTTAATCTATCTACATTTAACATACAAACTCACCTCCCATTCACTAACACTCCACTTGCTCTTATTGAAAAATTAGTCCCCTATTTTATTGCAATCTCTCTCTCATTTGCATCAGATAAGAATCCTTAACTTGTGCCTTTCTAATCCTATCTCCTAAATTTGGTTAGACTTGTAACATCGCCAATAAACTACTTATGTAATCAATCTCCAATTTCACATCCAGTGCCCTTAACTCCACCAATGGCATCATACTATGTCCACTCACACTAGCCATTACACATGAGCTTTTCCTACTTAAAACATCTACCACTACATTGGCCTTCCCCATATGGTAATCAATAGTACAATCGTAATCCTTCAACAACTCGATCCATCTTCTTTGCCTTAAGTTTAACTCCCTCCGAGTTAACGTATGCTTAGGGCTCTTATGATCTATAAGGATTTGGGATGTCTTATCGTATAAATAATGTCTCCAAATCTTAAGAGCATGAACAATCACTACTAAATCCAGATCATGGGTTTGCAATCTCAATTGATGAGAGGAATAAGCTATCACTTTTCCATGCTGCATTAATAAACACCTCCAAACTTATCCTCAAAGCATCAATATATACCTAAAACCTCCAACACTATATGGTAGCACCAAAATTGGGCTAGAATTTAATCTCCACTTAAGCTCCTCAAAACTCTCCTGACAAATCTTCGCTTAAGCTTCTTAAAACTCTCCTAACATTAATTGGTTTACTCAAATTGAACACTTTTTTTAATAGTTTGCTTAATGGGTTAGTTATTATCGAAAATCCTTTTACAAATCTTCGATAATACCTAGCAAGACCTAGAAACTCCTTACCTATAATATATTTCTAGGAAGTTCCCACTTTATAATTGCCTTTACCTTAGCAGGATCAGGGATCACTCCTTCTTATAACACCATATGTCCAAGAAAAACTACCCGCTCCAACCAAAAATCACACTTACTCAACTTTGCATACAACTATCCCTCCTTCAGAATTTGTAACACAATCCTCAAATATTGCTCATGCTCCTCTTTACTCCTTGAATACACCAATATATCATTAATGAACACTATCACAAATTGATCCAAATACTCCTGAAAGGACCTGTTTATCAATGTCATGAAGGCAGCTAGTGCATTAATCAACCTAATGGCATCATTAGGAACCCATAATGGTCATACCGAGAATGAAAAGTTGTCTTAGGAATGCTTGACTCAGCTATCTTTAACTACTAGTATCCTGATCTCAAATTAATATTGGAAAATATGATAGCTCCCCATAATTGATCTAAAAGATCATTTATCCTAGGTAACTGGTACTTGATTTTCACTGTCATCCTATTTAGCTACCAATAATCCATGCATAGTCTCATATTATCCTTTTTCTTCACAAATAACACCGAAGCTCTGCAGGGTAATGTGCTCAGTATAATAAAGTCCCATTTCCAGCAACTCCTCTGATGTCTTTTTAACTCATTTAACTCAACATTATCCATCCTATAAGATGCAATGGAAATTGATGCAACTCCATGCACAACTATTAATGTAAAATTTGTCTCTCGTTCAGGCAATAAACCTGGTAAATCATTTAAGAATACCTCCGAAAATCCCTCACCGTAGGAATATCCTCTAATCTAGGACTTACCCTCCTCATATCTATAATATGAGCTAGATATGACTCACACCCATCTGATATCCACCTTCTAACAGTTATAGCTGGGATTATATATGTTGGGACCACTCTGTGATCCCCTACAAATATCACTTTTGAGTTCCTCGAAGGCTCTATCATCACCTCCTTAGCATACCAATCTATTATAGCTCGAAGTTGTGCTAATCAATCCATCCCGAAAATCACATTTAAATCCCTTAAATCCACCACTATCAAGTTAACTGGTAACTCTAACCCACCAATCCTCACTAACATTCCCCTCCTTATACTATTTACTACCACACAACCTCCTACTGGTAATGACACTCTTAGGTCATATCTTAAGGGACTAACCTTTCTCAAAACTCTAGAGGGAAACTCTAAAAAAATGTAAGAATACGTAGATCCTAGGTCTACTTACACATAGCCTTTAACATCAAATAATGAAATCATACTAGAAATGAAATTATTAGTTGGGCTCTCTCGTCATATGGTATATCCTCGCTTGAGTTTGACCTTGAGTTGAGGATGTCTTACTAGTACCTGTATCCACTATTGATCCGCGTCCAACTCCTCTACCACTACCTCGACTACCAATTCTACTCGAACCTCTACCCAAACCAAAGGCTCTACTCTAACTATGTACTATTTGTGGGTGCCTCCTCTCTCGTCATATGGTATATCCTCGCTTGAGTTTGACCCTCAGTTGAGGATGTCCTATTAGTACCTGTACCCACTGTTGATCCACATCCAACTCCTCTACCACCACCTCGACTACCAATTATACTCAAACCTTTACCCAAACCAAAGGCTCTACTTTAACTATGTACTATTTGTGGGTGCCTCCTCTCTCGTCAAATGCTATATCCTCGCTTGAGTTTGACCCTAAGTTGAGGATGTCCTATTAGTACCTGTACCCACCGTTGATCCGCATCCAACTCCTTTACCACCACCTCGACTACCAATTCTACTCGAACCTCTACCCAAACCAAAGACTCTACTATAACTATGTACTATCCCCTCTACCCAAACTCCTCCTTATTGTTGGACAACTTCTCTATAAGTGCTCCTGCTCTCCACAAATATAACATGCCTGATTGATCCTAGTAGGTCCCCAGCATGGTTCTCTGTGAAATCTCCCACAGGTAATATAACTCTGAAATCCTTAAACTCCTCAATCTAAAGATCCTCTGAACCTTTGACTAGCCCTTCTGTCAGATCCAACTAATGGTGCACTAGTAGTGCTATATCGTCCTGAATCCCTGTTAGTTCCTCGATCTCCACCAAGACGGTAGAAACTACCACTCCTGCTTGATATGCCATCAACTCTCCTAGATCCCCTTGCACCAATATGAGTAGCTCCCCTCTTAACAGATTGACTCCCCTCTCTTTGATGACTCTCCAATTGCCTCTTTAGTTCTCTTCTCCTTTTACCTTGTTCTATTACATCCTCCACTATGAGTGCAGTCTCTAATAACTTCTTGAAATCAGAAGTAGCAGCCCCTAAACACAAATGAATATCCATCCTCAAACCCTACTCAAATAGGTAACATATATCTTCAAGATTTATCATAGCCTCCAATGCATATTTAGACAAGGTTGTAAAGCAAGCTTCATAATCAGCCACTGACATCTCCCCTGTCTAAGCCAAACTTATGAATTCCATCTTCTTTCGATCTCAATATATCTACGGAGAATATTTATCTCTGAACTCTCTCTAGAACTCTTGCCAAGTCATCTCTCGAGTCTCATAAGATCTCTTCACTGACTTTCACCAAGTCAGTGCATTGCCCTGGAATAAGGAAACATTATATTGTAACCTTCTTTTCAATGTACACTTCAAATAGTTTAAAACCAACTCAGTATGCTTCCACCTTCCCTTAACCTCCTTAAGATCAGTAGTACCCTAAAACTTTACTGCCATTTTACAAATCCACTCATATTTGCGATCCACCTTAAAATCACCTCGGGTTGGAGTCACGGTAACTAACTACTGCACCATCTGAAAGAACTGCATCATTTATGGTGGCATTGACACCTCTCCTCCTACTCTATCCATTCTAGCAACCCCTCTACTCAGGCACATCCTGAGCACAGATAAAATTGCTCGATTCCTTAGTTGACTCAGGGCCAACATTAGCCTCTCCTAAAGCCATCCTAAATAAGACAATAACACATCATTTGTTTTTTTACTCAACATATCCCTAGAAACGTAAACCCGCTCTGACACCAGCTAATGTGACACTCTAAAAAATTATTAAACCAAAATTATCCAAATCATTCCCAAAGCATAATATTAATCATTAAATTCCTCATTAGTTCCAAAAGAGATTATTGTTTGTCAAACACAAAAATATTTTATATAACACAACTATACAAACTGTCACATTCAAAAATATATATAATCAAATGACTTTACTCAATTAATCTACTACCCCTACCTACACTTCACTTTGTCAGTCCCCTACTAGGGTTATCAATAATCTCTTGATCGCCTAAAAAAAGTAACGGCAACGGGTGAGCTGCCTACTTAGTAAAGTTAACCGACCATACCCTTAAAACCAAATAGTTATAAAACTTAGGCAAGAGATTAAAACATACATGAATATACACAACATGTCTCAATTTAATCCGAACAATTAACAAACATCTCAAAATTTTACCAAACAATGATTAACACAAAAATTAATATACAAATGTCATTTATGAATTATCTCATAATTACTTAATTGTTAGGGCCCTGCTTAGCCTAATAAGCCTACATTCAATGACCTGCTAGCTCATCTCATCTTATCTGGATATAATCGCTCACTAAGTGAAAATGAAAATAAATGTATAAATATTGGCACAGGATATCTCAATTTCTTAATCTCTCTTAGTACCTCGGTACTACTCCAGTACCTAGCCATTAACACAAGAGATCCTCAAGACTCGAGATATTCCGATTGCACTCCAGTACTTAACCGGCACAAGACATCTCTGAGAGTCAGGATGCCCTGGTATCTGCTCCACAAATAGATATCTATCCACTACTCGCTTATCTCTAAACAACCTATCAATATGTAACCATCGAATGTTGTCTATCCTAGGCAAGTCACCGATTTTTTATTTTCACTAATTATTCACAACATATTATCAACCAATTTCTATTTAATAATACATTTTCGTCAAATTAGCAATCAATACACCTCAATATACATAACACAAAACACCTTATAATTCATGTATGAAATCATTAACTATTAATTTAATTAATGATTAAATCAAAATATAATTTATTAATAACGAGATGATACTTTATTTTAAGAGTAAAGTCTAAGGTAATCCTTACTTCAATTTCAGACTCCACTAATTTATAATCCAATTTGCTCCTTAATTGAACCGTTGGACCTAGATATTACAAAATTCTATAAGGCTAATTTACAAAAAATTTCAACTTAGATATATTTAATAATCCAACATTATTCTCTTTTATAATTTATTCTTAATTATAAAAATAATATCCTTACTAACCTAACCACCATAATTACTAAACTAATTAAAAATCCTATTTTTCCCATTCATTTCAATTAATACCCCAAATGCCCTTTTGGAAGTAAAATCTAGATTTGCCCCTTCACTCTTTGCATTTCCTATTATGCCCTTTCATGCAAATTAAATTTTCAAAAAAATGTCATCCTTTTCACCTCTCTCCTTTTTTATCATTTTCCAGCTACATTTTCTCCATTGTTATCTTTTCATGCAAGTTTAATTATTTTCCCAAACAACTATAGTATGAAATCTAATTATAAACTAGGTAAGATGATCAAAGTCACAAAATAAGAAATAATATAGCTATTGGAATTTTTACTAAAGTGTAAGAGATTTTGGGGTTGTTAACTTCCTCAACTTCCTCTAATTTTTCTACAAAACAAATACAATGAGATAATCTACGAGGGAAGTGTTACATGCAGATGAAAGAGGGTGTTTGTAGATACATTTATCACCTAGGAAATGAAGATAAAGATGAAGAAACAAGGTGGATATCGTTGGTCTATCTTTATTTTTCCTTGCTGCTGATTTTTTTATATGTGTTTAATGGAATATGGGCTGGGCTGTTGGGTAAATTTTATGATCGGCTTTACATATCTCATTGCAGTAGGTTTTTTGCTTTTGTTTTTATTTTCATTTTTGGCTTTTGAAATGGTTCTAAAGAAGGATATTCCTTTATATAGCAGCAAAAGCTCGATTCTTTGTCCCTTTTTTGACATCTAGTTTGCAGTTATGCTATTTTTGAGGTTGTATATTTGGTTTTAGGTTTTTTCACGGGGGCTAAACAAATAAAAAGGATTGAATTCAATGATCAACATAGGTACTTTTTTTCACTTGTATATACTTTTATTTTTCTGGTTTCATCACTTTATTCTACGTTTGTTCCTTTATCCCTTTTGCCAATGGTGGATTGTCTGGAAAATGATAGGAAGAACAGAGTCCTTTTTACCGTCCTAGTAACACTTTTTATTCACTTCCTATTTATTATGTTAATTTCTGCAGGATTAAGTAGTTTATGTTGATTGATTGATTGTTGATTTTTTAAACTGCATGGTACTCTTTCATGATGCTTTGCAAGACAAGTGGTTTTTACAGTTATGATTGATATGCCTGGATCCCGATATCCATGCCTGTGAAATGCATTAGCATTCTGCAGTTATAAGTTGTAAAGTGTGATTATGCATCAAGGTTCTTTTGTTCATACATGTGATCTAGAAATTGTAAGAAGAATGGTCTTCTTGAATCAGAGATGGTTGAGGAAAAATGTTAAACAAAGATTATGCTGTTGGGATTTAGAAAAAGAAAATCATTCCTCATCTAACATGCAAAATCAAGTGTCCTTTAAGCAATATGGATGAGACTTCCTAAAGCTGCTGGTTCCAATTAAAACACGACTTTATTGCCAGAGGAAAAAAAACAAAGATGAAAGCATACACAAAATATAAAGCAAGAGGAAAAAAAATATTGCCAGAAGAAATTAACCTTATTAACCCTAAACTTTAAGAATCCAACAAAATTGTGGACGCAAAAACCAATGACGACGGTGGAGAACGAAATTGGATTTTCTCAAAAACAGATCAGAGAATCAAAATGATAAGAGAGAAAATGAGGTAACGCCAAGACCAGGATCGTCTCACTCCCAGATCTTTTTTTTTGTTACAGCAGACGAACAAACTTAAATATTAACGAGTAAACGCTACACCTTGTGCATCAGCGCGCAGATAGTGATGAAGACCAGGTGGGGGTGTACTCCAGATGCTCTCTGAATGTGGACATCTCGAGCCCAGACGAGCTAAAAAATCGGCACATTGATTACCTTCGCGAAACACATGTACAATGTTGTATTGAGGAGCCATTTTCAGGTAGGAGCGTATATCATGTATGAGATGAGCGAGAGGATGAAAGAATAAAATATCATCCGGGAGGGTGAGATAGTGCAAGGTTTCCTTGGAGTCGGACTCGATCATAAGGCTGGCCCAGGAGTAATTTTTGGCAAATGCGAGCCATATCGTAGGGCTAGGAGCTCCGCAACCAGGATGGTAGTAATACCGACCCCACAGGAGAAGCCCGCTAGCCAAAGACCTGTGCTATCCCGAAGCAAGCCACCAATTCCGGCTTGTCCGGAGGGACTCCGAACGCTCTCATCAACATTGATTTTGAGCCACCCAGTCAGAGGAGGAATCCAGGTAATCAAGAGCGGGTGAAATGAGTGTAGTGTCCAGATACTTGACGCTAAAATCAAAATAAACTGTATAGTTTGAGAGTTAATCGATACTTCTGTTACTCTTTCAATATATGTGTTGATAAACAACAGTTTAGTTTCAAATAAACAGTTCGTTAATGCTTATTACAATGAGAGTGAGAGCCTGTGAAGAGTTGGCAAAGGAAGAGAGAATGTTAAAAACTGCCATGGATTCCGCTTCAAGCTGGACAGGAAAGTGAATTCAACCATATAATTATGATACAAAAACAGTAACGAAGATGATTAGATTACAGAAACCGAAGACAGATGTCATT
The DNA here is from genome assembly GCA_025434745.1 of Erythroxylum divaricatum. Taxonomy (NCBI): domain Eukaryota; kingdom Viridiplantae; phylum Streptophyta; class Magnoliopsida; order Malpighiales; family Erythroxylaceae; genus Erythroxylum; species Erythroxylum divaricatum. The sequence continues at coordinate 5,839,186 of JANTPM010000005.1, forward strand.
CTTTTATGGACACATCCATATCAAAGTGACATAATCAGAATATGACAGTTGCTCCATTGCCATGACATAAAACAAAAAGCAACAGTCTAAATCAATTTTCCTGGAGAGGAATCGAAAAGGAATTGATTCAAAAATCCCTTTAGTCACAATCCTTACCAATTATATATATATATATATATAAAAAGACAACAAGAAAAAGGTTTTTATTCCCTTGAATTAATTCCTTTGCTTCTTGTACGTGAATCACATATTCCTTTAAACCTACCAAAATTCCAACATTTCTGCTTCCAAACTCCATTTCAGGTAGTGCATCAAGCCTTACCCATCTCATCACTTGCCATAAAATGCTTGGAAATAACCACTTATGCACACTATATGCTCATTTGTTTGAGGCAAATGCTTTTAAAACATCAAATCGAGGTTTGTCTTTCCCAAATTTTGTAGGTAAGAATCATGGAACAGAGATAAGAGGATCCCATGCCAAAAATCATTTTCACTTTTTTTGTTTTTGAAGTTACGGTTGTGGTTCTAAGTTCATATCAAATCATAGATTAGGGTTGGAATAACGTTGAGAATTTGTATTACATTTAAACAAATCATTTAAAGCTGAATGCTTCCTCTCCTTTCTCTAACTTTACATTTGCTTATGTAAGCTAACTTATTAATAGTACCAAGAAACCATTTTTTTTGTTTTCCAATTCAGATTCTTTTTGGTATAAATTATATTTTCTATATTTTCATTCAAACCATGTTCTGTAATTTTATAGAGAAATATTTGTAATGAGTATAAGTATCATCATCATCGTCATCGTCACACTTAATCTAAAGTTTTACAATAAAACAGAGTCTAAGAAATTATAATTTTTAATTATTTGTCTAAGTCAAATTTAAACCGAAGAAAGCGACGTGTGGGTCCAACTCAGCCTATTTTATAATCATGCAACTTTTTTTTCCTGCAAATCAATTCATAATCTGCATATGTACCAGCCTACCCAACAAGCCTAATCTTTCTTTATATCTAGTTACATTATCTTGGGTTAAATTGCAGGAGGGGCATAGGGAAACCTAACCTATTTTCATGTCCTTCACACATGTCTAGTCACACAGTTATTACCTTAGATTTCTATATGATTGATGCCTTGCATTGCACTTTATTGACAATTGTTTGAAATTGTGCCCCTTGTTGTCCCCTCAATAAATTTAACTTTATTATATAATCTTGGAAGCCAGCTTATGAGCAACCCTTAAAAAACAGAACTTTGTACTTGGGTTTGCATTACATTTTCTATAAAAAATTAGAAAAAAAGAGCAACTTGTTCTATATCAAAATGGTTTCTTTGCAATACTTGAATTGCCAACTTAAGTAAATTTGTCCACAATTTGCTAGTATTTTAATCTCCATTAACTCACTAGTGCCAACAGCATATCATGGCTACTGTTAAACAAACCCACCAGATTAAGTATATTTGCTTTTTTTTTTTTTTCCTGGTAATAGGGATATGATTCTTCCTTTGTTATGTGTGGGGTAAGGAAAGGAAAGGAGTTGACAAACATAAAAGTTGCACCTAAGTTCTTTCTTTTTTCATTTCTTCTAATATTGACCTGAAAAGGAAATCAGATGCTGCCATTTACGGCTGTAACCAATTGCAAAATGTTTGGTCAACTGCTAAAAAATTACTTGAGCTTTTGTTAAGTGTACGTAGAATCTGAAGTGTATTCAATATGAACAGTCTTTAGATACAATAACAGAGCAATATTCAATCAAGGTAAGTTAGTGTGGGTATACATATTACTGTGGAAGACGGAAAGAATTTTGATTTCATCCTGCAAAAAGTTGCTGTACAGAAACTTCTTGAGTTGTATAACTATGGAAGAAGGAAAGAAATTTGAATTCACCTGTAAAAAGTTGCTGTACAAAAACTTCTTGGGTTGGATACAACTATAAAAGCACTTAAAACTATCTGATATACGAAACAGAAATTTTTCTCCACCTGCATTAAGGCTGCATCCTATAGGGTCACCACAAAAGTGATATGTGATGATGGTGGGCTAGAACATTTGACACTATAATCTATCGCTCTATCTATCTTTGGTCTATGGAAACACTTGATGGTGGATTTTGATATCAAAACTTATCTTCCTCAGCTTCAGGATATATGCCACTGTCCCTTATTTACAAATTAAGTAGCCAATCACATGGAACAAGTCATATTCCAGTTCCTTGCATGCCGTGTATGGGCAGAACAATTTGGTAGGAAAAAAGATAAATTTTGCCTTAAGGTGAAAAAATCTCGTGCTTGGTGTTAATCATATTGGTTGAAGTGACACCCCATTTAGAGATTCCCACTACCAAACATGCTAGAGACAGAAACACAATGGGGGTGACATGAATTGGAGAAGTTGGGTTGTTAAGGCTTGTGGCAATCTAATAAGAACCAAATTAATGGGAAGATTGTTGAAGTAACTATGCGAAGATACTTCTTAGAAAGTGGAGAGTTCCTGGAAAGTTGACATTCTCTTGAGAAGGTAAGTTCACTTTATTTTACAATACAAGACAGGAACTTGGGTCTGCAAAGGAGTTTCGAAACCACTTCCGCTTGTTATAATGTAGCTTCAAAATGGAATGTAGAGTTTTTATAAACACATTCAAACAAGTTCCTGCGTACAATATGCATTTGGGATATGTATTACTCACTAACAGAAGATTTAGTTTTGGCTTTATTGTGTCCTCGTTATATCTTCTCACATGAGCATAAACAAACAAAACCTTTTGTTGGTGGGACTTGAGCAATCCAAGAAATTATTATAGTGGTAAAGCAGAAAAAGCAAGAAAGAGGATGGAAGTAAAGAAAAAAAGGTCACATGCTTTTTCTCACAACCATTTTTTAACAAAGAAATTCCAGGTTGCAAAGCAAATATAAGAATATCTGTTTATTTTATTGTTCTCTTTTTTCTGGAAAGAAAGTAAAGTTTTACATAATTTCTTTCCGCTATTGAGTGCTTTCATTATGACAGAAGATTTTGTTTGTTTGTGATTGATATATGGGACACTCGAAAGCTTCATTCTTTAACCTTTGTTGTTAATGGGCATCTATCAATCATGAGAAATTCATAAACAAATGATTGAAAAAAGATTTTCTTTTGCAAACTTGGATTGTTCTCTTAGTTTTCAGAAATATTCTCGATAGCTGTTGTTGATCACTGCAACCGTTGCTTGCTGCTGTTCTTGTTGTGGTTGATAGTTGTGAGCTGCTTTATTTTTGGGCACTTCCTTTCCCATAAGCATAAGATTCTCCTCCATGTAGCAAAACCCAGAGACTCCTCCTCTCTCTCTCCTAGCTGGGTGGCGCTGCTAGATTCTTTCTGCTGTTAAAAGATTTGCTGCTTTTATTTTGTCCTTTGCCTTCTTTATTTTACAATTTCATTTCAATGGATGCTTCTCCTTTTTCAAGTTTCTACGGGGTTTCTGGCACCAATATGTAACTGGTGTACGCATTACACATAGATTTGATAGTGAAAATATGCATATTCACCTGTTTTATTCCTTTTCCACCCTATAAATAGACAATATATCTCTGGGTTTCTTTATCCTTGCAGCATTTCCTCTTTCATTTATTCATTCATTCATTGCAACAGCTGGGCTGTTTGGTTTCAAACACGGACATGAGCTACCAACAGCATCATTCTATGGGTTCTGGTTTGTTTCTCGCATCACTCTATGTCCTGTTCTTTTTCTTCATTTGAACATGCATGTTGCCTATATATTTGTTAGTTGTTAAACTTTTATGTTTTATAAGTTCTTTCATAAGTTCTTTTCTGTATTACATTTGAGCTTCCCAGCTTGGTAAATCTAGGGGTTTCTTTTGTGAATTAGCCTTCTACAACTCCTAAACAAGTTTTTTCGGTTCATATTGCAAGATTTCCGTTTATGCTTTAGTATCCTTATATCTGGAAGTGACTCTGTTGTTGATAATATAGGCAGTAGATCTGCTAGAAGATCATTTGAGTTTGGGAGGACCTATGTGGTGAGGCCAAAAGGGAAGCACCAGGCTACTATTGTTTGGTTACATGGTCTCGGAGACAATGGCTCAAGGTACTGTAGTTGTGTTCTTCCCCATTATTGTGTCATTCATCACATAGGTGCAACTTACTTATTCATTGAAAGTTCAGTTTTAAGTTCCAAATTTTTCTTAGTATGCAATGAAAACTCTTGCTGTAAGGACCCATTAGGACTCCTACTTCAGGCGCAGACTGAAATCTATAATTTCTAGTTTCATTCATACTGTCATTAGAGGCTTCATGCCTCAATATCTGCTTATACACTATATAGCCAAATTATTCATCTTTCCAGTAACTTCATCTCATGAACAGTTTGATTGAACTAGTGGAGGGATAAATATTAATTGTCAACATTTGATATTTATTCTAAACTTGTCAGTTTATGCATTTTCCTTCTATTCTGCTGGAATGGTGGACTTTTTGGTTTGGAGGATGTGAAAAAGATAGGAGCTTGCAAATGTCAATATGCTGGCATGTTCTTTAGTAAAGTGGTCCTTGTGATGTCAAACTTTTCAAAATGTTGGGCTCCTTTTGTTGCGATTCTTGTTAGAATAAATTCCATTTGGCAAGCTTTGGGAGCCGTGAAATTATAAAGATTCTACTATTCGTTTTCTATTATTGTCTCATCTTATACTAAGCTTATACTGGGTGAGTTGGATTGTAAAGTAGTGCATGTCACATTTCATGAATAGGGTAGTGCCAATTCACTGAATTCTGGCAACCAAATAGTCATGGATGTCCTTTATTTCAGAAAAGTTAAATATCCTAGAGTATAAGGAATGAACAGGAACCTTTAATTTGAGTTAAAACTAGTACCATTTAGCAACTTGCTGATATTTATGCAGCATCTTTTAGCCTTTGAAATGCTCGTTTTAGTCCAAGTATATAGGAAAACAACATTGACATTCTGCAATTTATTTTTGGATTCATAGGAGCTCCCATTGGCAATTTTATACTCTTTCTTTGCTGATTAGTATGTTTGTTTATGGTCCTAATGAGGAACATAGGAATTTAATCATGTACTTGATTGCAGCTGGTCCCAGCTTTTGGAAAACCTTCCCCTTCCAAATGTAAGGATGCATCTTGTAAACTCATTTGAGATTTTCTTTTATCCTCGATTACTGGTGAGCTTCCTTTTTATCGGCCATAAGTATCTCATTTTTCTGCTAACTTTTCCAATGTAGATTAAATGGATTTGCCCAACGGCCCCTACTCGTCCTGTAGCATTACTTGGGGGATTCCCTTGCACTGCATGTAAGATATATGCCCTCTAGCTTTGCTCAGTGAAATAACCTGCACATCTGCACAATTAATCTTTAGGACTGGAAAGCATTCTTTCCATCATTATTTTTTATATTTAGACTCACTGTATCGCTCTTGTAACCTGTATAGGGTTTGATGTTGCGGAGATTTCTGAAGAAGCTCATGATGACTTGGAGGGTTTGGATGCTTCAGCAGCTCATATTGCAAACTTATTGTCAACAGAGCCAGCTGATGGTATGCTCAACGTTTAGTTTGTCAGAAGCATCTACTTGGCAGTGAAGTCTAAATTTCACTTGTTGTTAGCTTCTGACGAATTTATACTTGTTCAGTCTGTGCCAAGCAAGTTGATCTCACTCCAAGGAATCAACGACTAAATGTTGTAGAATAATATCAATTTAGCAGTTGTTTCCTTACAGTTAGTTAGTGACTGAAGATTCTGGTGTTTTAACTTATCGTAAGAAAATAGGAATTCTGTTCTTCATACTCAACCTTGCACCATTGCCCATATCTGCTTTTAGGTTGGACATCTTAGACTTGTTATGTTATTATAGATGTTAAATCAGGTTCCAATCTTCTTACATGCATGATAGATAAGCTTCTGTCACCTCAACAAATTAAGTATTAGCAGTTTGATTCTTGTTGCACTTTCAGTCAAAGTTGGTATTGGAGGATTCAGCATGGGTGCTGCCACGGCTCTTCACTCGGCGACTTGTTTTGCTTTGGGACGATATGGGAATGGCAGCCCATATGTTGTCAACCTCAGGGCAGTTGTTGGCCTAAGTGGCTGGCTTCCTTGTTCAAGGTATGGCCTAAAATGATTTCCCAAGTAACTAATTTGATGATTTACTCTTGGGAATAAATTACCCTTCAAATAGGTAAACTACATTTTCATCCACATGCCTTATGAGGGGTGTATGTATCAAAACTCGTCAGATTTTTACAATCAAGTGGTTATTGTCCTGCAGGAGCTTAAAGAACAAAATAGAAGGATCTCATGAGGCTGTGAGGCGTGCTGCTTCCTTGCCTGTTTTGCTTTGTCATGGAACTTGTATGTACCTCTTTTATATCTTGTCTTTCAATTATCTCCTTAGTTTATATTTTCAAACACAAAATATTATCGGTTGTGGCACTTCGAAAATCGCAGTACAGTTGAGTCTTTCATTCTCATGCACAATATTAGTTTATATTTCTAGAATGAGCCTAGCGTTTCTGCACCATTATTAACTTGCTAGTTGACTCAAAATTGGCAGAACATGACTTTTAGAGGTTTCTCAAATAAATAATTCACCTTTCGATCTTATCTTTCATCTAATGCAATTAACATCCCTTTTTAGGTGATGATGTGGTTTCCTATAACTATGGAGAAAAATCTGCACACTTATTGACAGCAGCAGGGTTTCGACATCTCGTGTTCAAGCCTCATGATGGGTAAGTACTTGGTTTCTGATGTAAGCACAGAATAATGCAAACCTGACAACTGTAAACATCAGAGCATTCACTGATTCACATTATTTGGGTGTATAGGCTTGGTCATTACACAGTCCCTAAGGAGATGGATGAGGTCCGCAACTGGCTTGCACCAAGGCTGGGGCTTGAGGGATCCCGTAGATAGTTTAATTAGAGGATCAGAATCCAGATAAAGCTACTGAGGAAGAGCAAGGAAAACAAATAATGGGAAAAGGAAAAGTAATGGATTTGTACAAGTAGGTAGATGAACTGAAATGGGGTATGGGTATATGGTATAGATAATTTGACCTTCCCAATTCCCTTTTATTCTCTTGCCTGGCCTGAAGAATAAAAGTTCAATGTGTTTTCCCTTTCATTTTGGTAGTAATCTATAAGTAACAAGTCTAGTCAGTTCGGTTTGCAGAGCATTTTGTAGTCAAGTTTGATCAATACATTAAGTTCGGTTAATCATCCTGCTCTCTCTATTTCCATGTCTTGGCAAGAACATTTATTAAAAAAACATGAGTTCCAAACAATTGCTCATAAGAGATGCATTATTTCATATCAGAAGAAAAACAAAATGAGGGAACTCTTACTACACATGATTATTGATTGATCTGGATAAAGCAGACCATTGTTTTGAAACTATTAACTAGTTGCAACCGACGATAACTAGGCTTATATTACCAGAAACTACTTCTACCATTTACTTAATCCTACCAGAGCAGAAAAGAGATAAAATTTTAGCATCGTTGAGGAAATGATGCTTGTAGATCAAAACTTCTGAGATTCCCCCTTTCTTTCTTCTGAAAAATTACGAGCAGAGCACTAACCTATGGGCCAGAAATTTGCCTGCCACTTGTTTTGATGCTTATCACTGTCTGTCAGTGTTATCTTTGTGGTGATTGATCCTATCCTTTAGCTTTCCATAAGGAGTAAGAGAAGGGAAGGTAGGAACAGCTGGCAAATTTAGCTTACTTCCGGTTCTCCGTGCCAGTTCCTGTAGTTGAGTATGTGGAGAGTGTACTTGTTTTGGATTTAGTGGGCTAGCTTTCACTCTCGTTAATGGACTACAAATGTCCTTCAGCATCTCTGGTGTGTCATCGTCCTTCAAAATATCGCTCAGAAGACTGTCACAGACGAAATCGGCTGTGTTCCTCGTTCCATGAAGTTTTGGTGTAAAATCATGTGGGGAATGGTCCCGCTGGTAGGGACTAACTGATGACGGGTAGCAAATTTCACGTGATTGAGACCCTTTATCTTGTGAGGCTGAAGCAGCAGCTGCTCCAATGTCAGAAAGTGCTTCACATGTTGGTAACATCTGATAACGATTCCTGCCTTCTGCAGAATCACTTGCAGTCTCTGAAGCATCCTGCATTAGGTGAGGTAGGTTCTCCGGATCGAAAGAATCTAAGTTCACTTCTTCTGCAATTCCACCATATGGATTCAGCTTGCCAGAAACTTAAAAAAAGAAGAAAAAAAACCGAATGAAGAAGGTAGTACTTTGGTCCTAAGCATTTGCCTCCTAAATCAAATTCATGTTGGATGTTTCATGGTTGAACAAAGAGTATACAAGGAGACAAGCTTAATGCAACAGATTAGATTAGACAGCTGAATGCAACCTTAATAAAACGTCTATTCCCCAACAGAAGTAAAGACTCACCTTCTCTTTTTCCGAACGAATTGTCACAGCATTCGCAGTGGCATCTATCAGAGCATCCAACTCCAGCCTTTTCATATGGTAGAATGTTTAATCAGAGTTGGGACACTAATTTATGTCAAAAACCTACTGTGAACTAACAACTTGAGTGAAAATTAAATTGCTTTTCCTTTTATTCCGAATCTTACCCCTTCCAGACTCCAAATTTCATGGAAACAATGCCAAGTTCATAATTTTACAAGAACAATGTCGTGTTTATGCAAACCTGATAGCATTCGCAATATCTTTTAAGGCATCTTGTCTTCTTGCAGTTACATCCTCTTTTGTGCCTGGCTGAGGGTGGGGTGGACCAGGTTCCATCTTTCTGTAAATCAATTTTACTTCAAATTACTACCAGTAATCGTTCATTCATGCTTAAATACTGCAAATGGAAATGAACATGACTACCATATCTGCAGGAGTGTTCATAGCATGCTTAATGACGACCTTCGAAGTAAAAGCCAGAGGATCGCGGGCTTCAATTTGTTGTCTGTGATCTATTACTACGTCCTCGTATCCAGTATTGTTAAAGCAATTTTCACATGTACAACTCTCTAGACAATAAAGTCCGGCTGCAAAGCACTCACAGTAACTGCACAATGATTAAAATCACAGCTTACAGTTGCAGCAAAAAGCACAAATGGCTTCAGAATGAAGTATAGGGTCAAGAATAAAACCAGCTAATGGAAAATCCTGTGTCACTTATCTACATCACTTCTCTAGATAGGTATTTTAGTGGTTCAAAGAGAATATTTTTAGAAGAAGCAAGGAGGTAGTGATGCTTTTGGCACACCAAAAGATTACACATTTTGAAAGATGCAAGTCAATGCTTGCATATGAATCTCAGTTCAGAAATTTCTGGATATCTTAAAAGTGTCTTATCTTCTTCTGCTCTTCTGGCAATTTAATGTACGAGCTCATACTCTGAATCATTCGTTAACAAGTGAACCTAGACGATTTACCAAGACATGCAACAGCTTCACATGTGCTAACTGAAATAAACCACCATACTATTTACAAGTTCACTTCACTTACAGTTTCAAGCACCTTGACCTCCTGCAACTGCAGCGTTTGGACTCGATCTCACTTTTTGCCCTTTTCCTGGATATGAATGTCAGGCTTTCAATTCAGAGGGTAACATGAAAAGTTAAAATTGCAAGTCAAACAAATAAAAAGAATACGATTTTACTTGCCTATTAGTCTTGGCTCTCAATTGGTCTGATTTGTAAACCAGTTCAGTGCTATGTGAAGTGGAAATTATCCCCTCACAAGCTGCCCGTTGCTCAAATGTTGCACCATCAAGGGAAGGAAATGGCTGCAGTGCATTGTTCAGAGATTGAGAAGGCGTAGAACTAGCTTTCACAGCCACTTGATTTTTGTACTGATGATCGTCTACATGAGAAAAGTTTCCTCCAGTAATAGATCTGAATGAGACACCATCCGGATTCATAGCCCTTCTGGTTTCGGATTGAATAAATCTACGTAAGCGAACTGCCTGTATTAGAAAAAACAATATTTATTCTTTTAGAAAACCTGAATTGAAATTGACTAACAATTCTTGTTCCAGATCTTAAGGAAAGTTGAATGGTGTCGTTCCTCGAAGTATAGGAACCACAATTGGTGTACTAACTGCTAAACAAGGCATCAGTTTGAATGTATCATCGATCACCTGAGTCGTGAGTTTAGCTTCGTCTTGTGATTCAGGAAAAGAATACATGAACTTATCAGATTTGACACTATCACAAACTGCTCCAGATGCACACTCCAAGTACTCATCGAACCATTCATCAATCCTTTTATACTCCGTGTTCTGAACCAAATCCATTGATTTTGGAGGAAAGACTTCTCCCTGTTGAACATCATCAGCTTTTGAGACAGTTTCTCTTTGGCTAGTGAAAGCACTCCCCAAGGAATTGGGCTTATTGATGCCTTGAAGAGAGTTTGTAGGATCGCCTACCTCGATAGGATCAACCAGATAATCAACCACGCTTCCTGAAGGACTGCATGACTGTACCTCCGTTTCAGCAGAACAGAACAGCCCAGGCTTCAATTGCACATTACGTGTTGCGCCAACATCAGAACCTTCAACATCTTTCTCTTCTCTGTCAATATATGGAATAAAAATTCAGAAAGTTGCACCGTTTCCTTTTCCATTAAATAGTACACAAGACAAAAACCTCTGTGAGAAACTAGCCGGTCTCTGAATATCTATTCGGGGTGATCTGAAAACAGGGGTTGGGATTGGCAAACACCGCACTGCCTCAGCTGAACATATGGGAGTCAGATTTTTAACGTTGGAGAAGAAAGGTGACTCCTGCAAGATAAACGACACGTCCCTTTTGAATTATATACACAAGTAACACGACTACAGAATTTCTCTAACAAATTCTCAACCAATGCTTCAGTTTCATGATTAATCAGAAGAAAAAGAAACCAACTTTTTTCAGTAACAAAACACAACCAACAACTTAAAGACTCCCAAACATCAAAATAAAACATTGATCATAGAAAGAACGAGAAAAAAAATTTCATCTTTACGATGAAACAAGACTTACTTGAATAGGAGATGTCGAGGTTTCAGGTGAAGAAGCATCCATTGTTCACAGCACTTGAAAAATCTTCAATTTTTTTGAGAAAACTCAGAGAAAAGATCTCAACACGGTGCTTTGATTGCAGAATACAGAACTTAAATGAAGATAAACTTGCAACAGAGAGAGATAATATCCAATTTCAGTTTTCGCTTATCTTATCTTTTTCAAACCTTGTACATGGAGCGGGAAAAGATTGTGTTGTTTTTTGTCTTTATCCAATTTTAAAGGTTAATAAAATCATCAGTTATGTTTTAACCTCTTATAATAAAAGAGGAAATATATGCTTTTCATATTTTTCATTCTTTTTTTTTTTAGAAAGTGAAATTAATTAATGAATGAAAAAGAAAAAAAAAGAAAGTGGAATTAATTAATGAACGGAGAAGAAAAAGTACAAGATGGAAAATAAAGGATGACCCCTAGCCATATTTTTCATTCTTGTTTTAACTTACATCTCATATTTGATGTCTGCTCTTTAACAAGCTTTGATTAAAAACTTGAACGAGGCAGTACTTTCCAACCATGTTGCAGGACATAGCCTGTTTTGAAGGTTCATCTTATGGAATATTTCCCAACAAATTGCACGTAAATTCTTCGTCTTAGTTGTGAAGTGTAGGAAGCAGAATCTGGAAGAAAAAAAACTAGGTTGAAGAGGAGAAGAAGAAGAAGGTACGTTTTATGAATTTAGAGAGAGAAAAGGTGATGGGTTGTATGTATGGGTTACGAGGTAGAGTATTTTATTGTACAGCTCTAAATCTTTTGACTATAGCTTTTTCATCCGAACTCTAACTCCTTGTTTGGAAACTGATGAATTGAATTCAATCTTGAAATTGAATTCAATTCATTTATTTGGAAACAAAAAATTAGCACGAATTGAATTCAACTACGAATTCAATTACATCATCTTTAAGGGGTTGAATTCACGTTGAAAATCACGTGAATTCTTCCCCTCAATGCTACTCTCCATTTTAACAGGGTGTTAATAACTCATTAAATTGTCTTGGTTTGTAACTGGCGTCATAACAATACAACTCATTTGAAGCTTTAACCAACCCATCCTAAAACATGAGAATACTCACAATAAAATTTTTCTTTTTATTTTAGTAAAAAACTTTTTTTTGTTAATATATTATTAAATTATCTTCAAAATATAAACATCAATTTATATTTGATTTAATAATTAAAAATAATTTAAATAAATATTACGTTTTAGATAAGAAGATAATTTTTAAAA
>JANTPM010000005.1:5855765-5871179 GCA_025434745.1 Erythroxylum divaricatum
AACTCACCTGCACCGTGTGAGGTTCGTAAGTTTATTTCTTTGTAACTAAAAGATCCGATAAACTTTGGGCACGAAGAGAACCCTAATGGGTTCCATACAATTTTAGTAGCTAAATAACAAACTTCTCTTTCTTAATCGGGTCGGGTTTGCGACTGGCAAACCCCTCCACGCCGTCCTTACGGAACTCGGTAATGATAAACCCTAGACCACCCCCTTAAACCCTAATAGACCCATTTAGGCTTCCAATTGTGGATTTTTTGTGCAAATTTCAAGCGAGTGATGAATTACAGGTTCCAGAATCTGTTGGGAGCTTCTTATAGAGGAGGCAACGCCGTGGTAATTGACAACACTCGGCTAATTTCCCCGGTCGGTAACCGAGTTACGATCACAGACCTCTTAAAATCACAGACCATAACCCTACCGGTACAATCCTCCTCGAACATCCGCCGCATTGCCGCCTCTCCTGAAGGCGTCTTTCTCCTAACTGTCGACGAGAACAACCGTTGCCAATTCATAAACATCCCTCGCCGCGTTGTTCTTCATCGGATTACTTTCAAGCATACCGTACACGCCCTTGCATTTAGTCCTGATGGCAAGTTCATTGCGGTGGCCACCGGGAAGTTGGTCCAAATTTGGCGGTCACCGCGGTTTAGTAAGGAAGTCTTCGCTTTTGAATTGGTTAGGACGTTGGCGGATTGTGAAGAGACTGTTACAGCCTTGGATTGGGATAGTGATGGTAGGTATTTGCTTGTTGGGTCTAAGGATTTGACAGCGAGGATGTTTTGTGTTGAGAAATTGAAAGACGGGATTTTGAATAAACCCTTTTTGTTTCTAGGGCATAGGGATACCGTGATGGGTTGCTTCTTTGGTTATGATAATAAAAGTAAGAAGGTTAACAGGGTTTATACGTTGGCTCGTGATGGGTACATTTTTAGTTGGGGGTATAGTGGGGTTGATGTGAGGGTGGATGGAGCTGATGGGGAGAGTTCTAAGCCGCCTTCGCCCAAGACACCGGAGAGGGATGGGGAATGTGATGGTCAGAATAATGTGAAGAAGAGGAAGGATTTTGATGGAAAGGAAGATGGTTTAGAGGAAAAGGAGGAGTATTTGCATAAGGGGAAGTGGGAGTTGCTGAGGAAAGATGGTTTTATGCAAGCTCCGGCAAAGTTGTCGGCTTGTGATTACCATAGGGAGCTTGATATGGTGGTAGTGGGGTTTTCTAACGGTGTTTTTGGGTTGTACCAAATGCCGGATTTTGTTTGCATGCATTTGTTGTCAATTTCAAGGGAGAAGATTACTACTGCAGCATTTAATGGGATTGGAAATTGGTTGACATTTGGATGTGCCAAGTTAGGGCAGTTACTTGTGTGGGAATGGCGGTCTGAGAGTTATATATTGAAGCAGCAAGGTCATTACTTTGATGTGAATTGTTTGGCTTATTCTCCCGATTCACAGTTGTTGGCCACCGGAGCTGATGATAACAAAGTGAAGGTAAGTGAATTGTTTAGAGATGCTTCAACGACAAAGTTAAGTTGTGGTTGTTTGAGAAGCATTGTTGTTCAGTTTTTGGATTGAATGAAAGAGATTGGAACTAGTTAGTTGGCTGGCTTATCATGTTATGGATTGAGCTTTATGTAAACTTACCTGGGAGGAGCATTAGCAATTATTGGTGGGAATTTTCATCAGTTATACAATAAGAAAAGCATATTATTGGTACCCTGTAAATTTTGCTTTTAAAGCTTCATATCTAGTTGTTCCATTGTTGTCTCAACCTTCTTCATTTATTCTGCTTGAAGAACTTTCTTTTGGTCAATAATAATGTCATGTAAAATTGTTAAATGCTCGTTCTTTACAGGTGTGGACAGTTTCATCAGGCTTTTGCTTTGTAACTTTCTCAGAGCACACAAATGCTGTTACAGCTCTCCATTTCATGGCTAATAACCATTGTCTCTTGAGCGCATCTCTGGACGGGACTGTTCGTGCGTGGGATTTGTTTCGCTATCGAAATTTTAGGACGTTTACCACTCCTTCTTCAAGGCAATTTGTTTCTTTGGCAGCAGATCAAAGTGGTGACGTAATTTGTGCAGGCACACTAGATTCATTTGAGGTACTTACTGTCATTGCTGATGGCTACTGAGTCTGTTTTTTAATTTGATTTTTCCTGACGATTAGTTTCTCTATATTTGCAATAGGTATTTGTTTGGTCTATGAAGACAGGCCGTTTGTTGGATGTCCTTAGCGGTCATGAAGGTCCTGTGCATGGACTAATGTTCTCTCCTACCACTGTAAGTGATATTATGATTGTGCAGTTGGCTTTTTAAGTTAAGCATGAACTATAAATACTATTTCCCCCTGTTATTTCTGCACCTGTATTGTTTGCACTCCCAGACATAAATGAGAACTGACTTAATTTTGCCCTGTGAAACTCAAGTAACTAGCCACTGACAGGCATGTATTCAGATTACATTTTTTAGTGGTTTGATGTTTATAAGTTTCCAACCATATGATGTGCGGCTTTCATGTCTATTGATCCATGAGAATTCACATATCATATGATGTGCAGCTTTCATGTCTATTGATCCATGAGAATTCACATACTTTTCTGTTGCATCTGCAGGATGTTTTAGCTTCATCTTCATGGGACAAAACTGTTCGCTTGTGGGATGTTTTTAAAGGAAAGGGTGCTGTTGAATCATTTCCTCACTCTCATGATGTTCTTACAGTGGTTTATCGTCCAGATGGGAGGCAACTGGCTTCCAGCACTTTAGATGGGCAAATTCATTTCTGGGACCCTATAGATGGTGTGTTGATGTACACCATTGAGGGCCGTAGAGATATTTCTGGAGGGCGTCTAATGACTGATCGTAGATCAGCAGCTAACTCAACTGCAGGAAAGTGTTTCACAACTTTATGCTATTCTGCTGATGGCAGTTACATACTAGCTGGTGGAAATAGCAAATTCATATGTATGTACGATGTGGCTGATCAGGTTAGTTTAAAATGCTTCTACTATAAAATATTTATTTATTTTTCTTTTGAGCAATAGGAGTTGTTAAAGTATCATCTTGATCTGAAATTGTTGTATTCCATTCATTTACTGGAAAGCTCACAGCTGTTGCCATACACGGGGATATTGAACAAGGATACTTGATTATACTGCAGGCATCAGTTTTAAGTGCATTAATTTGTGTCTATTTGATGTTCAAAGTGGTAATTAGGGTCTTATATATTAAAACACAGGTTATGCTCCGTCGATTTCAAATAACTCACAATCTCTCACTTGATGGAGTGCTTGACTTCCTGAACTCGAAAAGAATGACAGATGCTGGCCCACTTGATTTAATAGATGATGAGGACAGTGATATAGAAGAAGGAATCGATAAACAAACTCAAGGAAAGTTGGCCTATGATCTACCTGGATCGCTGCCCAACCGTGGAAGGCCTATCATTCGGACAAAATCCCTCAGAATTGCTCCAACAGGGCGAAGTTTTGCAGCTGCAACAACAGAGGGAGTCCTACTTTATTCTGTTGATGACTCCTTTATTTTTGATCCCACGGATCTTGACATAGATGTGACCCCTGAGGTACTTCATTTTGTTTTTCGTCTTGGTTCTTATGGATTTCTATGCTTAGAGATGGTATGTGTCCCATAAAAGAACCACAAACACGAGAATTAATTAGTGGATACTCTTATCATCATTCTAACCTTTCTTAAAGAGGGAGAGTTAAGCATGTGATATGCTAAAAGTAGCACTTGTTTTGGTGATTGATATATACAAAACACATTGTCCTACCCTCTTTAAGTAATTCTGTTGGATTGCAGGCGGTTGATGAAGCATTAAATGAAGATCAACTAAACAGAGCTTTGATTCTCAGTCTTCGTCTAAATGAGGATTCTCTTATCAAAAAGTGCATATTTTCTGTTAATCCTATGGATATACCAGCTGTTGCCTCCTCAATACCTTATCGATACCTGCAGAGGTTAATAGATGCACTTGCTGATCTTTTGGAGAGCTGTCCACATTTGGAGTTTATTCTTCATTGGTGTCAGGTAATGTCTTGTCATTAAATTGTGAATATCATCTTTTATCCAGTATCAGATTTAACTTCTAGGTTATGATATTCTTTTGTTACAGGAGCTCTGCAAAGTTCATGGGAACTCTATCCAACAGAACTCAAGAAATCTGCTTCCTGCTTTGAAATCCTTGCAGAAGGCAATTACCAGAATACATCAGGATTTAGCTGATACTTGCTCTTCTAATGAGTACATGCTTCGCTATTTATGCAGTTCAACCACCGACAGTTGATGTAAGCCTTCTTTTTGTTAAGCATAGTCATACGATAGCCCGGAAATAGCATGCATTTTGTTTTAGGCTGTTAGACACAAGAAGTTGATGATTTCAGCACTTCTGAGGATAAGACTAGCATAAGAGGAATGAAGAGCATATGCTAGTATTGATAAAGATGGAAACATATACTCGCCTCAACCCCAGCAAAGGCCAAAATCCAGCCGCTGCAGATTTCCCGTATGGCACAACTATGCGTTGCTTTTACCGGTTTTGAAAGTAAGGGATGTGTCGCAGTACTTCTAATTTATGTTGTTGCCATACTACTTTGTACAATGTAAGAAGCTCTAATGAGTATTCTCACTTCATTTGAAACTGCTTGAAATACTTGGCATTCTTTTTCCTCTTCTTGCTTTTTCAAGTTCGGATGTGATAAATGCCTTCTGCTTTGATATGTAAAATAGCAACGATCTAGCACAAGAAGCTTATCAATGGAGCTTGGAATCAAGTTTTGAATTCCCAGAGTTCTTTTTCTATTACTTGAGCTATCGATTCAGGGTAAGGAAGTGTCTTGAGCTTTGGAATGCCCTCACAAAATTATCTAAAGTTCCCTTGTTTTAGTTTTGTATACTTCCTCCTTATCTTAGTAAAACATTTCTAAGCAGAGAATAAACAAGAGTTCATTTGTGTGCCAAAGGCAAACATGTGCCTCAACTTTTTCAGCCAAACTTAGATAGGTTCACTATGTCATTATAGCATCCAGTTCCTGAGATGATAACTAAACATGCAAAAATTTCAAACTAAACCTGCTTACAGAAGAACCTTACAAATTGTATCCCATTATTTTCAGCTTATCTAGGAGGACCGCATAAAGGTCTCTAGTAATTTATAAACCCATTTAATGGTTCACCGCCGATTTGCTTATTCAGACTTCTGGCTAGCTGCAACGTCTTGGAGCTTTTCTTTCAGTTCGCCACTCTGCAAAGGAAAAATATGAAATAAAATTAGCGGCACAACGCAGAACAGTGTTTAGAAAAGTGATTCTATAGTTTTCAGCTTTCCCAAATTAAACAAAGCCTACTTCAGATAGAAGGGGTATGAGGAGTACCTGGTGCATATTCATAATAATATCAGAACCACCAATGAAGTCCCCCTTGATGAAAATTTGTGGGAATGTGGGCCAGGTGCTGTATAGAAATGAAGGGTTTCAAAGATCAGATAGCATGTCCTCAATCAATAAATAAGTTCTTACAAGCGTGGATCCCTAATAAACAACAAAACGATCCTTGCAGGGTAAGTTTATAGCAATTCAAAGGATATTGCAGAAACCAATAACATGTCACTACTATCCGCTAAGGTTTACTCTGAAAAAGTGAAGGTCAATTCTTGATGAAGTCCAACAACAATCAAAAGAACAAATCATGACATGGGACTCGGGCAAAATCAAAACCAAATTAACAAACCTGGGCAGATGATCTTATGCCTTAAAGGGTACAAATCTCGGAAACAAACTCATCTCAATATTAACCTCACTTAAAATCTATATATATATTAAATCAGAAGCAGGCTTCTGCCACATAGGACTCATTTTCCTCTACTTTTTGTCTCTTAAATATAGGGTGTTCTAACTCCTTTTCTCTATTCTTGTGTAATCCTAAACTATACCTATTAAAGTAGAAGCAGCGAAAAGGTGCTCAATAACTTCTGCCATGTAGGACTCATTTTCTCTATTCTTTAAGTCTCTTAAAATATAGATTATTGTAACTCCTTTTTCTATATTCATTATGTATCTTAAATATAGAGTATTGTAATATTTGATTTAATTCTTTTTAAGGACCAATGATATAATATAACTAATACTGATGCCAATTAATATGGAAACTTATTAGGGGAATAAATATATATATATAACTTCCAAGTTTGAGTTTTTTATTCTGCCAAAATTTTCAGAATCAAATGATACTTATTTTAAATATTTGTCACAAAGATTAATTAATAATATGGTATGTTCAAATAAATGCACAAATTGAAGCTCTAGGATATTAGTGATGGAAACTTTTAAAAATATTCATAATCTCCAATAATTGATATCAGCTACTTTCCTTCCCTATACACAAAGAATTGAGAATGCATACGGCTTCTAATGAGTTTTAATCATTTGCAGTTTGAGAAGTTACTGGCACACTTAATTGTCATTGCACCGAAATCCTATGCAAAAGTAAGAATGCTCTATGATTAATTTAATCACATCCTAAATATCATAGTAGTAGGAGAAAAAAGCATATTATTATATTGTCTCTATTTGTATAATATACACTTTTATATTAATTTTATACTTTCATAATATGTTATTGCCTTTATTTGTTGCTTTTGTTTATAAAACATATCTGCACAAAGTACTAGCTAGTAATACATAAAGCTGCTTACCACCGCAGCTTGCCTAAAGAGTATGAAGAGGTACCAAAGGCAATTACATAGAATATGTTGATAGCCATGTACAATGAGATAAAGAGATAAACCAATCACAAAATGAAAACATCAAAGAATTAGAGCATACCTGAAGGCTTTTACAGCGTTTTTCAACTCTGGATTCTCCAAAATGTTTCTAGCACTTAATGGAACATCTGGACAGGCCAAATGATGATATGAGGACAAATAAAGTTAATGTACCCAACCAAGCTGAAAACCAATGTAAAAGGAGAATACTGGAGATAAACAAAAAAGTAACTGTCAAAATGTTCACGTAACTGTCAAAATGTTCACAACTTACTTCTAAGTCATCACTAACCGAGAGCAACTGAACTCTGACTAATCTAGTCTTATGACTATGTAAGAATCAATTAATCGAACATCTAGACACTTACTATAATGTTTCAGCACTCTTACTGCTAAAGCACTGAATCCACACTGAGGAAAATCAGGCACCCCTTTCATGTAAATCATCACCGGATTCTCCCTGACATCCTACACCAGAAGTTCATCATGATTATAGATCACAAGGAGATATAGATCAGATTGGCAATAATTCATAGATTCACTGTTTTTGAGTATACCTGTTCAACAATATCCTTCAAGGAAGTTCCACTCTCAACTTTATTATTAGGTTGGAAGTCTTCATGTGTATCAGGGTCATTTGGAACAGTAGTTGAGAATTGGAAGCCATTGTGGCAAAAAGATCCAGATACCTACACAAAATCAAATGCAGCCATAGTTATTACGAAGTTGTGATCTACATAATGGCTCACACGATGGATTAGCAACCTGACACAATTCCTTCACCACTGCAAACCTCAGTTAGATTCACGCATGATATACATGAACATTTTCCTTCTAGTCCGTGATGTTGCTTGTTAGAATACCATACATCATAATCACTTGGTGAAGCTGTCAGTCAATATGAGCACCTCCTATATCAGACCACATGAACTCTGGAATTCGACTTCATGAAGCTCAATTCTTAATTTTTGTTTATTGGATATGTACCATGGAGATATATGCCATAAATTAGCATGCAATCTCCCTCTAAAGTTTCACTACTTTCTGCCATTGACATGAAAAGGCCCTAAATTTTATCAAACTTCTTTATCTTCATCTTAGAAAAGAATTTCTATATTATCCAAACTATTAAGCATTACCCACTAACAATTCTATGAGACCCATAAACACAAAATTACTAATTAAACTCCCACCACAACACCACATTAAGGAAACGCTTTTCACAATACCACCAAACTTATTTGCACAGCTTTTACAATCCGAATAAATCACGAAACTTGATTCTTACAATTGTACTGGATCGTGCTGCAGGAAGAAGTGAAATACTCTTGAAAAGCGTATTTGACAACAATCTCGCCATGACAAATCTGTGGCAAAAAGCGAAAAACAATAATTACACACGCAAAAGTTATCAATCAAAATCATAAATTTAACTATAATAAGCTGGCGAAGAATATCACCAAGTAAATTAAGGATCAAGAAACAGAAAACTGAATCCAAAAATAAGAGAAAACCAACAAGTGAAATAAGCTCACCAAAGACAAAGCATAAAACGACGCAGCTGCGGGGATTGAACGGCAAGAGCTACCGGCGACGGAGAGGAAGAGGAGAGGAGGACTCAACCGGGGGTATGGGTAAAAATGTCAAAATGACGAGGGTGTAAATATATTAGTAGGATAGACCTAAGACGACGCTGTTTTAATGTTGCTATAGACGTCGTCGCATTGTAACTGCCGCTTAAAACCCAAAACCCTAACCGTCCCCTTCCTGTCGTCAGAATTCTCTCTCTAAAATCACAAGAACGCACAGAAAAGATTTGTGCTTTGCAATGGAAAAGCACAAACTCAACTCTCTGATCACTTCCTTCACTCCTGATGGAGAATTGCTCGCCATTCTGTCCCCTGACGGAGCCATTAAGGTACTATGTTTCTCTCTCCTCCCTCTCTGTGAATATTAATATACATGGTGTGTATGCGTATATGTCGATTTAATTATGAAACAATATTGTAACATGTTCTTTTGCAGATTTGGAGTACCAGCAATGGAAGTTTGATGCTAGAGTGGAGGCAATCAGATGTCAGTTGTTATTCATGTATAGCATGCAGCTTTGTTGGGAAAAAGGTTAGCAGTTTTTAGTGATGGCGTCTTTTGAATTTTTAAATTGTTCTGATTTAAAGTTTGCCGTTGGATTTTTGTTTATGGTGAGCTTGTAGCGCAAAAAAGGAAGCAGTTGTTTGTTATTAGCTCTTGGCACAACTGAGGGTGATGTCTGTGTGGTTGATGCTTTCACTTGTGTCACTAAGTGGAAATCTAGTGCATGCTATCCAGGGTATGATTTTTAACTTTGTTTATGGTTAGGAGATTTATGATTTTGGTGGTGATTAGAATTAGTGATAAGAATATTCTCTCTGATTGTTGATGTTATTGTTGTATGTAGTGGCATGGTTGGTCTTGCTTTTGCTAGAAAAGGACGCAGTTTGCATACTGTTGGAAGTAATGGTATGGCATCTGAGAGGAATTCAGAGTCTGGAGAAGTGATTAGAGAATGGAGAGCATCAAAAAAGGCCATATCTTCTTTAGCATTTTCCAGTGGTTAGCGACTTAATTTTGTTGCTTATATTGGATTAATGTTTGTCTTCAATATATGATCTTTCTTTCTCTTTTTTGTCCCAGATGAGACAATGTTAACTGTTGTGAGTAACAGAACACGCATTCTAAGCTTGGAAGATGGGACGGAGCTTCTGAAATTTTCGAATGATTTGGTAAATAAGAACCCTCTCTGTGTATTTGGCTAGTTTCTGTGTATAATTTAAGGGTTCAGATGTTTATTACTTGGTGTTACAGGGTCCTGTACAGCTTATATCCATGACTAATAATGCGAAGCTGGTGATTACATCTGGTTTCAGGGAGAAATATATTAAAGTATGGTGGTGCGAGTTGAGTTCCAAAATTGTGAGTGCTGGTCCTGTACTTTCAATAGGGCATCCTCCATTAGTACTTGAATGCAAGAATAAGGAAAAAGAAGAAGATCACGGCGTAGTTGTCTTAGCACTTTCTCCGACTGGTACGGTTCATGTTTGGGATTTCAAGAGCATGTCACAGGATGAGGTTAGGCCAACAAATATCGCTGTAAAGAGTCATAAGTCTGAAATGGGTAAGCAGAAGGATGCTAGTGGCAAGAAGCATCACAGTTCAATATTTGCTGCCAAGTTACAGGCTCTGAGCGGTGAAAGGAAGTTGAAAGCCCTTATAGCTTATGGTTTACCTGATTCTCCACAGTTTAGTGTGGTTGATATTAGTTCCACTGGTGAAAACATTATTGTGACTGCCAGGGACGAAGCTGCTATTGATCTAGAAAATGGTATTTTAGCGGAAGAAGGTATGAAACTTCCTTTCATGGTTTGTTTAGTTTCAGCAGACGACCTATCTTGTTAAAGCATTATGATCATTATTAGTTCAGTCTTTATTATTTTGTTTCTTTCCAATCAGAATCAACAGTCGCTTCAACCAATAGACAATTGAAGAAGAAACGAGATGCATCAGAGTTTGATGTGGACGTTGCGACAAAGGATGCAGATGATACTGGTAATCTAACAATATGAACAAAGAAAAGTTAATTTTTACTTGAGCAAAAGCCATGTTACTCACCAAGAGTGGCAACTATTAAATTCAAATAATCTCACATGCTTGTTCTGGTTCCTGTATGATTTAATTCATTCGAAGTTTCTATATTTGGTTCACTAAAACTACATTCTTGGAGAATGAATTATTGTTTCTTCCTTCCAGTTTTTGAATAAAACGATCAATGAAACTTCACATTATTTATACATCAAATGAGTTGAAGTCTATTGTTCATTTAACTCCTTGTATCTTATATGGGGTAAATAAGAAAAAAAAAGTTGGAAACAATCCTCTTATTTGTGCATTTACTTGATGGTTGCTCTTGATGAAGATCATGGAGAAGCTATAGATGGAGTCCTTGTTCAAGATGATATGAATGAGCCAACGATGGGTGAAAAACTGGCAAGTCTAAATCAACTAAGCATTGATAATGCTGATAGCCTTGAGAAACAGGAATCTCCTTCTCATGCAAAGACTCCAAGTGCCGACTCGGTCAACATTCTTCTTAAGCAAGCACTGCATGCTGATGATCGTGCTCTTCTTTTGGACTGCTTATACACCCAAGATGAAAAGGTTAATCTAATTTTGTTATTTAGCTGGACAGATTTTGTTGTATAGGTAATGGAGGATCCTTAAAACATGGTTTTGTGCCATGCAGTTGGGTTGTGGGTCTTTATGTTCTTGGATTCTTTTTGCTTTTCTTTTCTCTTCTTAATTACGTTTAGTATTTCAAAAATCGATATGATTGTTCTCCTAAGAAATAAATTGTTCCTTTTTACAGGTTATTGCAAATTCAGTCTCGCAGCTCAGAGCATCTGATGTTATCAAGCTTTTACATTCTCTAATATCCATAATCCAGTCGAGGTATAGAATCCGTTGCTATACAAGGTTATCTCGTAAAACTGTTTGCGTCTGCATAGACAGAGGGTTTATTGAAGAAATTAAGTTGATCAGCTTTTAAAATCAACTTTGCTTGGCTATGAAAAGAATTATTGGAATGAAGCAGGAAAGGCTGCATTTTTTTGTTTTTGGAAGCCATTAACTTGATTGGTTTAACATTTAACTTTGCTCTTCAATGAAAAAAAATTATTGGAACCAATGAAGCAGGAAAGTTCTGAGTTCTTCTTCCTTTGCCCGCAGGGGAGCAATTTTGGCATGTGCCCTACCGTGGCTAAGAAATCTACTTCTTCATCACGCAAGTGGAATAATGTCCCAGCAGTCCTCTTTGCTTGCTTTGAACTCATTATATCAGGTGCGGATAGAAACCTTCACGCCAGTAACTATGAACCATGGACTACTGTCGTCTGTGGAAATAGTTATTTTTTAAGTGATGATGAATTTGGAACCTAATGTGTCTCGATAGTACGGTACCTACTCTAGCAGTTCGATCTTGATAACTGACATTGCTATTGGTCGTTATCAAATCATTGTAATATCTTTGTTCAAAATGTTACAGCTTATTGAGTCCAGAGTATCAACGTTCCAACCAGCTCTTCAATTATCAATCTGCTTAGACACCCTTTACGCTGGGGTATGTTCTTCACTGATAAACGCTTCAAGTAGGAATTGAATAATTTGTGATAATATAAAGCTCCTTTTCTATAGGTGGCTGATGATACATCAGGAGACAACGAGAACATAACCCCAGCAATATACGAGGACAATGACGAAAGCGACGAAGCGGAATCAGACGATGCAATGGAAACCGATCAAGAAAGCAACGAAGAAGCAGCATTTGGTGAAGCTGATTACGTTAGTGATATTGAAGGAAGTGATGACATGAGCGAGTAGTTTATTTCTGAAAGCGAACTCGACACATAATTAAAAAGCTGATGTTTGAAGGTGACGCGAACAAGCATATTTTCTGAGACAACAACGAAGACCAGCAAACAATAGGAATCAGAGGATTCTTAACGCGGAATCAGCATGAGTTCCGAAGAACCTGGTTCTGCAGCTACTGATTCTCGATAAATTTGTAATTTTATTATATGGATTAAGCATTGACAAATAACTGTTGTTCTTATATATCGTCACATCTTGAATGAAATTTTGTGAGGCCAAGGGTTCAAGATGAAGACTTCCATCGTCTTGCTTCTGCTTTATGTTCCATTTTCAAAGCCACGATGACCTTGATGCGCAAGTATCATCTTGGTCAGACTGCTGCTTTTGTTCCTGCAAAGTGGGGTTTCATACATTGTTCTTATTGGATTTATTTGTGTAAGTTCTACGTAAATAAATAGCTGAGATCTAATGGGATAGGACAGAGGATCTGACTAAGGCATTCGATACCTCTTCCTTTATAAGAGAAAGAAGAAGGTCCAATCACTCAGGTTGATAATGAAGTTAAATAGAAGGGAACATATAATGTGATTCAAACAGAAGTCGGAAATTACAACTGTAATCCCTCTAAATACACTATAGTACTTCTTATTTTCGAAATTCCTAAGATGCTCTATAACTCAAGTTTAGAACCTAAGAACAACATTACACAGCCCTACAAGCTACAACGGCACCAAGACTCGGAAACGACAGAAGTTCTCTGAACAAACATGATATAATTGAAAAACGAAATCAACAACACAACGAAACTCATAATTTGACAACCCCCGTAAGACTCTTACTCGGTATCTCTGTGACCAGTGGTGTGGTTAAGAGCAGGATCGTCGTAACTAGGAGTGACGTTCTTCTTATAAGCAGGATCATCACAACGAGGGGCAGCAACGTCAGGATCAGGAACATCTTCGTCGCGAGGTCCCATCCCAAAAGTGTGCTTCACAGCGTCTCTAGCACCTTCTGCCATGTGCTTCACTTTCTCACCAGTTTGCTGGAAAACACCCTTTGTCTTCTCTTTCCCTTCATGGGCCTTCTGCCTCGCTGCCTCTGCATCCTCTTCCGCTGTCTGTTTAGCTTCATGTGCCTTCTGCGAAGTCTTGTCTTTGGCTTCTTGGGTTTTCTCATATGTCTTGTCCTTGGCTTCTTGGGTTTTCTCAGATGTCTTGTCCTTCGCTTCCCTTGCCTTATCTCTCATGGTGCCTGTCGTTTGCTCTGTCCTCTCCTGTCAAATGATAGGATCGAAACTTGGTTAATTTACTTCGAAATATATAAAGCTTGAGATGTCATAAAAACTAAGCATGTCACATGTACCTCAGCTCGGTCGTGTGCTTCACCTGCTCTATAGTGCTGATCATGGGACGCCATTGCTCGACGACTCTCTAAACTTGGAGAAGTACGTAGTTTCGATTGGACTTTGGAGATTGAAGATGATAGAATCAGATAAAGCTGTAGACTCAGTACTGCGTGCATGGATGAAGCTAATCGCATGCAATTACTTTATAGTGAATTAGTGATTTAGTAGTTGTTACATGGTTGACAAGTGTCCTGCATGCTTGTATGGTACCTGCCCTGATAGTTGCTGCGTCGGTTTGTTGTTTTTCCCCATGAAGATTGGGAGTCGGTCCTGAAGCCTATCTCGCCACGCCACGTCGTTTCTGTGACTACGTGTCGATAAACAGAAATTTTCATACTCTTACAGCAGTTCTAAAAATATTTGTTATTTTCACAACAATTAATTATAAATCCTTATTTCAAAATTTTGAATATTATAATAATTTCTAAAAATGTTTTTGAAATAATTATAGTCAGTTATTAATTTTTTTTACAATTATTCTCAATATATACAGTAAAAAAATTAAGTTATATATAAGGATAACCTATAAGCTCAGACCCAAATATTTTTAATTACCCGTCCAAGATTAAGCCGACTCAAAACTTAACTATTTTAAACAAAACGACCAGTGTTTTCAATGGGCCGTTCTAGCTCGAGTTAACTCAAAACCTAATTATTTTAAGCAAAGCGACATTGTTTTATTTAGAAGAGTTGAACCTCAGATAGGCCTGAATCTAAGTAACCCAAACTTGACCCAATTAAAAAAATTTATTTTACACTT
This sequence comes from Erythroxylum divaricatum, assembly GCA_025434745.1. Classification (NCBI taxonomy): domain Eukaryota; kingdom Viridiplantae; phylum Streptophyta; class Magnoliopsida; order Malpighiales; family Erythroxylaceae; genus Erythroxylum; species Erythroxylum divaricatum. Next base: position 5,870,117 of record JANTPM010000005.1, read on the forward strand.
TGATTTTTAAAAATTTGATTGGACTGACCTATAAGAAAACCTATTGTCATCATTAATTATATATGGTTAAAGATCAATTACACTCAATTTTAATTTAATTTTTTATTTCATTCTAATATATTTAAAATTCTTATTTATTTGATATAAAATTGCTAGTTTTTATTTAAAATAATGTTATATTTAAATTTAAAAATTATAATATTGATTTGTTTTAAATAAAAAATAACAAAATATAATGAATGAAGCACAGTAATAGTTGACTAAAATCATAAAAAGTAGGTGATGATTTTTAAAATAAAAAAGTTTGAATTTAGCTTAATAAAATAAAATAAAGTAATTTAGCTTAAGATGAATTTAATATTACCCAAAACACTTCGCGCCACTTAAATAATTAGCTTAACTACCAAATGAAGTCTTTTTGTGGTTGACAAAGTAATTGAGATCTTACACGTCAAATTTTCTGTTTCAGTTACTATGTTTCAACTCTGTTCTGTTAAATCTCATCCATATATTTATATAGAGTCTATACATAAATATATAAATAAGATTTAATGAAACATAATAAAAACATTGAAACGGGAGATCTAATCTCGAGATCCTATATCTGAAAAATGATCTTCCTTGATAGGCTCTAATAAGGTAAGTAAATGTGTAGCTCTTATATATTGATTAGTTATAGCAATGTTTTAAAAATCGGTTCGGACCGTCCGGTCCAACTGAAAATCTCTGAACCGGTCATTGGTCCGGTTTGGTTTTACCTACTAACCTCTCTGTATAAAAACAAGCCGGTTTAATCTTTTTCGGTCGGATCGGACGGTCTGGTCCGGTATGGTTTTTATTTATACCTCCGTTGAGCGGCAACTGAGGCTCAGGAGTTGAGGTGAGCGTGTCTGTCAACTCGATGATGGAGTTAAATTGGTCGGGAGAGAAGAAGAAGAAGCGTTGGGAGGCGAAGATGGTGACGAGATCAGGAGGAGTCGATGTCGAAGTCGGAGTCGGTGTCGATGTCGGAGGAGAAGGAGGAGTTGGTTGAGTGAGTGCTGAGGGACTTGGAGGTGGAGGT
>JANTPM010000005.1:5876586-5892076 GCA_025434745.1 Erythroxylum divaricatum
ATTGATATAGGATTTATAAGGACTTTGGGCTCTCCACCCTCATAAGCTAGCTTTTGGGCGTGGTTCTCCTAAAGTCCTTATCAGTAGATTTCTACAGAATATTAGAAGGGGTTCGTCACTAACTGTCGAATTCTGGAGAGTTCACTTGAGCCTTACACTGGCATGAATACTTAGATATCGAGACGTTATTGTTGTAGTGGATTAATTAGAGGTGATTAATATTCTTCCTTCTTCCAATATAGTTTTGCATGAGAATAATTTTTTGATGGCAAGTATCCGTGGTTTAATTCATCGCGCATGGGAGGTGCATTTTTAGCATATATACTACGATAGAAATCAATGTGCCGATATCTTGGCTTCTCTAGCAGTTTTATCCAGCCCAAGCCTGTACATACTTCAGGAGTTTTCGAAGGTCGTTATGGAGCGCATCTACTGAAACAAGCAAGAAGTTTTGTACCGTAAAATACTGCACTAATAGGATATTTGTAGTTTGAGTTGCATGGGGTTTGTTTGTTTGTTTTATTATCCTAAGTAAAAAAAAAACTTCATAATTAGTATAAGTTAAAATCTCGATGATCATAAAATCTGAAGAGGCCTAAAATTACACGGCCTAACTTATTGGTTTTAATTGCATGAGGCGAGAATAGTAATAGACGATCTTAACAAAATTTGAGTCTAATTTAATTAAGAAGTTATTTTAAACTCGAATTAATGATTTTTCCCACTTTTAAAAATGCTTTACATTATGCATATTATTCTAATTAATTTATTTAATGAAGAGTAAAAGATAAGGATATTATATAAAAGCTTTAAATTATTTTTAAAAATTAATATTAAAAATATTAAGTTCATATTTAATTATTTAATATATATTATGGTGTAATTAATTATTAAACATGTGATAAAGTTTGTATCATTGTTTCTAATTTTAATAGTAAATTTTGTTAAAATAATTTAATACAATATTAATAGAAAATTTTAAAATATTTTTTAAATAATAAAATATTTTATTTTTAACGAGCAAAATATATTGGTTAATTGGCTGTCTATACATTTTGTTTAGTTGGGGTTATATTAATATAATTGTTGTTAATAGAACTTTTTTTTAGATTTTTTTTGAATAATTTTTTTAAGAAATTAGTTGATTGTTTGACTGTTATCTAAAAAAGAGTTTTTTTTTTAAAAATTAATGCAATAGATTGATTGGCAATATAAAATTAAAAATATTTTTAACTTTAATTATATTTAATTTTGTAATGAAAATTATCTATCATATAAATATTATTTAAAGCATATTAAACAATATGCAAAGCAAAATATATTAATTATTATATAATTTTAAACTATATAAAATATAAATAAAAATATATCTCACCAAATCTTTTAGAGAAGATGAGTTTGCAAGATAAATATGAGTATAAATTTATGGGTATCATGGGAATTAATATGTAAAATATAAGGATAAAAAATACTAAAAATAGGATCATTAATTGATCTAAAAAATCTACCCAAAAGAATTATTTGAGAAGCTTTTTTTTGAGAAACTCAACTGTTAAAAGTGTCTTATCTATTAAAAAAATATTTTTTAATTTTATTGTCAAATATATATTTTTCTTAAAAAAAAAGTAGTAAAAAAAAAGTACTTATTTCAAACATGCACTTTCTCCCCAATCCTGCTTATGAAACGTAAATAAAGATTTTGTGATTAGGGGTATCAATAAGCACAAATTCTAATCACCATCGGAAAATGATTGGACGGTGAGATGTTACACAAGGTGTAGCTTTCTCATTTATATGGAGCCTGATGAGGACTTATGGTGGGACCCCAATAAAGCAATGTAGTAGCTTCGAGGCTTACATTCTAATTGCTCTTTCGCCGCAATATTCGGTTTCAAAACTGCTATTCTACTATTGACCGTAATTTATCAGAGCCCTGCTAGCAAAACTCTTCCCGGATCAATTGCTTGCGACAAACCCAGATGGATTGAAACCTCAAAGATCACGAAACAATCTCCAAACCCATTGATTAAGGATTCTTTAGAGGGAGGGAGTCAGAGATTTGAAGAGTTAAGTTATATATATATACATAGAGAGAGAGAGACGCATAGTTTTGTGAGTATGTCTTTGACTAGTGTGAAGATGTCAGAGGATGTTTGGTTAACTTGTCTCACCCATGCTTTGTCTACCGAGACTGAGGAGATTATGGGCCTTCTCCTTGGTGATATTGAGGTTAATAATTTTAAGATTGCTTTCAAGTTCGTGTCTTTTTTGAATTGTGATTGAATTGGAAAGTCGGGGAAAAGTCTGTAGCTTTTGTTAATTCTTTTGGATAGGTTTTGTTGGGATTCTGTGGTTATGTCTCGAGTTAGTTATGGGTGTTTATTTTTTTCTGTGATCATTTGGTTTTTACTTCAAATGGGTTCTTATCAGTTCCTTGTTTCTGTTGATATAAACTGTTTTTGGTAAAAGCATAAGCTTCCGTTCGATCGCAGTCTTGGCATTTATGCTGCTTCACTATGAAACCCATAAGTTGACAAATTTATGTTCGTAGTCGTTATACTGCCATTATACTGGAATGTGGTTAATGGGATGAATGACAGTTTCAACTTGCTAAAGTGTTTTAGGAGCTGACTGTTTGTTGTATACATTATTTTTCAAATTAGTTTCTTTCTTCTTTCTCCTTGTCTCGACGTCCTTTTGCAACTTTTCGCATCTATCTTTATTTTCTTTTCCTGGAAGAAGTTGAATTGTTACTCCAGCGTAAATGTTTGTGGGTGTGCAGTGTGCTTGTGCATATTTTAAGGGAGAATATTTTTTGTCAATTTGATATCCATCTTTCTTGTCCGTTGGTGATGTCAGTACTCAAAGAACGGGAGTGTCACTGCTTTTATTTGGGGAGCATCACCACAGTCAAGATCTGATCGACGAAAAGATCGAGTAGAGACAAATCCAGAACAGTTGACTGCTGCATCAGCTCAAGCTGAGATATCCTTTAGACTTTTTTGATTTTGATTGCTCCTCTGTTTTTAACTTCAATGAAATAAGTGTTGTTCACAGGAGAAACAAGCTTATAACTTTGAAATCACTTCCTTATGACAAATGAATCTATCAGTTTTAAGTGTTGCTAACAAGTGAACACTTAGTTAACAAATGAGTTTTTATGTTAGGCACATGGATCAGAAAAGTTGATTTCTGATTCAGTTTGTCCTATTTTGGGACTTAGGAAGGACTGGGATCTATGTCCTTGAGTTGAACTTTCAGATAGTCTTTTATTGTATAGCTAAAAAGATTTTTCGTGATGACTGATACCAGTGTGCATTACTTGAAAAGGCATGCAAAATTGATTCGATACTGTTTTGCAATTAACTTTATAGCACAGAATGACTACAGCAACAGGAAGAACAACCAGAGTGATTGGTTGGTACCACTCGCATCCTCACATTACAGTTCTTCCTTCTCATGTCGGTAAGTATTGTAGACCACTAAGTTGAGTTGGAACTTCTGAATAATGTTTATCATTTTGTAACCACTTTATGAATGCACCGAAATTTTGGGTAAGCGAGACAATTATTTATGTATCGTTTACCACAACATTATTTTCACCTGAAAGCACGTTGGGTATGTTTTGGGTAGAAAAGACATAGTTGTAAATGTTTTCCACCATGGTGTGAATGTTTGGCAGTTAGTTACACTGCATCTCTGGGAGCTTTCTTGTTCTAGATAGCACTCATTATTTTCCGCCTAGGATATATTTTTCCTTAGTTTGGTTAAGGAATCATTTAATATGATTGGTTGAAACTTTAACTTGTAGGCTATCCTATTATTTTGTTTTTTAGATGTTTGAAACTAGCTGCAATTATCACTGGATACCTTTGACTAACTTCTGCCCTTTCTCCTGCAGATGTGCGAACTCAAGCAATGTATCAACTTCTAGATCCTGGTTTCATTGGGCTGATATTTTCTTGCTTTAGCGAAGATGTAAATAAGGTCTGTATGGGGTGCATGCTATGTAATGAATGTCTTCTGGGAAATCTATTTACCTGCTAAGTTGTAAAAACTTGATAAAAATTTCAGATTGGAAGAATCCAAGTCATTGCTTTCCAGTCATCAGATGGGAAGCAGAATAACATATCAAGACCAATTTCTATGTCACCTGTAAACAGAAGTTCAATTATAGATGTTGAATCATCTTTAAGCTCTTCAGATGGTGCTTTTCAGAAGTCTGGATCTGGAAGGTTGGACAGCTCTGAACAAGATACTGGGGATTCAAGAACTGCAGGGTCTATTAAGGTAGGGATTTGATTCTTCAAGTTGAAGTTGTATTCCTATCTTATCAAAAAGATGAAAAGCTGTTGATATTATTGAATATGAGGAAATTGAACACATGTTTTGTTTTCTTTTTCCTTTTTGTGATTTTACTCAGTTATGTGGACTCTCAGACTTAGGTGTTGCGCTAAATTTTAGCTATCTGTTTGTGGTTCTTCAATTTCCTCAGGATTTTTTTTTTCTGTTCTTCTGAAGACATTAGTAGGTTTTTAACACTCTGTCAGTCTTGCTATAGTTTGGTGCTTGATTTAATTTTTTCAGCCAAAATTTCACCAAGTATATCAAGCATGCAGAGTAGATCATTATGCTTGTCACTGTGTATGTGTGACAGCCAATCAGGACAATATGTTAATATAATTGGCTCGTTAACTTGTAAAGAGAGATCAGGGCAATTGTCTAATATGTCCTTGTTCATAATGAGAGGGAAATAGAAAACACAGGAAAGCTTCATGTAAGCCATCATAGTGAGATGTTATTCAGAAACCATGGGCTGCCTACCATCTTCTGTTCATTTTGGTCCTTCGTTTCTGTTGTACGCACTAAACAGTTTAGGTTCAAGAACATGAATAATAGAGCAGCTCGTAATCGCACTATAGGATCACATTTATGTTTCTGGAATGTAGACATATCAGAGTTAAGTTGTTCCAAGGATTTGAGATAACAAAATGAAATCTTTATGCACATTATTTTGCATGAACTCCCTTTAACTTGCACTATCAAACCAAATATTGTGTATATGTGGGTGCAGGCATTCCCTCCAATAGATTCTCCAGTTGGCTGCATAATTATTTGCAACATAATAAATGAAAACGATTAGAATTTCCATGTTTTGGTTATTCTCTGTGATGTTTGTAGAAATGATTGGTTAGGTTGGTTTGAGATCATCAGAATTGGGAAATTTCTTCGCCAATGCTGATGCAAACTTTGTTGGAAGAGAGAATGCTGGAGGAAATTATCTTACTAGTAATACAGATAGCACAATCGTTGATATGGACCCCATGGACATGTCCGAAAGCATGCAAGAAGCTATGCATCGCTCTAATTTGGACATGAGGTATATATGTGTATGTGTGGTAACTTGGCTTCCTTTCTATTTTTCCTTGTGTTAAGTTTATTACCGTTTTCTATCCACACATAATAATGCATTACCCTTTCAAAAGTCAGTAGAAGTCAATTAGCCTTTCTTGTCATTGCTTGTTTAATTTTTGCCAACAGTGGTGCAGAATACATTAGGAAAGAAATTCCTCTCCATGTTTTGCCAACTTCGTCATTGCTTAAGCTTGATTCACCACTGTCATCATTTACTGATTTGCAACGAGTTTTATATGAAGAAGAGCGAGGAGCATATAACCAAGCTGTGTTGCAAAATATAAGGTGTTACTTACGATAGCGGCAACTTGTTTTTAATTCTCATTTTATACTTGGTAGCCCTGTTGAACTTTCTCTAATTTGCCGGCATGTTGCTTAGGGATGGAAAAGTACATCCTCTTACTTTCATTCATCACACTGCTACGTATCAGGCTTCCATGTGCAAATTGATGGAATACTGGTTAGGAACAATTAACCGTCATTTTTCAATTTCTAATCCTCCATCTTTCTTTTAGGTTGTTTTTATGCTTTTCTCAAATGCATGCAGTTTAAGTCCTGCCATAAATGCACTCCAGGATCGCATGAGGGAGAACGAATTTCGGGTATAGACCAGAACTAAATATGCTGTTTCTTCAATGGAACGTTTATTTGTTTGAACATGATGCTGTTTGGTGAAACTAATGGTGTTTGATCTTCACCTTGTAATTAAGAAGTTGCAGGATTTAGGCCTGAGAACTACCTTTTATTGCGAGATTCCTTCCGAGGGATAAACTGTGAATTCTAGGACTAAACTTGTGGCACCATTCTTGGGTTTTCGCCTTCAAGATTCTCTTTTATTTTTAGCATTTGGTAGATAATAGATATTACCATGGAACTTAGCCATATATATATGCCTAAGCTTCACAACCACTGGGCTTTTAATTTATATGGGAGCATATGTTCTGCACGTTTCAAATGCCTTTTTTTACGATCTTTTAACACTTTCCAGCTAGTTAATATTGTGACATATCTGCTAAGAGTTGAAAGTTGATCTTTTTAAATACTTGAAGCAGCCCTCTTCAGCTGTTGGCACAAAAGAATTGATGTAACATGCTTCCATTGTTGATTTATCGAATTATTATACTTTTCTGTTTCCCAACCCTAAGTATTGTTTCTGGTGCGATCCGCATGTACTGGGACAGTTAGCAATGCTGAGTAACGAAGCCAAGTTTTTGGAGACTGAGGCAGTTAGAGGCAGTGAGCCGAGTTCCAGATCTCCCCGTCAAGGTGTGTCTCATTGGACACGAGGAAGTTCTTCGCCAAGTCAGAGGGACCTTCATGGTTCCGAATCCATGGGCATGAGGACTGTTTCTGGTTCTGGTGGCAGAGGCAGATTAGGATCTTAATATAAATCTGTTTCCGAGGCTTGTCCCTTCATCTAGTAAGTAATATACAGTGTTAAAAGTGTTGAGAGTTTCCAATATGGGTTATGGTAGAAAATCATTTTTCCTTTTTCGCTTGATACTTAAATAATTATACCAATGCAAACATGTGATTTTCTTTGGAAATCTGAAGCAGAGGGTGTTAATTCTTAAGATTGCTGGTTCTTGCCATATGATCCAAGTCTGCTCTAAGAGGTGAGACTTTTGAAACCCAGTTGCCTTTTGGTATGACATATGCCAAGAATGGAATTCTGGAAGGATCAAGACCACTTATGATGGCAATATCAAGTTGGTTCGTGTGCATCTACTCCGAGTACTATAGTCCCTTTTTTGTTGACATGTTCTGTTGTGAGCTTTTTTGTAGAGCATGGAATTCCTGTTACAGGTTTCCTTGGTTTGTAGAGAAAAGAACTCAAGGGTCATTCCTCATCTTTTTTACTTCTGCAGTTAATCATCAACTCTGCGAATTTCAGTTCATTATTTATGAAAGAGTTGAGTTCAGGCAGCATTTGAGTTTTCACTTTTGCTATGATACCCTTTTATGTTCATTTTTAAACATGTCAAGTATCCTGAAGCGCATCATACCTGAGTAGGCTTGGTAGTTTCGGCTCGAACCAGTCAGCCGGAAAGGCTTGAATCGGGTAAAGCTAAGCTTGCAATATGATGTCGTTTTGGTAGAATCAAACAAAATAATATTATTTTAATAAAATTATAACAATTATAATATCATTTTATTTAATAGTATTATTTTTAATCTTTGATAGATGGGGGAATTAAAATCAGATTTTTCTTAATGTTAAGAATGTTATGTTGGAATATTGTCAAGATACTATTAGAATATTTTGGCTCTTATCATAATATTATTATTATTTATTAAAATTATATATTCCTATTTTTATATTTGATTTTTAATATTTATTTATTTTTATTCATGTTATATCAAGTTTTTATTTTACTACAAAAATTATTCGTAATTATTTAAAAGTTAATAACTTGTTGATTATTATGATTTATAAAATAAAAATATTTTAATTAGTTTTTTACAAAATAAGTCATGAAATAATCATATAGAAGGTTTATTATCATTTTTAATATTTAATATCAAATATTAAACATACATATTTAAAAGTTCTATTTTTATGATTGAAGGCTGGTCTACGAGTAATGCAGTCCTCTGCTCACCTTCATCCGTGAAGAACAGAAACAGAAGTCTGAACTCAAAGCTACATAGTAAAGAAACATGTCACTGCAACATCACCGATAGTTTTTGGGCAGGATTGGTAGATAATATTTGGAACGACTTGTTGGTTACTCTAGACACGAATAAATATGGCACTTTTTTATGAAAATTTTAATTGGTCTTCCTCATCATCATATCTCATTTTATTTTATGCAGAGTAGATTTATAAGTTTATTGTGGGGCAAGGCTGGGTTAAGACCGGTTACCGACCTCGACAAGAATAAGTCATCGGTTGGAGCAAACCTCTCACAAAATAGGTCAAATTAAATATAGATGGAGCTTGCAAACGTTTCCAGTTCTCAACCACAGCAGGTGGTCTCCTACGAGATGGTGAAGACAATTGGCTTGGTGGGTTTACACAAAATCTAAGCTGGTGCTCATCGGTGTCGGTGGAACTTTGGGATGTATTTATTGGGCTTTCGCTTGCGTGAAATCTGGGTTTCTGCAGGATTGAACTAAAGTGAATTCTTTAGCAGTGAGTAATATACTCTCTTCCTTAGGAAACCACTCAAGGACTCTCAATCCCATTGTAATGGGTATTCTCGAATAGTTCACTCGTAACTGAACTGTTATTCATCGACATATTTATCAAAAAAGTAATAGATGCGCTGACTGCCTTGCTATCTATGCCGAACATTTTGATGTAGGAGTCTTTTATTTTGATACTATACCTATTGGGTGTCACAATATCCTTTTAGAGGATATGTCAAGAATCTGTTTCCGCAAACTTATTTTATAATTTGTATTGTTATTTTTCCTTTTAAACCAAAAAAAAAAGAGAAACATGTCAGTCCGTTTAGGATTTGGTAGCTTTTTTTTTGTATAAAAGGAAAATACAATGAGCTGAGAGAAACTACGCCCCGACAAATCCTCTAAAAAGAGAGGAAAGCACCCTGGAGTGTAACTTGGTAGCTTTAATTTCTTTTAAGTTCTAGTCGAGTACTGATCTTTGGTTTTGCGAATCCTGTTCAGGATTGACCAGATATTCAACTATACTAAATATAACACTACAGTACGTAGTTGCCACAGTAACTTGTAAGAAATTACCATCACGTTCACGTTAGTAACATGATATAAGAAACTACAACACCAGGTGAATGGAGGAGAAAAGGAACAGAAAAAAAGTGAAAGGTGACCAAAAACACACGCGCACACAACAATAGAGAGAGAGCAAAAGAAAAGAAAGCAAAGAGTTTGGTGAGGGACGAGAAAGAAAAAAAAGGGGAAGGAATAATAATATGAAGTTGGTCGTGATCATGCATGGCCATGGGTGTGTTTCCCAATGAGAGAATCGAATCAGCACCACTTCCTCTTTATTTTTCTCCAACACAACACACTACTTCCTTTCTTTACAGTTTGCCAATTCTCCTCCCTTTACCCTTCTCCAAGAGAATGGAGGCCAGGTCTTGGTGTATTATGTATGCAATGTGTTATCATTTCTATGTCAATGTACGCCTTAGTGAAAGAGAAAGAAACTAAAGGTGGTGGAGATTTTATAGAGAAAGAGCAAAAATTGGAATAGCAGCCGCAGAAAAGGAAGAAAAGAAAAGGGGTTAAAGGTGGTCAAAATGAGACCTCCAAGACTTGCTATTCCATCATTTCCAGCTTCAACTATCTTTATTGAAACCCGCCATTTGTACCTTTCTCTTTTATCTTGTCTTCTTTTCCTTTTCTTTCTTGTGTTTGCTTTGATATTCTATCTCAAGTATGCATATCATATCTCCACTTCTTCTTACCTGTTGGTTATTGTTAGACAGATAGGAGTAGTATAGAAACTGTTTAAGACAACAAAAGTTGAGAAAATATTGAAGATGTGTACTTATTACTGTTGTATATTATTGACCATGCGTATACTTAATTTCAAGCCTAGATAGGAGATAATTCTGGAATTCAAACCAAAAACCACACATGGTAAATTTTCCTTTCTTTTCTTGGATTCCAAACACTGGAATCGATCCAACTATATGTGTATATAGCTTAAATATTGTTAAAAGAATCGGATGGTAATATTCTCATACTGGAAGCATCATTCCAGGGAACTAAAGTACGAGAAAAGGGAATTCAAAACTGCAAAGCATCATCAATTTATCCATGCACTTTCTTTTAGTTTGACCATGCTCAAAGCTACATTGTGTGAAGAAGACATGACCTCTCTCATGGATACCATGGATATTTCAAGTGGGGTTGCTTTAAGCTTTAATTGTATATTGTTGAAGAGTTTAAGAATTTATTGCATAAAGTGCTCCATCCAGCAGCAAGGGCAAGACAATATACCTTGTTTGATTCCTTGCTGCCTAAGAACAGTAAGAGTCTCTTAAGGTCATCATATCCTCTGGTCAAAAGGGTTTTTCTAGGGTTTATGCTTGACTCTTTTCAGCGGATTGAACATGTTATGCTTGTAGGCAGACAAGATCTATCTACCTTCCTTTGTGTGGGATCCTTATTGTTGGTTCTAAGTTACAAGAACTGAACCTCTTGTTGGTTAAGTTTGACGAGTAATCTCAAATTTGGCATGTGCATGAGGAAAATCCTTGATTTGACAATAGATTCCATTGTAACAGTGTAACAATTATATACTCAACACCATATTGAAATTAATTATCTAATTCATTTAATTTGACTATTGAGTTCAAGGCATTTTATAAATTTGATTATTTAAATTATAATATGAATATCATTCAAAAGTTTAAAAATAGGGTTAGATATACTGTAAATCTTTTGTAATTTAACCTTCTTTTTAATTTCAATGCTTATATTTTAAATTTTATTATTTATTTTATAATATTATATAATTATCATATAATCTTCTCTATCTCCATGTATTTCATTATTTTTTAATCTATTATTCCCTCAAAAAGTACTAGGTCAATAGAATTATTAATAAATGAAAAACTAACAAATTATAACAAGAGCGAACAAATATGATAATTAAATATACTATAAGGAGATAAGCAAGGTATCAGTTACTCCTTTGTAACTTATGGTTACATGTTTAAATCACATAAATATGCAATCTCTTTGTAAAAATATAAAAAAAAATGTTACATATATTATGACTCTTTGTAGACTCTCACAAAATAGAGAGCCTTATGCATTAGGTATATTAATTTTTTATAATGAGATAAATAAAAATTTTTAAAATTACAAAATAATCAAACCACACAAAAATAAGCACATGACAATTACAAAAGAAAGAAGAAAGAATGAAAAGGGCACCATGCAAATGAGATAAGATGATGGGCAAGACATGCATAATGAGTAGTAGCAATGATTTTGCACATCTTTTAAAAGTAGAGGCATGCAGTAGTAATGCAAACTCTTAGTGATACCCAATTGAGTGCAAGTGAATTTGTGCATGCATATCTTAATTTTCACGTCAAGAAACCCTAAAGAGAAAGAAGTTGTGCTACAATCCAAATCAAGGAGATGTATATTGGAATCATAGCTGGAATATTTTTAACTTTATCTCTTTTTTCCCACTTTAGATTTTTTATTTTTTTTTCATTTTTCCACATTTATCAAGGTATTGCAAGAACAAGAAAAAAGTACGTATTACACGGCCTTCCATTTATTCCCCTTTTTTCTGTTTCTCTGTGGACTGAACATGTATTATATAAACAACCCTGCATCCCTCCTATATCACCCCACACACACCATCTCCTCCGTCTTCTCCTTCTTGTTTATTTAGCTTCATCTTCAATATCCCTTCTTTTGTTTTCTTTATCTGAACCGTTTCACATCCTCAGAGGTTGGTTCTTAACTATGATTTAAGTTCAATACAGAGCTACTAGCCGTTTCCATGATCTTGTTTCCCTAAAAAAGTTTAGCTAAACCTTAATTCTTCAATGCCAAGATGAAGATTGATGGTACCAGGTCTTTTGATGTTGTTGTTGTTGATATTGTCTTTGCAGAGACTAGCTAGAATGAGCAGGCCTGGAGATTGGAACTGTAGGTCATGCCAGCACCTGAACTTTCAGAGGCGTGACTCATGCCAACGTTGCGGTGACTCCAGGACCGGAGCTGACTTCGGCGGCTTTGGTGGTAGGAGTGGAACGTCTTACGGGTTCGTGGGGTCGGATGTCCGCCCTGGTGACTGGTACTGCACCGCCCCCAACTGTGGAGCTCATAACTTCGCCAGTCGGTCAAGCTGCTTCAAGTGTGGTGTTTACAAAGATAGTGATTGCGTTGGAGGCTTTGATTCTGACATTCTTCGCTCGAGAAGCAGTGGTGGGAATCGATCTGGATGGAAATCTGGAGATTGGATTTGTACCAGGTATGTGACAAGTTCTAAACTTGCTTTCTTTAACGTGAGCATACAATTATCAGGTTACTGATAAATATTTAGTGACAGTTTACTGATTCTTAGGAAGTTTTATGATTGATTCGAAACCACATGAACGCTCGCAATCTGCAAATGAAAACTTTATTTTCCACAGGTGGGGATGCAATGAGCACAACTTTGCTAGCAGAACGGAGTGCTTCAAATGCAATGCTCCAAGGGAGCTGAGCAGCAGAACTTCATACTAGACATCATCTTGTCTACTACTCCATGCATTCTCAGGTATCATCTCTGAATATCACTGCTTTGTACTCCATCTGAATATCTTATGATAATGGTTTTCTTGTTCTTTTTCTTTGGCAGGCATAGCAGTACCAGTGCAACAACATTAAATTAAAGAATATGATATGATGGATTACTACTTTTTCTTCATTTATTTGCATTTGCTACATAGCGTTTTTGAGGTGAAACATGGGTTAGAGTCCATGTTCCCGTTAGGCTACAAAATCCCTTTTGGCGCTTTGTTGGGCTTCAACATTGGAAGTCTTCCTGTAATGTAGTTTCGGTGTTTCTGATCTATTACGTACCAATTCTTGTAGCCAACGAAAGGGCAAAACAAGAAGAAGAAGAAGAGATTTCAGGCTTTCTCCTTTAAGTTTCGTCAGGGAAGACTTTAATTATTGTATGCTGCATGGTTTTCTTAAAGGAATATTCTCCATTTCTCATTATTGTTTGACTGAAATGACCGTTTAGATATCCATACTTTCTGTCTCGATTTTCTCCTCACTTTAGCTTTGTTATTATTAATGTGTATAAAAGAGAATGGATAACATTTATAATTAAAATAAATGTTTATGAAACAAAAACAAAAAAAACAATCTTTTTAAATGGCATATTCAAGTTATTTTTACTTGTGTATGTCGATTGTGTATGTATAATGTGTATAAAAGAGAATGAAATAAGAAGTATAATCAAAATTTTATATTTGTGAAATGAAAATCACAAAAGAAATGATTTTTTTTTAATTCCATAATCAAATTATTCTACAAATTTAATTAGGAAGAGATAATTAATCATATACAATTGAATTAAGATAATTAATTGTACACTAAATATAATTAAGATACTTAAAGAACATTTGAATGCTTAACTGCATAAGAGAATTTTTGTGTTCAACATAAAAGTTTTAATAAGATGAGTTGGTACTCTCTTCTATTGTCCTTAGTTGTTAAATTAGCTTTGTCAAAAGGAACACCTCACCCCTTAAAGTGATAAAGTATGAATAATTGAATCTTCTTATATTTTTCTGAAAGTCATGCTTTTGAGAACCAAAGAGATATTTTATTTATTCTCATATAATTTTCTACTAAACTTTAAAAGATTATCTACTAATGTTAGCAGTGTATATGCGTATGTTTTTTAATATTTTTTTCCTTTTAGGGGAAGTAATTATATCTCTCAAATGATCATTTCAATATGTACAACTTAATGTATATACATGTATCTTTTCTTTTGTTCATAAGATACTATATAGGTGGTAGATAGTAATTAATTAAGAACCTATTAATGTAACATTCACCACTCAATTCATTCAACTAATCCTCATTAGATAAAGATTGAAACATGTATGTGTGTTTATATATATATATATATATATATAAACTATTGTCAAACAATAGTTTTCAATAGCATTGGATTCTCTTTATTGACATAACATGTATCTTTCAAAGGTAGGGAAGGCAATCATTGATGTCTCTCCTCTAACAATATTGCTTTGTGAGTTTGTGCTAGGCTTTATCCAAAGATTCTTGTGCTTTGGTTTCTTTTTAAGGAAGAAGATTAGTTTATGTAAGATTATAGTCATACTACACTTACACATTATCATTTATGATGCTATTATATTTGAAGCCTTTTTAATTTGTTAAATTGGTAATTACAAACCAAATCAGACCATAAATACTCTAATTATAAAAGATCAAAAAATATATATAAAGAGAAAACAACCCGTTAGTATGCAAAACTAGAAATTGCATTTCCATATATATTTTGAGCATTGGATTAAGAATTCTGTCAAGTAATTGATTAGCAATTTGATTGCTATGTAGTTGCATGATGAATAAGTGCTTCAATGGTTTAGTATATGCTATCCTATGATAAACATAATATTACCAATAAATTCAACTTTAACTGTATTTGATTAAGAAGTTTTTTGTGATAGGAAAGAAGAGGTGATAGGTGACAAAGTTGTCCTTGTAAAGTAGATTTGTAAGAATCCTTTTAAGTCGGGTTTGATGAAGCAAAGAGTTACAAGTGAGCACTCCTACGTAACTGTAATAGAGACATTACTTCACTTGGACCATTGCTCATTTCTATGTTCTTGCTCAAAAGATAATTAACTATATTTGAGCTAACCAAAAGCAGATTCAATGTCACACCTTTAATACTTTCATCCATTGACAAGGTTTAATAGTTCCACTCTCACTAATGAAGTAAGACTATTGCATTTAGTAATATAATATTTTCAATAACTCTTTTTTGTAATAAAAACAAAAAGCAAAATTCCTATTGGGTTCTTATATACATAATTCAGCAGCAAACCAAATGCACCTTCTTTGACACTACGATCGTACAACTTCACTTCACTCGAACTCTGTTGGATCTCCATGATACACTTCTCTCCTCATCTAATCAGTGTCAAAAAGAAAGAAAGGGAACAAGACAGCTTCAAATCTTCAATGAAATCAAGAATTGCATAGATACATAAAAGAACAGTACTCATCATGATAATCATCACAAAGATGGATCACTTCTATAATTACTGAAGAAGTTTTTCGATAATGCATATACTGGTTTGAAAGAGTCATGACTAGGATACACAATGAGTACTAGTGCTCACCCAAGTACGTGCCATAAGAACAAGCACTAAGTGCACTTCGGGTGGTAAATGCCTCAAACTGGTCCAGAAATTTACTAACACAAATCTAGGACCATCATTAAATGTTACAGTTTAATCATTGACAGAATTCAAAATGATAAGCTTTCACTTTAAATACCCAGTTTATGTTTCCTTATTGTCCAAACTTATAATCCAAAGTCAGTAATATTTG
Organism: Erythroxylum divaricatum; assembly: GCA_025434745.1. NCBI lineage: Eukaryota > Viridiplantae > Streptophyta > Magnoliopsida > Malpighiales > Erythroxylaceae > Erythroxylum > Erythroxylum divaricatum. The sequence goes on from JANTPM010000005.1 coordinate 5,892,049, forward strand.
TATTTCTTACTATGACAATGTCACTTTT
>JANTPM010000005.1:5955265-5981803 GCA_025434745.1 Erythroxylum divaricatum
ATAATTTTAAACCATATAAAAAATAAATGAAAATATATCTAACCAATTCTTTTATATGAATTATAACATAAATAAACTAATATAAAAAATAAATATTAAAATATATAAAAAGTTAAATAATATTATATAAATTTTAAAATAAACGTAAAAATGAGTTTATAAGGATTGTAAAAATTATGTGTAAAACATAAAGATAAAAGGAACTAAAAATTATGTTCATTAATTGATCTAAAAAATTTACTTGAAAAAGTATTTTTTTAAAAAAACTCTAAATTTGAACTTTTTAAAAGTTATATTTTGGCAGAAAAAAATTATATCTATTAAAAAAATATTTTTTATTTTATAATTAAATAACTATTTTTCTTTTAAAAAAATTTACAGTAAAACAATATTTGTTTAACTTTTAAAAGCTCAACCAAACACAGTCGTTGTCTAATCAAAGTAAGGGATTTTGGTTCAAATCTTCTTTAACATAACTTTTTTTTTATACTTATTTATAGTAATTTAATACTGGTTAAGTAAATGAACTTGTTATTAAGGGTGAGCATTATTCGAGCCGGTCCGGGTAAACAAATGCTAAATTTTGGATAAGTCAAGTTGGGATGGGTAATTTCGAAAAAATTCGGACCGGCCAGATTACCCGAATTAGGTTTAAGAGAATTATAAAATAAGGTAATTAAGATAATTCGGATAAATCGAGCCCGATAAATAGGTAAATCGGACCGGATAATTTCGGGTTATTGATACGGCATCACTTCGACTGAGTTCTCGTAAAGAATGAACACTGAAAAAAAGATAAATAAGAAAAAAATAACTGGAATAACAGACTGCTACATTCTTTGGAGCTCTGTGTTGTCTCCTTAACGAACCTTAAACTCTCCAAAGATGTTTTCTGGTGTAACATTTGGTTAGCTGGATAATGAGTGCATTGAACATGAAGAATCTGGCTATTGGGTCATGGTCAAAATTGATTCTTTTTTTAACTACATGTTTAATCTCCACAAGCTTTGTACGTACAGAAGGTTTTGACTCTCTCTTACAGATCCCACGATCTGGGTCTCCCAGAATCCGACCCAAATCCAAACGGGCACTCTTCGTTCGTGATTTTGGTGCTAAAGGAGATGGCTTTCATAACGATACTCAGGTAAACCGTTCAGAACTATTGACCATTTCTCTGAGCTCATAATGTGTAGTTCTTCTTTTAATCTCTATCATGTTTAACTGTTTGCTTTTTGATTGAGCTGAGGATGATTTTTAGATGCACTATGTTTTAGGGAGGCAATTGGATTTAATGAGTGACTTTGTAGTTCAAGTGTTTGTACGGTGGAACTTGTGGGATGATTCCTGTTTGATGAAGATAGGTGATCGCATTCGGGGGTTGAAGACTTAACAGTGACTATGGCTATGGAATTTCAAATGTTTTATAACTCTTTGAGTGATTTGAGCAATATCAAGTTACCTTGAATAGGTATTTGGAAAATGAATCTTGACCTATGTTGCAAGAATATAATGTTTTTGAAGAAGAACCAAATTTTGATTCGAGGCAACTGATTGGGGTTATTTAAGATGGATTTCTGAAACATTTTGACCGTCCAATAACAGAGTGAGTTTCTTTTTAGCTGGTAATCATGTTGTGTTGCTGAAAAATTATCTCAAGAAGTAGATATTTAAAAGCGCCAACTTCGTTATATTGTTAGTGTTGTCAAATAGCATTTTGTTTTCCACTTCCTGTTCTTACTTGGCTTTAGGAAGCAAGATTAAGCATACTTTTCATTTCATTTCTTGGGAAGGATTTCCCAGTCCTGCTGACTGTGGACCAACTAGGTGAGCTAGCATATAGTTTGCAATGACTACTTTGTTTGGGAAAAGTCCTCCTGACTTATAATTTCCTTGACGAAGGCCTTTAACCATTATTATAATTTTTAAAACTTATGAAAAAATGATTTTTGAGAAGCGTCTCCGTTTATTGTACCTATCTTTCTGTTTTCAGGCTTTCAAGGATGCTTGGGATGTGGCTTGTGCTTTCCCAGGAAGAACTAGAGTTATAGTTCCAGCTGGATATAAGTTTCTGGTCCATCCTGTTAATCTGGCAGGGCATTGTAAATCAAAAGTCACTCTTGATGTAAGTATAAGCTGTTGGAGACCGATTAATTGATTAAGCATAAAACCATGTAGAAATGAATTCACGGTATCTTCTTTCCCCTGTTTGGATAATCTTATCTGTTTGGTCAACACGTTGCACTTCATTGAATAGATCTCAGGTGAAATAGTTGCTCCAAAAGATCCTGCATATTGGAATGGTTTAAATCGTCGGAAGTGGCTCTACTTCCATGGGGTTAACCATCTTACGGTGGAAGGAGGAGGGAGAATTAACGGTATGGGATGGAGATGGTGGATGCAGTCTTGCAAGATTAAGAAAAGAAATGTACTCCTCTCACCTATCCTCAGTTTTTTAATTTGAGTTTCTAAATTCTGCAATTTTCTGAATAGATTAAATTTTCCTGTGGCAGCCATGTCGACATGCTCCAACAGTGAGTGCCGCTTTATATTTGGTGTACAGCAGTTGGTTCCTTTAATTTCTTTTTTCTTTCCGATTAGTTATCTTTCTTGTCATGGCTTCAAATACTCACTTCGATTTGGCATATTTTCTCCACTGCAGGCTATCACATTTCATAAGTGCAAGGATTTAAAAGTGAGCAACCTTACATTGGTTAACAGTCAACAAATGCATATAGCATTCACAAATTGTATCCGGGTTACAATATCACAAATCATAGTGAGAGCACCTGCTTTTAGCCCCAATACGGATGGAATCCATATCAGTGCATCCCGCGGTGTTGAGATCAAGGATGCCATGGTCGAAACAGGTTGGTGACTTCACTTTACTATCTTTTGTTGTTTAATTTATGAGTATGTAATTACTTTTGGTAACACTATTTTAGGAATAAAATTACAACAGCAGTTTAAGTGTCTGTGCATGAACTATGGGTCATCACTGCTGATAGGACATTTCATCAAGGGTATCTGACTTGTTTTTTGAAAGAGAAGCAGGAACACTTTCACAATGATCCTGATTGGTTGTTTTATTTTGTATGCGTAATGAAATCTTACTGATCTCTGCTTTATTCTTCCTTTTAATGATTAGTTTCAAACTTAATCAGATTCTTCTTAATGCATATTCTTTTTATGGTTGTCATATTTAAACTGGACACATGCTGAATAGTTTTTATTTTGAGCTATACATTTTGAGTTTCTTAATTCGGATTACATGGTCAGGAGATGACTGCATTTCTATAGTCAGCAATTCTTCCAGAATCAGAATCAGAAACATAGAATGTGGACCAGGTCATGGTATAAGGTGATTTTTTGTATAATAGTAGGTATAGGACCATGTGCCATGAACAACTTATCTAATTTTCCCAACTCCTATATCCTTCAGCATTGGAAGCTTGGGAAAATCAAACTCTTCATCACAGGTGCGTAATGTAATTGTTGATACAGCATTCCTGTCCAACACCAACAATGGGGTGCGGATCAAAACATGGCAGGTAACTTCTGTATCTCCCTCTGTCTCTCTCTCTCACACACAATCAGAGATTTGAACTTATATTAAATGATAGAAGATGATGGATATGCACTGGGAGCATTCATATTTTATTGAAATACAGCCCCTCTCAAGTTTTACAGGGAGGTGGGGGCAATGTCACTGACGTCAAGTTTCAGAATATCTTAATGCAAAATGTATCAAATCCTATTATTATAGACCAATACTATTGTGATTCACGGTCTCCTTGTGCAAACCAGGTATTTGATTCTTATTCCCCCCTTCCTAATTCCTAAGGCTCCATTTCTTTTTTACTGAATCAAATAGACACACACATCCATTTCTGCTGAATGAGTTGATATGAGGATTATGCTTTAGGAATTGTATCTATAAGTTTTCCAACTTAAGCTGCACGAACTAAGATAATTCCTGAATCCTACTCAATTGCCACAGCTTTGTACTATTGTCAATATGACATTCTTGATCAGTAACCTCAAAAAACATTTTCCTTGCCCAGAAATTAGTTTCATAATTATGTGAACTATCACTCATAACACGCAGACGTCAGCTGTTAAGGTGAAAAATGTATCATTTGTACACATCAAGGGAACATCCGCTACAGAGAAAGCTATAAAATTTGCTTGTAGCGATTGGTCACCGTGTGAAGGCTTATATTTAGAAGATATTGAACTTGTTTCATCCACTGGAGGAGTTACAGAATCCATTTGTTGGCAAGCTCATGGCTCGAGTATGGGTCTAGTAGTTCCCCCATCCTGTTTCTCTTGGACTGAGAGCTTCATCAAGCAGAAGGTTATATCATACTCCCTTCAATCTTTATGAAGAGATTGGTTGGTTTGGCATATAAGCGCCAAAGCAGCAGAACATTTCTGTTTAGGGTTCTGCTGCAATCAATTCTTCAATCAATACGTACTCTCCCCTTCCGATGGCCAAGGAAACATGTAAATCATATTTCCTAATTCATGTACGAAACCAACTGTTATAGATTAATTATTTGTAGTCTCCTTGTATATAATTTAGTATGCCCGTCTACAAATAATAGGTATCTACTCCATCTGTAAACTACATTTTCAGTAGTGGACAAAGTAGTTATGAAACTTATCCATCAAAGGTTTGGTCAGAAACTTATAATAGTCATTACCGTATGGAGTTATGTTGTTTAATTTGTAAGCTTGCATCACCTTCTAGGACAAGTTCAGGTACCATTTGCCTTCGGTACGCCTCCTTGATTCACCTTAATTAACTCCAGATGAAACCATTTGGTACAACTTATGCACACATGAATACAAATCTACTAGTGAAGACCATTTGCAGAACCTAAATAGCTCCTTTCCACTTCACGTCCTCCTGCTCCTCCTCCTCCTCATCGACCACTGAATCAAAGGTTCGTGTTAATTGTCACAAGGAGGATCCAGACCATCCATGGACATCCATGAAAGTGCAGAAGCATTCATCAAGAAGTTCAAGCCGCAACTTCTGATCCAAAAGCTGGAGTTCATGTAAGTTTTTAGAGAGTTGCATGTAAGAACAATTGAATATGACCAAGTGGGAGGATTAACGTTATGATTCCCTTCAGCACCCAAGTTGTAGCCAAGTTTTTGTCATTGATTAGAATGGTCTTCTTTTTCACAAGCAACCTTCCCCAGCTGAGGGAAGCCTTGGTTTTAATAGCTTCACTCTCTCTGAACTTGAACATTTTGTGTTTTTCTGTTCAACATCTTAACCAGAACAAAAGTTCTACATTCAGTTCAGAGGGTCTAATTCTGTTGTCATGTATATATCAAAAAGTCTTCAAGTTGGAATTTGGAAAGAAGTAAACTTGGATGTGTAGTTCATACAAATTCATAGTTGAAATACTCAACTTGTAATATTTATGTATTTATAGCCATGGAACTGCCATTTATATGCAGAATATCAGATTAAAAACTACTATTTTTACTGAACCTTTTTTGTTCCATTTACTAAAACTCTACTTTTGTGGTAACTACATGTGATTTAGGACATATTAATAATATAACCATTCATATCTTAAAGCATTTAATTCATAATTTTAACATTATAAAAGTGATTTTTAGTTAAAAATATAACTTATTCCATGAAAAATTAATAATTTTTATAGACACTTCAAAATCATTGCCCTCTATTATCACTTTTGACTTGCACAATGTCATGATAAGAAAAGCAAATCCAATTTGATGCGAACTTTGACAAAATGTAGTTCAAATACAAGACAATGAGTGAAACAAATATCAAATCATGAAAGCCATGTTGAGCTTGTTGGCCAACAACGTTTCAAGTTTCTGAAGTTGGTTCACATCACAACACGTCACTATTGATAGCTTTTTCTGCTACGATAGCTTTAGATGTTGGTTCGCATCACAACACGTCACTATTTGATAGCTTTGCTGGATACTGGCTTGACACTGAGTAAGGGTAAATATTTTAACTTTCAATTTTTGGTAAAAATAATTCGACGTTAGTTTTGGACGACGTGAATTGCTACACTGGCAACATCTATGCATGGTTTAGAGCTCAAGCAGCAGAGTTATTTAAGGCTGAAAGTAAAACAAGCTTTAGATGAGATTGCACTAAACAAGTTTCAACATTTACAGTGACAGGGACATGAACCAGAATTTCGCAGATAAGGTTCAAAGGATCTCCCATTTAATGGACTGAACACCTAGCAACATGGTGATTGCTTTTGGTATTTTTATTAGAAAAAGAAAAAGACTCAAGGAACCAAGTTTCTAAGACGCATTTTACTTCCAATGGCACCTACTAGCTGATACCAGATTCTCTGTAGGTCTCTACTGATGAAGCTCCTGTGTGTATCTGGTGCTGCATCAACTGGAGATTTGCTCGAGAACAGGATCGAGCCATCTCACCAGCTAGAGGGATCACAGGGAGGCTATCACAGTTGCATATCTCAATCATAAACCCATCTGGGTCATGGAAGAACAGTTGATCAACGTGGATCCCTCCTTCCTCTACCATTGCTCGTTTGTAATTGATTCCCATGTCTTTCAGCTTCTTCTCCACTGCTCCCATACTTTCACACTAACCAATACTCCATAGAAGGAAAAGAATCTTCATCAGAACTATCCACTCATTTTTATACAATCTTTTGACCAGACTAGAGTGTGCAATGAGCATGACAGGAACCATAGAATACCAAAGTTTACTAAAGTTTAATGTGTATAAACTGATCTGCTGAAAATATCATCTCGTAGACACTGATTTGGTTTGTGGTCCATAAAATTTCAGAGATTTCTCTCAAGGGTTAATAAGATTTTGAACTTTCATGGTTCAGGAACCAAGAAGCAAGAGTTTATCTTTCGAATTTCGTGCCAGACAGACAGCCAGCATTGTTTATTCTGGAATGGAAATTAACATTAATTACTCTAAATAATCAAACAAGGATAAGCACCAAATGAAGAAAGTTGATTACCTGAAAAGAGATGTGACCGTCCTTGGGATTGATTTCACTTTTCTTTGGCAAACTTTCAGGGTCTTCAGCCTGCAACAGATGAATTCCAACTCCAAACCCAAATAACCTACACAAACAACAATGACAAGAACCCACAGCCTCAAAATCAAATTCAGTACGGAATTATACTTTCTCGTCAACAAATGAAAAGAAAGAAGCGAACTTTATTATCTTTGGTTAAACTTCGTTAAAAATTTATTGAAATTCATAGTTTTTTTTCTCATGAAGATCATTTAACAAGGTTTAGTGAAAATACCACGCCCCGTCAAAATCAAACGATCCAGGTCTCCTAATTGGGAGAAACCCAAGTGTGTTCTTGTAAAAATTAATCGCGTCCTCAACTGATCTACACACAAGAGAGATGTGATTCAAAGACTTGAGGTGCAGAGGATTGGCCATATTTTCCTTCATCTTCTAGGAAACAAGCAAAAGAACAAACAACAAAAGACTTAAGTCTGAACCAAAATCTTCCCAAACCCAGATGAGGGAACAGGAAGATAAAGCCAACAACAACGTTTGACAATCGGAGTCAGAAAGACAATGCAGTCGAGGAAAAGAAGGAACGCTAAGGCTTTATTTATAGAAGCCAGCCAAAGAACCGATGTCATGAGTTCTGCTATTGTTAGCTGGAAAATCCAAGGTAAGCATCCTCTCATGCAAGGCGCAACCTGTCGGATATGCATCAACTCTGACACGTGGACTCCGCGTTTTTCCGATAACTTTGGCCACTCGCCAACGAAAGCTTCTTTTTTTTTTTTCCTTTTCTCTAACGAGATGTCTTAAAGGCGGTTTCGACTGTAAGAAAATATTTTTAAATCATATTCTCTCAAAATAATTCTCACTCGAGCCTGGTAATTCTAACTCTAAATTTTAAACGATTACATATATGCATATACAAAAAGAATTTAAACTTACGACTTCACTTAAATAAAAAAAAGTTCCTTACTAACTAACGTTCAGTATTCATTTAAACGTTTTTAACACAAACCTTCTCTGTAACTTAAAAAAATATTTTAAATATTTTAATTTTTATTTTAGAAATGCATACTCCTTTAAATTTGGATTAAAAATGATAGCAGCCCATATATATACACATATATTTTTATTATATTAGAGTAATAAAATGTTATTTATATGACTATCCGATTTAAATTTAAATCAAACTATTTAAATTTAACTCAATATTAACAATTTATTTTAATTATTTTAAATTATTAATAAAATCAATTTTAATTAATTTGATTTTAGTGAATCGTTGTGTTACTAACATTTAATTAAGTAAATTTTATTCTAATTGATCGTTACAAAAGTGACCAAAAGAAACTGTTAGTCTGTATAAGAATTTGATGGATATAATTAGGTCATTTAATTTTATATTTGACAATGATTAAAATAACCAATATAATTCGATTAGTTTAATTATAAAAATTTTAATTCATTTAATTTTTTAATTCAACTTTTAATTGTCTAATTTGAGTTATTTTAATAATTTTTTGTTAAAAAATAATCAACGTATTAATTAATCAATATGATTTTTAAAATATTAATATATGATGATTGTAATTGTTTTTAGGATGGAGTGATTATAAAGTCTACAGGTCTAGCTGTCCAAGAACAATTGGGTAAATTTACAGTTGGATGCACTAAAACTTCCTTGTAATTTAAGTTTTTCTATTCCATTTATTATATTATAAAAATATTTTAAATCTTAAGTATCTTGTTTTGTCGGTTTATTTTTTTAAAAATAATTGTAATGTGGTTCAATCTTTTTAAATTTAAATTATTATTTATTTAATTATATTGTTACATTTTATTAGTTTTAAATTTATATTTATTTAAAATAGCATAGTATTAAAAATTTTAAATTTTTATTCCGGAGACGTGGTTATCCGTAATCAGCCTGCCCGCTGTAATCTGAGGAAGGTATAGCTGGTGCATCAAATTGTGTCTGGTCACTGCAGAAAATTCATAATCAGAATCTTTCGTGATGGTGTATAATTGACTCAAGTGGTACATTCTTTGTACATGTCGTGTAAAATCGATTTAGACAAAGACGGGAAGGACAAACCAAGTTGCTTGTGAAAGTAACCCTGTGCTAGCTTTATCCATCCATGTCCATATCCTTCGTGACAAGTGCTTGATGCTTAACTTGGAAAGTTTCAAGCTTCATTCATTTCACGTGTTAGAAAATAAGGTTACGTATTATTAGATCTTTTAAAATTTTGTATAACAACAAAAGTACATCGGTTTATGTCATTATCGATCTCGTTATAATATCGAGCAAGCTAATGCCAGGCAAATTAGGTTCTTTCTGGTGTTAATAGGTTTTGTTTTATTTGTTGGCCTAATATTACCAAATTATTGGGTTTTTTTTTTCTCAAGTACTAATTAAGCAGTGGTTGGCTCTTCAATTATTGATGTTTATGTTTATTTCTAAATGTAAGAATAGACAAATCTCACATTAATTAATCAAATAAGCGACAAGTGTAGTTAATTAGTTATTATACTGTTGAATATTAATTTAATTTTTTAAAATTAAACACTTTTAAATTGTTATTATTTTAACTTATATGAATGTATTATGAGAGCTCGAGAAAGGAATGAGAAATTAGTCACATCAGAAGGTTCCAGTCAGGAGTGTGTAGTCTCGGGGTGATGTGGAGATACGATAATTTGAGGACTTTTTGGTTGAAGTGACATTGTCTTGTTTAGAGATAAATTATCGTCCCCTCAAACAAAATAGATGAGTTAATTAAAGTATCAAAATCATCACTGTTATTGTTCATAACTTCTAGAGAATCACTTTAAGATTCAAAGCTTATGATTTGTAATTGAATAGCAAATTTCAAACTTTCAAAAGAATGAAATGAAATGTTATTGATTGTCACCAATAACAACATTATAATGTCAATTTCAACAATTTTTCTCTTAGAAATAATAATAACTTAATAAAAATTCTATTAAAACGTGAAATATAAGGAGATTTAGTAGTACTCTTACTTTAAACTAATAGATAAACTATTTTTAAAACTGCATCTATCTTAATAGAAACTTTCTCAAACTCAACATCTACAAATAAAAAGGTTGTTGTCAACCGTACAAAATCAGAAAATGTAGGAAGAAGAAGAAGACGAAAACCAGTTATTTGGATACATGTAATAGGTCTTCCCATATCAGTTTTCATTCATCCCAGAAGTATTTCTTCTTCAACTTAATCTACACAGTTTAAAAAATGTTTTTCTTATTTTTTGAGAGAGTTAGTGTTTCTCATTTTAAAATAGAGAGAGGTTGTACTTTTAAATTTTTTGTAGTAAGGTTTCTTCTTCTCACTTGTAGTTTTTACACCGATTTGTTTGGAATTTTTCAGGTAAAAATCTGTGTTAGTTTTCTCATAGTTATTCATTTAATCCTATTTAACTGCAAACATGCACTAATCCGGTCAATTTTCACAACAAATGATATCAGAGTGCAGTGAGAAAATTACGACGAACTTTTTGACACAATTCATTTAATTTTTGGTTGAAGACGATGAAAGTTGGTGAATAATAAAATAATAACAAAAAAGGTGGCAACTGTAGTAGGTATTATTTTTTACTATTTATAATTGTAGCAGTCACTATAGCTAGTCATCACTGTAGCAATTGGGTACTATTCATGTATAAAGTACTATTCATATGTACAAATACGATACTATTTACATATATGACACAATTCATTCGTACAGGTACTATTCACATGAAATAGTGAGAACTAAATTATGTTCGTAATAGAAATAATGGTAGCAAAATTTGATATTAAAAAGTTCAATGAGAGTAATTTCTCATTGTGGAAGTTAAAGATGAAAGCTATCTTAAAAAAGATAACTATTTAGTGGCCATCAGATAAAGGGTGGCAATATTCATTGATGATAATAAGTGAAATGAGATGCATGGGAATGCTATCACAAATTTTCATCTGGCATTAGCAGATGAGGTGCTGTCAAGTATAGAGGAGAAGAAGATGGCAAAGGAGATATGAGATTATCTTATTAAGCTGTACGAAGCCAAATCACTTCATAACAAGATTTTTATTGAGAGAAAATTATACACTCTTTGGATGTCAAAATCTACTTCAGTGACAGAGCAATCAACACCTTGAATGCTCCATTTTCCTAAGTTAGATCATAGGATCATAAATTAGAGTCTTAAGAACATGTTGAACTTCTACTTCAAAGTTTACCAAATTCTTATGATCAACTCATCATCAATTTAACAAATAATCTCCGAGCGGACCACCTAGTCTTCAATGATTGTTACAGGAGACGTTGCAAGTGTCCAATTAATAGGAAGTCAAGTGTATTGCTATAAGGATGACAATATTTGGCCTATAGGCCTAAATTTAGTTGTTTTTAATTGGTCGACCCATGGGCCAGGCGTAGGCCTAGACAAATTTGAGGTCCAATTATTATAAGCAAAACAATATCGTTTTATTTAAAATAGTTGGGTCTCATGTAAGCTTGCATTTAGGCAACCCAGACCCTGATTTAATTAAAAAATAAATTATTATATATTTTAAATTTTAAAGAATTATTTAAAAATTTTGGCAAGGCCAACCCAATGCATCCTTATATTTCTAATCTTCAAAGTATACAAAGCGCAGATAGAACTGGAATCTAGAAAGAAGATCAAGTGTTTGAAGATAAATAATGGAGGAGAATACACTATCAATGAATTTGATCAATTATGCTAGCAAGAAGTTATCAAAGATAGTTCAAAATGACATACACTCCTCAGCAAAATGGAGCGACAGAGTGGATAAACAAAACTTTATTAGAGAGAACTAGAGCTATGTTAACAACTACAAGTTTAGACAAGACTTTCTGGTAGAAGCAGCTAGTATCACTTGTTATGTGATAAATCAGGCCCCATCAATTGCAATTAAGTTGAATACATTAATGGAGACATGGACCAGTAAGCCAGTTGATTATTCAAACCTCTATATATTTGGAAGTCCTGTGTACGTGATATACAATCCTCAAGAAACTACGAAGCTAGATCCAAAATTCAAGAAATGCTTATTCTTGGGGTATGCTGATGGAGTGAAAGGGTATCATTTGCGGGATCTCACTGCCCATAAGGTTGTCATCAGCAAGAATGAAATCTTTATAGATAAGCTAAAAAAAGGGAGAAGAAGGTGATAGCACATTAAAGAAAGATTCCGAGACTACTGTTGCTCAGGTAAAAAAGGAATCCTAGATGTATTCTTCTAAAGTAAAACAAGAGAGTGAGGAACAATAACCAAAAGAGTTTGAAACTCCAGAGATTCGTTAAACAAAATGCCCCAAAAGGCGACCAGATTGACATTCAGGCCATATTATGGAGGGCAACGTTAAATACTATTTTTTTAATTGAGGATGACGAGCTATCAATTCTCCAGGAGGCAATGAACAGTTCAGATGTATCTCAACTTATGACAGCAATGCAAGAAGAAATTGAAGCTCTTTATCAGAATAAGACTTGGGAACTAGTGCCAATACCAAGAGGAAGGAAGGCCATTAACAACAAATGGGTCTATAAGATCAAGCAAATGGCATTGATTAGGTGGAGCGGTATTGTGTAAGATTGATGGTGAAAAGATATCTTTAAAAGGAAAGGATTGACTTTAATGAAATATTTTTTTCTTGTGTTTCGACGTACAACAGTCTGAGTAGTCTTGGAAATATGTACTACGTTTGAATTACATTTAGAGCAGTTAGATATAAAGACAACTTTTCTTGATGTATATCTTGAAGAAAAGATTTATTTGCTCCAACCAGGAGGTTTTGAAGAAACAGAAAAGGAGAACTTGATTTACAAGTTGAACAAATATCTGTAAAGTTTAAAGCAGACATTGAGATATTGGTATAAGAGATTTGATTCCTTCATTAAAAACTTTTGATACAATAGACTAAATGCAGACCTTTGTAAATATTTCAAGGGATTCGGTGAAAATGACTTTACTATCTTGTTGTTATATGTAGACGACATATTGGTAACAAACCCTAACAAAGATCATATTATATAATTGAAGGCTCAGTTGACTAAAAAATTTAAAATGAAGGACTTGGGACTAACAAACAAGATTATAGGGATGCAAATTCATCGAGATAAATGTAACAGGAAGATTTGACTTTTTTAGAAGAATTATTTGAAGAAGAACTTGTGACATTTTAACATTTAAGATTGTAAGTCAATTTTTATCCCACTTCTTGTTAACTTTAAGTTTTCCTTAGGCATGGGACCTAGCAGTGAAGTTGAGATGACGAAGATTTCTCAAGTACCGTGTGCATTAGCAGTGAGAAGTTTAATGTTTTCTATGATTTGTATAAGACCAGACATTACACATGTAGTGGGAGTAGTTAGTCAGTACATGATGAATCTTGGCAAAGAGTATTGAAATGCTATAAAGAGGGCCTTAGATATATTAAAGGGACCTCAGATGTTGTATTGTGTTATGAGGGATTAGACTTTGGTGTTGATCCTCATGCGGTTTGATGGAGACATAAGCAATATGAAAATGGCAAGGAAGAAAGAATGGTGTGAAGATTTGATTGAAAAGAAAAAGAAGAAAATGAACTGAGGACAAATACGCGTATGGGGGCCTACAAATAGGCCTTCTTATATCAGTTTTCATTCATCCCAGAAGTTTCTTTTCTTTAGTTTAATTTCTACAGTTTAGAGAGTGTTTTTCTTATTTCTCGAGAGAGTTAGTATTTCTCCTTGTAAAATAAAGAGATGTTGTAACTCCTAAATTTTTCATAGTGGAGTTTTTTCTTCTTGCCTGTGGTTTTACCCTAATTTGTTTGGGATTTTTCATGTAAAAATTTGTGTGTTAGTTTCTTCATTATTATTCCTTTAATCTTACTTAGCGGCGAATCCGCTCTATTCTGGTCAATTTTCACACCAGACCCAAGTTAGATGGTTGGCAGCTATCCATTCTTCCTTTACTTTTAAGAGCATTTGCCTCTAATTTCTTTAACGCCTCACTTAAAATCATATTATCCATTTAACTTCTTCGTTATTATATAGTAAATGTGAATTATTGATTGTTCTTATTCTTAAAATATGAATAATAAAATAGTTTATTCACTAAGGTATTCAATAATTAAATATGTTTATTAAAAAAACTAAATTTAAATACTTTTGATCATTGAACATAATATAACTTAAAAATTATTTCGATCCAATACAAAAAAAGTAATATTATAAATATAGTAATATTACAAAAAAAATATTTTTTTTCAAAATTTTTACATGAAAATCTCAAATTTTAAAACACAAATTAATACTCCAATCTCATTTCAAAAAACCAGGTGAAAGGAAATTGCTATTCTTACTAGTTGAAGCTCCATTTTATGGTGAATCTTTCATGATTAAAAACAAACCATTATCACTACAAGAAAATAACACAATATTGACGGAAAATTATTGGCGGAAAATATTCTATAGTAAATTAGCAACAAAAACTAATTTTTCGTCGGTAAATTTGTTGGAAAAAATTGTTTTTTGTGACTGCTAAACTATTCGTTGGTAAACGTGGAGGAAAATTATCCTCGCAACTTTCCCGACATAATATAGCAACGGAAAAGTAAAGCCCCCCGATCTCCCTCCCCATGTTATCTTCTAATATCCTTTTTGTCATCTTTTTAGAACCTTTTTGCCCATGTTATTGAGAGAGAAAGAAGAGATCGTGTTGTTAGAGTTGGTATTCAAGCATGAAAACTATGGTCAACAAGGAACGAAAAACTATGGAATGATAAATGGGTAATGCCACAACAAATGCATGTTCAAGATAATTCTTATCACTCAAACTTCAAGGAGCTGCTGCTCATTTAAATTCCTCATGCTGCTGGTCCTAGTTTGCTGCTAACATTTCAGACAACAGTAGTAACAGCGCCGTCCTCTAGCTGGTTGGCATTCATTGATGACTCGATTTTTGTAGATCCTAGTTTTCTTGATTTTGGCTTTTTGTTTGAGGATGGTGAAGGCTCCATTTATCTTTGGCAATTTTTGGTTATGATGGAGGCAATGGAGGTCCTGAGATTGCGGAGGCGCTAGCTCTTCGTCAGTGCTTGCTATTTGCTCATGATGGTATGCTACAAGCTAATTCTATTTTTACTGATAGTCAGCTCCTTGTTCATGCTTTGAATTCTAGTTCTTTGGATAATTCTTATTTTGTTCTTATAATTTCGGATTGCAAGGATATTTTATGTCATAAGGACAATATCTCTATTTCTTGGGTTAGGCGTTTTGGAAATAAAAGTGCCCACTCTCTTACTAGGACGTCTGTTCTTCATAGTTGCTTTCATGTTTGGGTCGACATACCTGACTATGTCTTGGATCATTATTTCTCTAGTTAACGTATTATTCTCTCATTAAAAAAACTATCGGGTTTATTTTGTCTCCAAAAAATGAGGTTGTTAAATGGTTATAATATATATGACAGGAAAGTTTTGTTTTTATGTGTTAAACTTAATAACAAGCTATTTATGCATTTTTACGTTGAATTGTTGGTTTATTTGTTATTTGAATGTGTTATTGTTGGTAAAAAATGAAAAAATGCACTGGTTTTGTTATTAGTTAAAGATGACTCCTGTTGTTAAATTGGAAAGTTTCAAGTAACACATTCTCATGTTATAGTTTCCTTTTTTCTTTAATTGTAGATACACTATTTATTCAATTAACTTAACTCGTTATACATGAAATATTGATCTAACTCCTTTGTATGATATTATCTCATTTACATAGTTATGTGAGATCAAAAAAATATGTAGATGAAATGATATGGAGCAGAGTAGGAAAAAGTTAACTGAAATAGAGGATCTCATCTCGATCAAATGAGCTTGAGATCTTCTGTTCCAGGTTTACTATATCATCCATGTGCTAAAGATGATACAAGAAAGCCGAAATAGAGAATCCTATCCCGATCAAATGATTGAAAATTTTTCAAATTTTTTTTAATATTTTATGATTTTGAGTTTTTGACTAATTTGATGAGCGATTTGAAAATATTTAATTAAATTTGAATTAAAATTTAATTAGGTCGAAACTGGTAACTTAAACTTAAATTTAAACGAAGTGGGTATTCGAAGTTCAATTAAAATTAGATTATTTTTATTTAAATTTTGGAAATAATATTTTTATTAAAACAATATCATTTTTATTTACTATATTCAAAATTCAAGCAAATTAAGTTTAAAATTCGACTTTGATCTAAACTAAATCTACATCTAATCAACTCAAATTTTAAAAATAATATTTTAAATAGGACTGCTTTGTTAAAATCAACGTGTGAATATCAAAAATGACGTACCCACAAAAGATTGAAGACAGTGACCAAAAAATTATTTTGAATCATCTACTTTAATGCTTTTGGAGGTTGAATATAATTAAAGGATCCATCACATCACAGATTTAGTCAAGCTCAAGCCGTAAACCACAAATCAAAAGAAGGACTTTATGGCTGAAGTGACATTATCTTCCTTAGAGATAAAACTAAAGGATTGAAATTTATCGTCCCCTCCACTAAAATAGAGCGAGTTAATTAACGTACCAAAGTCATCACCATTATTGTTCATAACTTCTAGACAATCACTTTAAAAATTCAAAGCTTATGGTTTGTAATTGAATAGCAATTTTCAAACAAAAGAATGAAATGAAATGTTATTGATTGTCATCAATTATAACATTGTAATGTCAATTTCTAACAATTTTTTTCTTAGAATTTCAAACCATATCAATACAATTTATCAAAAATTATGCTAATACGTAAAATTTGAAAAAGTCTAGTAATATATAATCTTATCATTAACTATTACAGATACTGTTTTCAACTAAATCCAAAGTTCGTTTTAAAAATTAGAAGAAACATTGAAAAGGTGGCAAAGTGTCAATAATACATATGCTTGTAGTTGTAGTTCAGTTCAGTTCCAAGTGTAAACAAATCTTGTGGTATCTGTCAATTTGATCAACACATATCAGTGCCAACCACTTACTTACCAAACTTGTGTTGAGTTCAAGTCATAAAACAAATTATAAAGATCAAAAAGCTTCTCGCTTGTTGCTGTTAATGCACTGATGTCGCATCCACATACATGAATCTTGTGATAAAGAAGAATGAAAGTGATTGAAATGGACAGATCTTTGGTTATAATCCTCGTCGACATGCACTAAGCCACTAACGTTGGCTACAACACATGTAAAAGCTGAAACTGATAAAAGTTAGGTCACTTGACTTGACCATGTTTATCATGTTATATGCAAACCAGCTAAGCTACTGCTCTTCCTATTGACTAACCAAACCAAGCACCCACATCAGTGGAGCTGTCCAATGCTATAATCACCATTAATGCATTTACCTTATATTTCACAAACATCAATCATGTCCTCCATTAAACCCAGTTAGAAATATAGTAAGGATGGTTGCCATGAATTTCAAAATGGTTGCTATTAGTGGGATATATTTGCATGATGCATCTAAATCATAAAGATTCGTGGTTTCACCCCACGACAGAAAGCAAACTAAATCATAAACCAACTAGTTTCAGGAGGAGAAGGTACATACACGAAGACTACCATATGCATGAAAGAGTGTTTCTTTATGATCCGAAAGCAATTGGCAACATTACTGTATAGAAATATACAGAAGATTCCATGCCACCACACCTACCATGCAAAAAGAAAGAACAAAAGAAGCCTCTGGTCTGGAGTGACATAAGCCTCCAGTTTTGCTTCCTTTGCCCAGTAGAAAAATTATTTTTATTGGTAAAGGTTACACAAGTTTCCTTTTAGTTTTAATTATTTACAAAATATAATGTTTAAAAATATTAAGAAAGCAATTTAAAATAATAATAATAATTACTTACCCATTTTCTTTTCTTTAGAGAACAATATCAGATTTACGGCCACAACATCTATGGATTAATAGTAATTGTAAGCAGTCTTATTTTTTTATATTAAAAGGAAAGATCCATGATACAAATTACATGATAAGTTTAAGGGAACAGACTCCCACCATATCCACTAAAAGGATGGAATGACACTCAGTGATTGCAGTATCAAAAATAGTGATTCTTAAATTAAAGTATTTTGCGATGTTCGTTAGTCAGTCACCACATCTGTTGCTCTCTGAATAGATATGTCAATGTATCTGATAGGAAGCTCAAATTTAATCAACTAGTGAGCAGTATATTATTTAGTATATTCAGTGCCTAACACTGCTATTACAAAGATGATTCCCAGACCTCTTTCTAAACCAGAGCAAGAAATGCTCCTTAGGGCCCACAATGACACATCTTAAAGAAATGCTCCTTAGGACCCACAATGACACACCTTACTTCTGCCTACCACTCTCTTCTCTCCTCCCACACAAAAACTAGACCTCACACACTCTCTCCCCATTTTATTATGCCAACTCACTAATACTAACTTCCTCATCAACCCTCTTTTTTTCTCCTCAAGTACACTCTCCAAATACTAGGTTTATTTCATTTTTTATCCCTTCCCCTAATATCAGTCTTAACACTACTCCCCTCTGGAAAAATAATCTTGTCCTCAAGGTTGAGTTGAGGAAATTGACTGCGAATAACTAGTTCATCTTCCCATGTAGCATTCTCCCTAGATTTGTCTTTCCATTGGATCAGCCATTGACGGATTGAAGTGTCTGCCTTAGTGAGTTCTCTGCTAGCTAACACCGTTTCTGGTTCAATTATATCTTCCAATTCCACCTTCAGCTCTTCAGGTAGATTAGGTTCCACTGAATAATTTCCCACTGCCCTCTTGAGCTGGGATACATGAAATATCGGATGAATCCTCGAATGTGGGGGTAATTGGAGCTCGTAGGTGACAGCCCCATACTTCTCCACAATCTGAAATGGGCCAAAAAATCTGGTAGATAACTTCTGGTTAATTTGCTTAATCACCAACACTTGCTTATGGGGGTGAAGCTTAAGGAACGCCCATTCTCCCACCTGAAAAATTTGTGGAGTCCTTTTCTTGTCAACTTATTTCTTCATTTACTGTTGTGCCCGAATCAGATTGTACTTAAGTTGATTCAATGCTTCATCTCACTCAAACAATTCTCTAGCTACAGTCTCTACTTTTGTTTCCCCTTGTGAGTATCGCACCAAGGAAGGAGGTTTCCTACCATAAATCACCTCAAATGGGGTTGACCCCGTAGATATGTGAATATTGGTATTATATCACAATTCTGCCCATGCGATCCAAAAAGACCAAGTTCGAGGCTGTTTGGAAGCGAACACCTCAAGTAAATCTCCAAACATCGGTTCAAGACTTCCGTTTGTCCATCCATTTTGGGATGGTAAGCGGAGCTCATTTTCAGCCTTGTACCCTGCAAACGAAATAATTCTCTCCAAAACATACTAACAAATGGAGGATCTTGGTCACTGATGATGGATTGAGGGATTCCATGTAATCGAACCACTTCTTTAATGAATATCTCAGCTATAGTTTTTGCAGTATATGGATGTTTAAGTAGGATGAAATGACCATATTTTGACAATCTGTCCAACACCACCAACACAGCTTCATACCCCTTAGATTTAGGAAGTTCGGTAATAAAATCCATCGCAATGTCTTCCTAAACATGATTCGGAATAGGTAAAGGTTGGAGCAAACCTGCAGGAGATGTAGCAGCATATTTCTGCCGCTGACAAGTATCACAAGCCTTTACAAGTTCTTGAACACACTTTTTCATGCCGATCCAATACAAATTACTTGCGATTCTTCTATAGGTTCTTAAAAAACATGAATGTCCACCCATGAGAGATGAATGGAACTCCCTTAAAAGGATAGGGATGTACACTGAAGAAGCTAAAATCACCACTCACCCCTTTTACATTAAAACTCCTTGCTGCCATGTAAACCCCAGTCTAGAATGTGGATTCTGTTGCAGATCCTTAATAATTCCACATAGGGTCGAGTCTTGTTGCACCTCCTGCTGTAGATTTCGGCCCTCCATCCATTGAGGATAAGAAATGATAGTTTTCAACTCTCCTTCATCATAAATCCTCGATAAGGCATCAACTACCTTATTTTCAAGTCCGGGTTTATACACGACATCAAAATGATAGCCTAAAAGCTTAGCCATCTAACATTACTGATCCGTGGTAGTCACCCTCTGTTGCAATAAGTGCCAAAGACTTGTCTGATAGGAAAACACCACAAAGGACCTTCCCAATAGATAATGACGCTAGTGATGCACAGTTAGCACCAAAGCCATTAATTCCTTCTCATACGCTGACTTAGAAAGATTCCCTTCCCAAAGGGCCTTACTAAAATAAGCTATAGGCTTCCTATTTTGCATTAACACTGTACCCACTTCTTTACCCGTCGCATTATATTCAATCTCAAAAGGTTGTACAAAATTAGGAAGAGCTAATATCGGTGATGTGGTCAATATCTTCTTTAAAGTCTCAAAGGACTCTAAAGCCCTTGCATTCCAATGAAACCCTTCTTTCTTTGTCAAATCCGTTAGTGGTTTAGCGATTTTACCATAATTCATGATGAACTTACGGTAATATCCTGTCAATCCTAAAAAATCCCTCACTCCTTTAACATTTCGAGGAACGGGCCACCTTATTACACTCTGAATTTTTGCAAGGTCAACTGCTACGCCCTCACTTGAAATAACATGACCTAAATAGTTAGCAGATCGCCTCCCAAACGTGCACTTGTCCTGATTCACCACAAATTGATTATGCTTTAACACCTCCAACACCTTGGACAGATGTAACAAATGCGTCTTCCAATCAGCACTATACACCAGAATATCGTCAAAGAAAACCAGAACAAACCTTCGAAGGAAAGGTATGAAAATGTCATTCATTGCCGATTGGAAAGTGATCGGTGCATTGGTCAGTCCGAATTGCATTACGAGAAACTCGTAGTGACCATCATGTGTTCGGAATGTAGTTTTGTGAATATCGTCTTCCTTGACTCTGATCTGATGATAACCCGATTTAAGATCTAGCTTAGAGAAAAAATAAGCTCCGTGCAATTCAACTAACAGCTCATCCACTACCGGAATTGGGTATTTTTCTGGTACTGTAACCTTATTTAAGGCTCTATAGTCCACGCACATCCGCTAAGACGCATCCTTCTTTTTAACCAAAATTACAGGATTGGAATAAGCACTTGAGCTAGGTCGAATAATTCCTAGCTGAAGCATCTACCGAGTCTGATTCTCAATCTCATCTTTGTGATGATGAGGGTACCTATAAGGCCATACATTGATTGGGCCTTGTCCCGGTTGTAAGACTATAGAATGAAAATGATTCCTCTGGGGAGGCAATGATTTTTGTGCAGGAGGAGAGAAGAGAGTGGTAGGCAGAAATAAGGTGTGTCATTGTGAGCTGAGAGAATCAATATTCTCCTTGAAGAGCATTTCTTGCTCTGGTTTAGAAAGAGGTATGGGAATCATTTTTGCAATAGCAGTGCTAGGCACTGTTATATACTGCTCACTAGCTGATTAAGCTTGAGCTTCCTATCATTGGTTCGACCTGTCGGATACGTCAAGGAGAGTGGAAATCCGATTGCCATTTATGTCACCTAAGATGTCTGACAGAGTAGATGTTATGAAGTCTCGTATGGCGAGTTTGAAGGCGGGAATGGAAGACATTCAATCTTCCATGCGATTGGCGATGGGGGAAATGCAACGAGCACTACTGCTGGAGATGAAAAAGATTATGGGTAAGAGACTCGAGGAAGGACAGGGGAGTGATACAATAAGGAATGGGCAAACGTCGTCGGGTGATAGGACTAATGAACTTCCGCAACAGTCCAGACCACCTGGGGAGTCATCTGCGGACATGGATGAGTATAGAATGTCGGTACGAAAGGTGGAGTTACCCATGTTCGATGGGTCTGACCCTATTAGATGGATCACTAGAGCAAAAGTGTATTTCGAGGTCCACCATACTTTGGACGAAGTAAGGATCAAATTCTCCCTTTTAAGCATGGAAGGCTCAACTATCCACTAGTTTAATTTTTTACAGGAGACGGAGACAGATTTGAGTTGGGAGACTTTTAAGAAGGCGTTAATCGATCGTTACGGGGGAAGAAGGTTTGAGAACCCTTATGAAGAGCTTCCGATCTTCGACAAACCGATACCGTGGATGAATACATTGAGGCTTTTGAATTCATCTCATCTCAAGTAGGTCGACTTCCAGAGGAACAATTCATGTAGTACTTTATGAGTGGGCTGAGATCAGATATCAGGAGGAGGGTGTGCACCTTTAACCCAATAAATCGGTACCAACTGATGAAAGTCGCTAGGGCGGTGGAAGAGGAAGTGTGCGGTGAGGAAGGTTGGGAATTGCGACAACGTCCATGGGATCAACGTCGGGAAGCTAGTTTTAAGAACCAGACCCATTTTCGGGTCAACTCAAGTCAACTGGACCTGGGTCACTCAAGCTCCACGGGTCGAACTCAGATGGGGGGCAGATATGGAGCGGGTTGAACCGCGACACTCCTCAAGTACACTCTCCAAACACTAGGTTTATTCCCCTTTCTATCCCTTCCCCTAATATCAGTCCTAACAGTACCATAGTCCAGTTTTAAATAAACAGTTCATTAATTCTCATGACTAGAGGATTGAGAGGTCTTGAACGGTTAGCCGAGGAAGACAAGATATTTAACACCACCGAGGAACCCACTTTTAATTCAATCCAAAAATAACCCACATTTTAAGCGAGCGTGAGCCCAAAAAAATTTCCCAAAGTTTCGCAAACACCGTTGAGCACTAGCCAATATTTTGGACAAAGTCTCCAAGCCAATTGTCAAACAGGCAACTCCTAGTTAGCAGTGCTTACCTGATTGATTGGAGATTATTGAATGTTGGCCCTCCCTTTGATTGGTTCTCGTGACAATCCTCAGGAGTTAGGACGTATGATGTACAACAAACTTTGGATGTGGAACTTGTTGATTGTTCAAATTGAGAAAAAATCGACCTGAGTCAGAACCGAACCTGACTTGACCCATTAGCATCTCTACGTAAAGCCTGCTTAGCCTTGAAACTTGCTTTTTAATTTCTTCGACCATTGAGAAGCTAATGCTTTCTTTGTCTTGGTTAAAATATTATGTTAAACAATCGTCTATTTTACTGTAACCTTTTTCTGAAATTTGGAAGAAATGATTTGTTAGTACACAATGTCTAACAAAACTGGTTATCTGACAGTAGCTTGGATCTAATCATCATTAAAGAATGTTGAATAAAACATCACATTGAGACTTCAAAAACGGGGAACGCTGAAAGTTACAACTTGAATTCACAGAAGCAGTCAGGTAAAGCATAGCCTCTCCCCATTACGTAATCATCTTTGTGAGCTATCCATAAGGCTTGCAATAATTCCTCCCCTTTCAGGCCCTGAAATGTGAGTTCAGCAAAAGCCTTGCGGTTTAAGAACAGCGTTTTATGCAACCCTTTGTAGGCTCGCATGGCAGACACCATCTTATCCATGTTCCCAAAGTAAGTAGCTATGTAAGAGTCACTGTTGATAGAGACGTAATAATCTAACGCTGCTTTTGTATTTCCGTGCATATTTGTGAAATCCTCACCACTAAGAAGGGCAGATTTAGTGAACACATTGCGGTAAATAGACTTTAACCCATCAATTTCCATGAGGCCATCTCCAGCTGCAAGATAAATATTTGTGTTCGTAGGGATAGAAAGTGCCTGGAAAGTCAAAGCTGTCTCACTAGGGGTAAGGGGGCACTTCCCTCTCTTCCTCCAAAGTTGAGCTAACTCTCCAGTCCATTTCTTTCTATCTCCTCGAGCAGCATCGATTGCCTCCACGGATGCAGGAGGAAGGCCCAAGTACTCGCATTGGCTGTATGCTACCATATCAGGTTCAAATCGAAGGTGAAGTGCAAGGAATGGCTTGGGAATAGCCTCTAAAAGCTCAGAGGCTTTTTTTTCCAAGGATCTTGTAAGGCGCAATGCCCTATAGCAAGCTTGACAAAATGCAGCTTTTGCATATTGAGGATATCTACAGAAAAAAGATAAATTGTGATCAAGTCATACAATTAATGGATTCAACTCAAAAAAAAAAAAAATCCAAAAATTGTGCTCTCACCAAATTTAACACTTCAACACTTGAATTTCAGAATTTCAAGAATTATATGCAGTTTGTCCAGCTGAAGAAAATTATTCTACAGAACAAATTCCAAGTGAATGTAAATACTTTAGAACAATACCTGTCCCTTCTCTGGCTCATTGCTGGAGTGATAGAAATGTAACGATGTTCCAATAACTGTGGAAGAACACTTTCAACATAATCAAATTGACCTTTCCGCTTGCTACAATCTACCCGAAATGGTTCTTTTGATGCAATTTCTCCAGGAAAATCCTTGACAACTTTAACAAAGCCATTCATTTGTTGAATGAAGTAATCAACATCAAATACATCTGCAAAGCCACTGGGATAAAATATGGCTTACATAAGAAAGTGGTTTACAGGGAAGATAAAAAATCACATGTAAGCATCACTATACACAACATATCAATGCGTCATTTCCTGATCAAGACAATCTTTAGTCAAATTAATACTTTGGGCAAGTAAAAATAAAATAAAAGATGTGATAAGAGATTTAACAACTTTCCTTTATGTGTTTGTGTGAGATAAGTTTACAAATCAATGTTTACAAATTAGCCAAGGTCGCTCAAAAGCATAATAAAAGCTTTTACCTAGACTCATTCCAATATGCAGCTGCTTCAAACTTTGGCAAAACCAGAGTTGCATTAAGTAAACGTGCAATACCAACACCATCACAAAACTGTAAAATCATCAAGTAAATATCAACTTTTACCACTCGGTAAAGGAAAATGAAGTATTCCTCTCAGAAAATTATAAACATCATAAACTCACATCTCGTTTCATCTGATTGAGGCCGCCATAGCAATCCACACGAATATACCCATTATTTTCAGGAGGCAGAACTGCAGGATTTTAACAAAAAACCAATGCAATTGTCTGCAATGAAAGTCAATTAAAATTTTGACTCAGAACAAAGAAGCAAACCAAAGCCTTAAACTAAACCAATCCCTCTTCCTAGCACCTCTCAAACAAATCCATGTGGACTGATCACCATACCCACACTTTCCCAAAGCAGCAGACTTACTGACAATTTAAAATCAAGGAAAGAACACCACAACTACAGCATATAATACTGTTAACTAAAACTGATATCCACAATCCTTAAACCAATCAACCTAATAAAGATAACCACAACCTTTCAAAACACATCTTAGTGTCCTAAAGGCAGCTTATTCCCATCCAGAAAAATCCTGCCATCTATAGGCATTTATCTCCACTACACCAGTAAGTCACCATTTCATATACTCCTAAAAGGCAAGAGATCTGACCAAAATAGAATAAAATCCAATAACTAGCGTCAGTCTAAAATTTTTATTAATTATTGGATCCCATAAAACAACCCATACAGCTCAACAACGACAAAAGAATTCAAATGAAAAATTGCATTTACACCTACCAGAAACGTGGCCTTGAAGCCACCATTTGCAGGGTCTCCACTCCATTAGTCTCTTCACACTCCATATACTCAATTTCTCTCTGCATTGAAAAACAACAACAAGAAAAGTCATCGATCCACATCACAGTTAAACAATTAAGCTGCACGATGAAAATGAAAGATCTCTGATTTTTAACCTGTGTGAAACGGAAAGAACAGACGAGTTTAATGGAATCGGCTTAGTGGAAGGAGAGAGATAGAGGAGTGCAAGGAATGAAGAGATTGCGAACACAGCGATGATTAATGGCTTCACCGAAATTGATGCCCCAATCATTTGTGAGCGAATTCGAATCGACCCTATAGATTTGGAATTTAGGGTTAGAGTCTCTGATGCCTCTTTCGATGGCCTCCAAAATCGGATCGGGTAAGAGATTGCTTTAAACGGATCTATTGTGTCCACCTTTCGCACAATATCGCCGAATACAAAACAAGACAATCTGGTTTTTTAAAATTAATTTAAATAATTTTCTGTAATTTAAATATTGTTTAAAATTTTAAAATTATCAAAAATTTTAATTTTGTAAATGTTTTTGGACTTATGGACTATGGGCTCGGACTAAAGGTTGTTGGTGAAAGCTAAAACACTTGACCCCTTACAAGCAAATATGTTAAGCCTTGAGAGATTTGAGACCCTCACTAGAACCAAATCAGCACCACTTATAAGCTGATCGGAAACTTTCATATTAAATTCACTAACAAATTGAATTTAATTATATTAATAAAATTGAATTAAATTCAATTTATACTATTTGAAACAAATCCAATAATATTATAATTGAATTCAATTGTACTGTTTAGAATATAATCAAAATGAATTCAATTATTTCATATGACATTTTTTTCTCTTGACTAAAAAAATAATCTTATTAAATAATAAACATTCACACTTACATAGAGCAAGTTATAAACATCAATTTCATTAT
>JANTPM010000005.1:5986488-6035319 GCA_025434745.1 Erythroxylum divaricatum
CTTTAACCATATCTTTGATACGCATATGTATCTTGATTCTGTGCATGCGATAAAATTTAGCAAGTTTATCCAATGAAGCGAAATCTAGTCAATTCCACTTAAACCGTCCTTGGAGGCTAGTAACTCAATACTACATTTACAATGGCCAAACACCAGTAACTTATTGACGAACTATGTACAAATTTTCACTTAAAAGGGCTTCAATAGTAGCAACATACATGGCTCAAAAGAACAAGCATGGCAACACTGATAAGAGATTCACAGCAACAAATTTAGGTGAAGGTAATCAAAGAAAAAAGAAGTAAGAGAATCCATTCCAAAAAGGGATCATATGGTACATCTGGGTTAAACCATGACACACATGATCAGACAGATAACAATAAGAACTTTTCAATTTCTATCGCTTCAAAAGATTATGAGATACAAGAACTACGAAAGCAAACAGCAAAAGTCCAAACCAAACTACAAGAGAAAGAAACAAGCAACAAAACTACTTCAAACATATAAATATATGTATATAAAACACAAAACTTTGAGGTAATGCATTACGAGGAATTCTAGTTCAATGAGGGCAAAAAATGAAACTCTACTAGACATTGTGTTACTACTGTTTGCACAACACCTGATAATCATTTAATCGACTAACGTTCAGTGCATGGAAAGTAGCAAACTTTGGCCATTTTTAAAACGAACTTTGGCCAGGATCATATTATGATACGCAGAAAAGTTGTGTGAAGACGGGAATCGTTTCAATTGGAAATATAATCAAACAACTGGCATGCAACAATTCATTTATTACAGAGAGTTGAAGGTGACCTAGCATGCGTACATCAGTCAAGCAGCAAGCAACAGAATTCTAGTGATTGCATTCCAAGAAGGAAACGATGAACTGCAAACGCCATGTGAAAAGCAATATGATCGGTCGTACGCAGAAAACTAGAAAAGCAGTATGATCGGTCGTAGGTAGAAAACTAGAAAAGCAGACGTTTATATAGGACGAAAAATACCAAGAACTAACCTGTGAGTTTTAATCTGTCGGTGTGTTCAGAGGAGACCAGTTTTGCGTGACTGTAAACAGAAGAAGAAAACCACACAAAACAAAAGAGTCGTTTTAACTTGTGATATATATCGAAAAAGCTAAAATTTGGAGTTTTCTTTGAAAAGCTCCGAATTTTAACTTTTTTAAAAATTGTATTTGAGTTTTTAAAGAAATTATTTCTACGTCAAAAATGCTTTTAAAATTTTCAGTCAAACACCAATTTTTCTTTAAAATAGCTTTTACGGTAGATAAAAATGTTTATGAATCTTCCAAAAACTGAACCAAACAGAAGCTAAGTCTCGCTGCGAACAAATTTTCTGACCTCACAAAGATAGGTCATACGGCTTTTGGTGTTTGCTTGGGAAGATGGTTGTTCAGTTGATACACTGAAATTGAATCAGCCGCACACCCTTAGATCTTGCTCTTTGTAATTATTTACATGATATTCACATGAGATGTACAAAGTATGTGCTATACTACACTTGGTAAAGAACTGCAAATAGAAGCTGCTCGCCCTATACCTACATCTATAATTGAATCAATAAGTATGCTTGAGATCAGCCATAAACTAACCACAACAATATGGTCCACTATGCTTGAGATCAGCCATAAACTAACCACAACAATATGGTCCACTATCCAATACGGATATGAGGATCAAAAATTCATGGCAAACCCTCAGCAAATATCAAATAAGCAAGCTTAGGCTTTCAAGCATTCATCATTTCATCCTGTGCCAACCTTTTGGTTTTCTACTGGATGAATTTGCAACTCACAGCCTTCAGCCATGGTGGTTAAAATACCCAAGGCATCACTACTTGGCTCCTGAGGCACCAAATCATTTAATGTTCGCAAGTACTTGACAGCAATTTGTAGTTCCTGTCTGTTAAAGTTACAGGATATAACATCTTTCCACTCTTTTGATCTCCCTTCCAAGCAAAGACCATGGAGCAAGGCCCCAAAAGAAATAGGATCCGGAAGAAATCCCTTGATTTTCATCTCATCATGCAACTGTAAAGCAGTTTGAACCATCTTGTGCTGGCAAAGGCAGATAAGAATTGAATCATAAGCAGCAGTTCTTAGATACCATCCATCTGATACCATCCTCCTATAAAAATTGAAGATGAGAGAATTCTGTGTCTCTTGAAACTCTGTCATCCAGTTAGAATTGATTGTCGGTACCTCATTTGTTAAGCCAGTGATCAGATAGTTAAAGGTAACATTATTTGGAATACATTTCTTTACTAACATCAGTTCAAAAAACGAGCAAGCTTTTGCAACATTACCCTCCTTGCTAAAGCATCCAATAAGTATACTGTATGTGACTACATTAGGTTCCAATCCACAAGATTGCATCTCTTTGAAAGTCTTTTCAGCATTATGGGATTCTCCCATGCGGCAAAATCCATTAATTAGAGAGGTGTAAGCTACAACATTTAACTTGCATTTCCTTCTCACCATCTGCCCAAAAGTTGCAAGTGCACCACGCAAGTTATTCTGCTTTACGTAACCATCCATGATGGTGGAGTATGTGACCTCATCAGGAGAATGTTGCCCTTCTATCATTCTTTTCACACATGACAGTGCATCATTCATCTTTCCAAATTTGCAATAACCCTTAATCATGGCATTGTACCCAACAACACCAGGGTCTAACATTTTGGCAATTGTAAGCTCAAAAACTCGTTTGGCCTGATCAAGGTCACCGTGTCTTACAAATGCATCAACAAGTGTAGCATTGACAAAAGCATCAGGGGGTATATTTTGACCAAGCATCTCCGCAAGAATAAGCTCTGCAGCAGGAAGCCTTCCCTTCTTAGAAACTCCACTTATCAAAACATTGTAAATATTTGCATCAGGTGAAACTCCCTTCTGCAACATTTTATCTCGAATTTTTAATGCAACATCAACCTCACCTACAGCAACAAGTCCATGTATAAGAGCTCCATAAACAGCCAAATCAGGTGTTTGTCCCCTTTCTGTCATCTCAATAAGCAAATCAAAGGCCCTCATATATTTCCCTTGTTTGCAATGAAAATGTATAAGGGGGGTGTAACTATACTTATTTGGCAACAATCTCCACTTTATTGCATGTTGTAGCAGTTCTTCAGCTTCCTGAACCTTACCTTCCTGACATGAACCGCTGATTAATATATTGTATGTGACAATATCAGGTTCACAACCACAGCCAATCATCCATTTTATAACCTCTGCTGCATCTAACATGCAGCCATGCTTAATTTGGGCATCAACAATGGTGTTACAAATTTGAACAGTAACAACCAAGGCTCTTTCCTTCATTTCAGCCAGTAGGTCATCAACAGCCTCAAATTGACCTTCCTTACAATACCTATTGATTATAATTCCATATGTCTCCACCGATGGTAGAAATCCCTTCTGTTTCAGCTCTATGAAAAGCTGTTTAGCCCTTTCAGTATCAGCTTTTTTGCAATAACCATCGATGAGTGTGTTGTAAAACACAACATTTGGGATACATCTCTTTCCCCACCTCTTCTCAATCATCTTTCTTCCCTCTTCAACTTTCCCTTGTTTACATAAACCTCTAACCATTATACATACACTATAATTATCTAGTCTATCATCGTGTTTAGTCATTTGGTTATACACTTGGAACGCACTCTGCATTTTATTAGCCTTTACCAGCTTATCAAGCAACGAATTGCAAGCAAAAACATCAGGCACACAATTATGGATACTAAAAACAGCATGATACAACTCAAGAGCCCTATTATCCAATCCAAAATCCGCATAGGCTCTGATAAGAACACTAAGGGCTTCACAAGTAGGCACCAAGTCCTTGCATTGCATAATCTTCAACACATTCTCGACCTCCTGAAACACTCTAGATTTTGCCAAGAGCTTTAACAGCGAAGAACAAGCAAACCCATTTAAGGAATCTCCGGAACAAGAACGTTTCGAGGCCCATTCAAAGAACATGAGACCCAATTGTGGGTCACGTATTTTATCAAACACAAAGTGGGCAATCTCAGAAACTTGGGTTTCCGTCTCACTGAAGCGATCATCGAGAGATTCTTCCCATTCTGGGTCGCTTCTGAGGATATGGATGGTATCATTGACGAGAATTTTGAGGTGTTTTGTGCAGAGAATGGGAGAAGAAGCAGAGGACTTTACAGGGCTCAGAGGTTTGATGCGAGAGAGAAGACTTTTAGACATAACAAGCTCTTTCAGGTGATGCGTGTGGTTCGCATAGGGCTTAATTCATTTGTCGGTTTCAACATTGAACTTCTTCTTCTTTTTTCTTTTACCCTATCATTTACGAGAAAATACTTTTAACAAGTAGGTCCCTTGCTGAAGGTAAAATTTTAGTCTCAAATTTTAAACAATTACATACATAAAGATAATTCAAACTCGCGACTTCACTTAACTCAAGAGAGCCCCTTAATTAATCCATTGCCCTTTTAAGATAGCTTCCAAGGAGCGCTCCTTAGCCCAACTAAGTTACAGTGCATTTAAACAAGGGTTCAATATGATTACAGCCGGAGAATTATTTAAGGTTTGTCATAGAAAGTGATGTGGTGGTTTTCCATAGCATATTGAAAGGAGTTCGCTGTTAACTACCAAATTTTGGGGGCGTTTTCTTAGGACTTACGCTAGCCTGAGAGCTTGGATATCGATACGTTATCGTCAAAGTGGACTCTTTAGAGGTGATTAATATTCTTTCTTCCTCCCAAATAGTTCTGTTTGAGGATAATTTTTTGGTAGCAGGTATCCGTGAACTATTACACCAAGCATGGGAGGTGCAAATTCAGTATATCTATCGCGAAGGGAATCAATGTGCCGACAGCCTGACGATTCTAGCAGTCTTATTAAGTCCAAATCTACATATCTTACAGGAGCCTCCGATGCTCGTTATGGAGCTAATCCACTAAGATGCACAAGGCAAATTATATTACAAAACATTGCGATAATATCTTTTTCTTCTTTACTTTGTAATTAAAAAAATATATTTATAATAAATGCATATTGAATAAACTGGTTTTTAAGACTCAAAAGTTAAATGGTATATAATTATTTAAAAATAGAACTTTACCCTCAATAATTTATAAATTATATGTTTCAAATAATTTTAATAAACAAATAATACAAAGAAATAAACAATAAATACAATTCAAATGATTTTTAATATAAATTATTTAATAAATTAATAATTTAAAACCCAGTAAAATTTTTGATCTTAGTAGCTATTGAAAGAACTAAATAATAAAAGTCTGGCTTAAAGATCATAAGAAATTCAGGAGACTTAAATCCAAAACTTCCAACTCTTGAACATTCATAAAAAGTTTCCTCTAATCGCTTGAATTTGATATTAATTTTGTACAAGACAAAAGGGCAAAATCTCGTGCACAAGGCATCCCGTTTTATAAGATTGGATAAGGATTACCAATTATACGTAACATTTCTTTTGTAATTTATAAAGAGACTGTTTATATAATCGAACCTATGACATTATTTAATAATTAATAAAATAAACCAATTTTTAGTAATTTATAACAAAGTTCTACAAAATTATGATTACAATTAGTTGTCACTTGTTAACTTTTTACATTAATTTATAAAGATAATGCAATATTAACTACCATGAGAATTGTGAAGTTAAGATTACATAAGTAGTCAGTATGTCACTAATAATAATTCAATACAATTCTTTGTTTAATAATTACTTTTTTTTCTCTAATCTATGACTAAAAGTGACAATGTACATAAGTCCGATGAATTTTGTGTCAATGAATTGAAGGTATAGGCTTTGGTTCTGCTTGAAGGATCAGATGGTCGATGCACTACTGAAGCTGGGGCTTCAATTCATGGGGGCTTCTTCTTGACTCTTCTTGATTGTCTCGCCACTATATAGCTTAACCAAGCCCAAAGCATACCTGTCAGGGACACAGTTTAGCAGCTAATCTGGAATTCTGAGAATGTAACACAGACAGGTATTAGTCTTTACCCGACGATTAGGACAACTAAAGCTGTTGTCCGAAATATATGTTGGTAACATTTGTGCTTTGGTTTCTTGTGTTTCAAATTGTATCCTGCAGGAATATATTTGCGGCTTATGTATCCGTACTGAGGACGGATGAGGAGAATGAATCCGAGTAGAAATCCTGACAGGAACCCTCCAATATGAGCAGAATTGTCGATGTGAGGTATGAAACCCAGGGCCAAGTTAATGGCTATGATTATCACCAGATTCGTAATTGCTGCACACTAAAGCGGTAAGAGTTAGCAACATTTTCTTCTTGCATAGCACTTACCGTTAAGATTCGAGGTTTTTGAATCCCTTGTCGGGATTCTGTTTCTTACCTTGTTGGCGTAAATCGTCCAGTTTATGATAAGCTCTGAAAGCATTGCTCCAAGAAGGCCGAGGAGTGCACCAGAGGCACCAACTGAGATGATTGGTTTGGTGCTAAGTGAAGACATCAAGCTGCCGCCGAAACCCGAAAGTATGTACAACAATCCTATCCTCACTGCGCCACATTCAAAGTACTAATTGGGTGTCAGTATTGATTTGAATAACATGATGAGGATGATATGATGACTGGGAATCGGAGTTAAAAGTTCTTACGAAATCCAAATTCCTCCTCGAGTCGGATTCCTATTAACAGAAGACTGATCATGTTGGCAGCTAAATGAGCAACTCCAGCATGAAGCCATTCGCAGGAGAAGAAGCGCCATGCTTCTCCATTGTGCACTATTGCTATTGGATCCAGAGCTCCCAAGTTTCTCAGCCTGCAAAAACATGCGAAAATTTATTCAAAAACCATGTCCTTGGATTTCTGAAATTTGCGGAACAGTACCATCTTCAGGACTGAATTTTCCATTGTTCACTGTTTCAGCTAAAGTTTTTGTTTCACTAATGGTAAGAGTTTCGTTTTGAGGTTCACCCTAACATTGTCAGAATTCACTTTGTCTAGCTCGTGGAAGATAAATCTAATGCTCTTCAATTGCCTTCATCTTTTCTTATGTAACAGAAACAAATAGACATGCATGCATGATTCCATGAAGAACAGACATATTCAATCCATGGAAGAAGAGTTATCACCGAGAAAATGTAAAGGAAAAGAAAATTTATACAAGCATGTATCCTTGAATCTAAGAAGTACTCTTAAATCTATATACGTATTTAGGTTGCAGAAAAGAGTTAAAGAGATGTAATAACCTACGTGAAGACAGAGGGACCAACAGCATGGTTTTCCTTGAAGGGTTGGAAGGAGAAGCGACCCAAGAAATGGTAGAGAATGCAACGATCAGGGTCTCCCATGTGTGCAGGGCAGTTGTTGACGTACATTATGTAGATAAAGATCACGATGTTGGCTACAAATATGAGGGGCACCAACCAGGAGAACCATGGTTTTGATATAAAAGGCGGTGGTGGTGGTGGTGGAGGTGGCGGCGGCGGAGGCAGTCGTGCCGGCTTTCCGACCACATAACCACGTACTGCTCCCTTCTCTACGTCCAACGAAGGCGGCCTCTTCCCCATCAGCCGCCGTGATGGAGAGTACTCCAATGAATGGATGGTGAGAGAGAGAAAGATGGTTAGGAGAGAGAGAAAGATGGTTAGGAGAGAGAGAAAGGAGAGAAAAGAGGTTTTGGGTGTTGAAGAGTGAGTCATGGTAATTAAGTTGTTAATTAGGTACATTTCCCACTAATTCTAGTTGTTTTTATGTGTAACCAAATTTCTTTTTAGGTCCTAATTAAAAACAAGATATAGCCTTACTTTCTCACTTCCAACTTGTTATATAAAAGCATAAATGATCAGAAGATGTTTATTAAAGGGACTCTAAAAAATAACATTCTTTTCTCTTCCAATAGCGTTATTTCTGACATTAATCTTTTAGTAATACGTATTTGAAAGTTGATTCATCAAATATGAAAAGTTCAAATATAACATATCTATCAAGAAGGGAACTAGTGTGTCAATAATTTAGTTATCTTAATCTTTTTATCGAGTACAAAGCTGCAATATCTTCAGGAGCCTCTGATAATTATTAAGGATTTATTCTACCAAGATATGAATGGAGCGTTTTGTCATCGAACTTTGCATTAGTGGAGTGATCAGGTCGAGTGTTAATTTCTTTTTAGGTGTTTTTTTTTGTAACAAAAAAAAGGGACTAAAAAAAACATAAGATCAATGGTAAGAAGAAATTGCTATAACTTTGTAGTTCCACAAAGCACTAACCTAAGAAGGATTATATATAATTAGATGTGAAGTAAGTGATTGGTGGTCGTGAAAAATCATGCTGGTGGCAATGCCACCCTGGGAACGGTTGCAGTAACTGTTCCATGGGCATTGATGACTTTGGAGGTGAGGGCCTGACCTGCAGAGGGAGAAATCTTGACATTGTTGAGTAGAAGATCGGTGCAAGCTTTGTTTTGGCTACAGAGTAATTGTATTGGAACGTCCGATGAGCTTGTTCCTTGAAATGAATCAAATGTAATACCGCTCACTGCAACAGCATCACTCTGCAGCAGGAACATGTTAAAAGATAAATAAAAAAAGAAGAGTAAACATACTCCCAACCTCATCGAAACGTAAAAGATAAAACTGAGCTATCTCAAGAGTGTGTTGCATACTTTGTTAGCACAGCCTCCGGCAGGACAGTAGTATTGATCGATTATAACAGGAGAGCCAGCGTTCTTAAGTGTAATGTGCTCGTATGTTATCTTCCTTACATATCCCTTCCCTCCCTAGAAATTATCAAGTGTCAGAATCAGAACTGGAAAAAGGGATTTGCTTAAATCTCAATGTTATTTACATATATATATATGTCAATACGCTTACCTGCCATGTTTTGATTCTGGCACCAAATAAAACATTTGTAAATGTTGAAAAGCTAACATGAACTCCTTCCACTTGCCCCATCTCTCCTTGCATTCCAATGCTTCCAATACTGAATGTTTGGATAAAGATAAAGGGGGAAAAAAAAATTAAGTGCAAATGGATATACCAAATTTGTAACGAGTGAACTTTCTATATCTTTCAATTTAAAGCTCTCTCAGATTCAACAATTTCCAGTAGCATATAGAGGAAATCGAACCTGATACCGTGACCAGGACCACATGTAATGTTGGAGACATTGATATTGGAAGATCCAGAAAGAACGGAAATACAATCGTCACCTGAATTTTAACTCAAAACATAAGAACGGATATAATTAAAAATTTTGTGAGCAGAAAGGCCAAAAAGCTGAGGGAAATCAGGTCAAAGACGTACCTGAAGCGATGTTACTGTGAAGAACAAATATGGATTCGGAGTGACTGATGTTTATACCGTCCGTATTGGGGCTATCTTCTGGAGCAGTTATGGTAAGACCTGAAATAGTTGAACGTCGACACTGGAAAACTTTCACGAACTGGCTTGGCCCGTTGATAAGTTTCAGATTCCTGAAAAGGAAGTTGGTGCAGAAGTTGAAAGCTATGACCTACAGTCATCAACAAGCACGTCAGAATAATAAGGCACGACCTCAGGTTCAGGAAATATCAAAAAGACTAATGCTCCGTCATGTTGAAGTTTAGTCAAGTTGTGCGTTTTTTGTCACTCCTAATGTCTATAATTGAGTAGCATCAGATGTGCTAGCAATTAACTTACATATGGTCTCTGTGGGCAAGTATCAACCTGCACAATAGTTCAAAAACATGATTAAACATTAAGGAGGAGAAGAAATAAATCAGATAGCTCTGCAATCTAATTTGACAGATCTTATTTTTATGCTAATCTGATATATATTCACTCACTTTGCGGCAAACTGCCCACCAAACACTTCCTTTTCCATCTATTAGTCCATTTCCATCTACAGTAAGACTTTTTACATTATCGAACTCAATCCAATTCATGACCTTCATTTGCGATATATCTGTTGGTGCAACGATCGTCCCTTCAACCTGAAATTAACTCATTCACGACCATATGTTGTGTGATTAGAATTGTTGAATGGAGGAAACCATACCTAAGAATATCAAAGGAAGAAAAAAAGAAAAAGAGCATATATGCATGTATCATAGTAAGAGTTAATGCAAATTATACAATACCTGGAAATTGATAGTATGAGAACCGCATGGACCTTGGAAACTCACAGGTTTTATCAAAAATGTCTTTCCTCTTGGTACTATGAGAATGTTGCCCTTTTTACCTTGGCAAACTGCTTGCCATGCAGCTTCAAAAGCCTACAGTAAGCAAACAACTTAGATTCAGATATCCATATAATAACTGGAAAAAGACTAAGTTCCATACGACTTTTTCCAAGAAAATTTTGATTCTGTACATACAAATAAAATTGTTCTTATCATAAATTATTGAACATGCAAGTGAAACTTTAGGAGAACTTATCAAAAGAAAGATAAATTCTACGCTAATATGTTTTCTACAGGTCCATTTTGAAACTACATTAACTACAACTTCACTTTTATGGTATCTTTTAAATAGTATTAATGATAAATCATTATCACATTCGTTGACCAAAATGGAAATGATATTATTACATTTGTTGACCAAAATGAACATGCTTTTCTCATTTTTCCATGGAAATGAAAATTGTTAGTAAGACTAAATACAACCAACCAGCCTCTTCTTAGTGATTAAAACGCCTTGCTTCACCATTTTCAAAGTAAGATTCTAATAAGTAAAATTGAACAAAGTCACAAAGACGATGTACTCTTGAATCATCTGTTTTCCCATCTCCAACTGCTCCAAAATCCACTACACTCAAAGCATGAGAGGTGGCGCTCGATAGCAATGCAGCAAGGCACAAGATGGTGTGAAAATCCTGCAATATTAATCACCAAAATCCATTAACTTGTCAAACACTTTCCATATAATCATACTCACAGAAAGAGAGGAAGAGAGAAAGCTCATCACCATGTGGCCTATCACTGCATAGACAGGTGAACTGAAGTAGGCAAAATTTACTTCTTGTGAAGCAACTTTGTGTTCTATGTCTATATATATATATATATATACATATATAGACAATAAATGCATCACATGAAAAAATGATCCTCCCTATTTCCTTTGGGAAATAGAATACCCTTAATATACCCCTTTTCAGATTTCTTTACTGATAGAGATTAATACGATTATGTACTGTAATATGGTAAATAGGAAGTTGGGAGCATTATCTAATGATCTAGTTACCTAGACAAGGTATATATATACCACATACTATCAAAGATTTCAAACTTGTTATTTTCCAAATGTAGTAAAAGAATTTCATAGTTATCTCCATTTCCATCTTATATGAACAATAATATTATGTATATTAATTTTGCAAAGAAAATGGAAATTATATTCAATAACTTTGTTTGCATGAGAAACTATTATAGTATAATATAAATGGAAGGAAAGTGTGAAGAATTAAGTTATAATGTACGAATTTTTGCATTTCTAAAATGTCTCTAATTTTGAATCGCATCTCTCTTTAATATTTTGATTATTTGTCTTTTTTTTTTACTAATTCCCAATTTGGTATTTATTATTTTGAAATGTAATGACTGAAACTTTGTAATATTTTTATAATTATTTTAATTAAATTTATTAACAAAATTAAAAATAAATTTATTAATATTATATAAATATTTTTATAATACATGTTATAAACATTCTTAACTTATATCATCTTTGTTACATCTACAAGCTTATTGAAAACAACCTCTCTATTATATAAGATAAGACTCCGTATTATAAAACGTCCCGTAAAACTAATTTTGAGAGAAACAGCTTCTCAGATGCGTACGATGCTCTAAAATAGAGAGGCCGTGTAAAGACTTGCAATAATCGTCTGTACTTTAAGAAACCATTCAAACTATGAACAAACTTTGGCTCGTTTATCTTCAAACAAGACCATTGAAGCGTCAAATAAGCTTAACTCGATATCAGTGTCATCGCTAAACATGGTTTTCTGTCGGACCAAAAGAACATAAATCAAAGTAAATTAACGAACAATTCAATCAGTAAATATCGTACCAAATTTCCCTTGCTCAAAAAGATTATAGGATGCAGTGAACGAATAGTATAGCATGCTATAACTACGATGACAAAAGTGTACCCTAGCAGAAAAGTCTGACATAAAATACAATACAGGAATAAAACGAGTAAACAATAACAAGGGACCGTTCAATAAGCAAAAATGTCCTAAACACTATCCAGAAATGAACAATGTTTTAACTTGAACCAATCTTTTGACTAATCAACTTCTTTTCTCATAATAAACTCCCAAATCAAACCCTACGACGTTACTATAGAACAGATGAAAGCTGTTTGTTCCTTTGATCAGAGCACAGCACTCACAGTCCGGATCATGATGGCACTGCGTTCAAGACAATGAAATTATTAGATTCAAAGCAGGATACAGTAAATGAATATCCATCAGTTAAGGTAATTGTTAAAGTAGTTTCTTTGACAGCGGATGAGTAAGGATAGTGAAGCAGATGCTATAGCTAGGAATTGTTGACTTGGGGACTAGGACAGCCAATGAGAACCAAGACAATAAGTAGACACAAATTTGATTAGAATGCATAACACCTGCATAGATTCAAATTTTTACTAGCCCCAAAATACTATCATTTTACCTAGTTGAGTCCAAATATATGTTTGTGAACCAAAAGAAACAAAGGAACAATCAGACAACAAATGAACAATCAGTATCAGAAGAACGCAACCATTCAGAAGAAAGCAAAACCAAGTCGATCAAAAACCTATGAAACTAAAAGGTGTAAAAAAAATATTGGCACTCATCAGGACCATGAACCTTTTTCAATTCCATCTCACCTAACGGTAAAAACATTTACTAACTCTCCAGATTCTGTTTTATTTTCTTTTCCACGAATAACATAGATGAAGAGATCTTACTGTATGTGGAAGTATCAATCTGTTCAGGAAGCTCCTTTATATCCACTTCAAACCTTGCCTGAACCTGTTTTCACATTATGTATATAAGTAGCAGTAAATAGCCAGACATTTTAAGAAATTCGGTGAATGTTAAGAAATAAGAATAAGGAAAGCCGGGGAGGCTACCTGATTTAGTACATCAGAATCAGATGCAGATGAAACAAACGTAATTGCAAGCCCCTTTGTACCAAACCTACCAGCTCTTCCCACCTGCCATAAAGATAAATAACAGGTCATTTACAATCAGAAGAAATGGCATATACATCAATTGAAAGAAATTTAAGATTAATTGAATAATGCAACAGGTCACTAACCCTGTGAAGATAAGTATCAGCAGAATCTGGCATGTCATAGTTGATAACAATGTTTACACGCTCAATGTCAATTCCCCTTCCAACCAAATCGGTTGCCACAAGAATACGTTTATGACCCTCCTTGAAACTCTTATATCTAGTCAATCTATAAAGCAGAAAAAACACAATCTGTCAGCCACATCTGTAAATTCAGACATCATGTAGAAGACAGAATGTAGTATATTCTTGGTTCATCTCTGCCATTCAAAAAATAACCAACATTTATCACATTAAATATTCACTGCTTCTGCCAAATAAATTCTAAGAACCTTAACTTTTAAGTCTTGACTTAAAGAATGAAGAGACAGTTATAGTCACTCATGAATTGCTGGGAAAATTTTCTGAAGGTATAACCACACAAATTTTAAAACGTACAGATGATTAAAGAAAAATACCAGCATAAGCGTGATATAACATATGAAACAGGAAGCTGATCAGTCTAATGTATGCTTGAAGAAAAAAATCTAACTGGAAAATTTTGTTATGTCACAAAAATTCTCATATCTTAACACTATTCTCCGCCTACATCTTAGGGTCAGGACTTTTATGTTTCAAACCCCGTGATCTTCCATTTACAGGTATGTTTTTAACCACCGTAAGCAAATAAATGCTAACGGCCAATAAACCTCTTTTAGACAAATAAATTGACATTAATCAAGACGTGTAACTTTGAAATGCAATACCATCCCTAACTCACTAGACTACAGCAAATTGTGAAACTAGCATAAAATGCCACAATCTACTTTGTGGTAGTGACCATGAAGTTTGGTATAACACAACATCTTACAAAACCCTGATAATCCTTATAAAGCCTTCTTTACAACTAAAACTATTTCAATACAATGTATGGCAACACAGTGTTTACCTTTCTTCCTGAGACATTCCAGAGTGAATGCAGATTGAAGGGAAGTTACACTCCACTAGTAATTTGTTTAATTCAGCTGCTCTGCTCACACTTTTCACAAAAATGACAACTTGATTGAAGTCTAAAGCATCAAGCAAGTCGTTCAATTTGCGATTCTTCTCCATCTCAGTTAACTTGATGTAATGCTGTCAATGAAAGACAGGACTAAATGAGCACAAAACAATGATCAATAGGAAAATTTTTGTTAGAAAGTTTTACGCATACCTGCACAAGACCATGAAGAGTCAACTTGGCCTCATCATCAACATAAATTTCCATTGGCTGAAAAGACACAAATACAGAGTTAAAGAAATCCATCCATTTAGCATTCTGAAATATTTAAAGAAACAAATAATTCAGAAACCGCATTTGCATGCTCCTGATGCCAACTAAAGTCCCAACAAAAGATATAATTATTAGAGGATGTCACCAAAAATTTTCTTCTTTCGAACTAACAAGTAGGATAAAATGCATGACCCAGTGATCAATCTTGTACCTCAAGCACAGACAATTTATTGAATATATAGGAGGAGAAAGGGAAATATAATGCTTAAAATGGTAAAAGATCGTTACATCTTGCATAAACTTCTTGCAAACAGGTCGGATTTCCTTGCTTAGAGTTGCTGAAAACATCATAACTTGCTTATCATGAGGGGTCATCTTAAAGATCTCCTGAACATCTCTCCTCATGTCTGAATAAGATGCAAAAAATCAAAATTAGATCACATACATGTGAGAGAAAACGGTCTTTTTTTTTTCCATCCAGTGGACAATGCACAACATACCAAGCGATTCAAGCATCTTGTCACACTCATCTAATATGAAATGTCTCACATTCTTCAATCCAAGCTCTTTATCTCTCGCCAGAGCTAGTATTCTTCCAGGAGTTCCAACCACGATATGTGGACATTCATTTTTCAGCAAGTCCTTGTGAACCTTGATGTTCACACCACCATAGAAGACAGCAACCTTTATATCAGGAAGGTAGGTACTGAACCTCTCAAATTCATGGCAAATCTACAAAGTAATAGATCAAATATCTTAGTTCATGGACATAATAATATTTCCAAAAGTAAAATATCAAACTGGTACACATACCTGGTAAGCTAATTCTCTTGTATGACAAAGCACAAGAGCTGCAACTTGACCCGCAACAGGCTCAATTTGCTGCAGAGTCGAGAGAACAAAAACAGCAGTCTTCCCCATCCCAGATTTTGCTTGACAGATGACATCCATTCCAAGAATAGCTTGAGGGATGCACTCGTGTTGCACTAATGATAAAGCAAACAAAATTGTAGTTGAATCCTCAGTAAGTACATGGACCTTCCAGATCCTTTTAATGGAAAGGTTTACCAAGACCAAGTTTTTTGTTGAAATGATGAGAACAGTTAGTAGTCATTACCTGCAAAAATAACAACACTCATCATAAATAAGAATCTCAACTTATACGTATCATTTTTTTTTCCTTTTTAGGTCTCTACTTTTGAAATGAATCAAAGTTACTTTAAAAATTTTTTGGCAAATAAAAGGC
Source organism: Erythroxylum divaricatum (assembly GCA_025434745.1). Lineage (NCBI taxonomy): Eukaryota > Viridiplantae > Streptophyta > Magnoliopsida > Malpighiales > Erythroxylaceae > Erythroxylum > Erythroxylum divaricatum. Next base: position 6,002,236 of record JANTPM010000005.1, read on the forward strand.
ACCCTAAATACAGATTTACAGCACCTGCGTAAACAGAAAATAGACATTGCATCAAGAGTAATGTTTGAGGGGGATTAATTGTAAAAGAAAGGGCAAAAAAGATGAGTGAAAAATAGGCATGCAGTAGTCACATGAAAGTATAAAAGTTCAAGTCAACAAGTTTAATATAAAGAACTAAAGACTTTGCCTTCAGAAGGATGCTCAAATCCTGAATCTACAATGGCTCGTAGAAGCTCCGGTTTCAAAAGAAAGTCTCTGAAGCCTGAACTATGAATACCAACATAGCCCCTGCAGTGCAAGAAAATTATGTATCACATTTCCAAGGTATTTAGGATAAGTAAGAATGTCAAACACTCGTGCTCATTGATTCCACACCCATAGTTTACAATAATTAAAACATCAAACACCTATCCAAGCACTTTGAGCGGAATACGATTTCTTATTATTCTCTTTTCTAGTTCACTCTCATTAACTTAAGTAAGCATAGCCATCAAAAGGAAGCATTCCTCCACAGAGTAAAAACCATTTCTTTTCCAAACAGAAATCAAATACCTAATGTAAAAAAAAACACTTATAATGAGACAGAGATAGAAATATACTTCTTAGCAGACTCAGCTCCGGCTTTTCCAGAGACGGAGTCAGGGGCTTTTTCTTCTTCCTCCTCGTAATCAAGCAGCTCCTCCTCGTAAGCGTCGTTGTCTTTCACTTCACCCATTTTCCCTATACACACAACCAAACAAGCACAGTTAATTCATGAGTTAAGAGTCTTGTGAGTCGCAACGGTCCAAAGTTTTTTGCGAGGCTCACCCTTGGAGCTCCGAGAGAGAAAAGTAGGGTTTAGCTAGTGAGTTTGAAAAAATTGGATTAGGAAGGCAAAAGGGAAATTGAAATTTAGGGTTGAACAGAGAATATAGGGAAAGACGAAGAGTTTGTAAATGTCAAAACTAGCCTCAACAAAAATTTGCTCTTTGATTTATTTCACTGGAAGAAGTGGGGCTATTATTGGTAATGTGTTTATTGTTTGAAATTACCAAGGGAGTCCTTGAGTGTATCCTCGATGTCCCGATTAATTCATCAAAAATTAGAATATGAAATATGAATGAAATAAATATAATTTTAAAAAATATTTTTATTTATCGAAAAATTTAAAATTTAATTTAATTTTTTATTAAATAAAAATTAATTTTTTATTTTAATTTATTTAAAATTTAATAATTTACAAAAATTGGCCAATTAATTAATAAATTGATTATTTTTTAATAATAAATTTTATTAAAATAAATTAAATATAAAAATTAAAAATTGAATCAAAAATTAAATAATAAAAATTTTATAATTGAGTTCGGTTTTTTAATCATTGCGAATAACAATGTTAAGGAAATAATAGCCCTTTTCTATTTTGCATAATTTTGTTTAAAAAAATAACTAGAACAAGTCTTTTTAATTTAAAAGTTGCAAATTTGAATCTATATGCAAAGAAATATAATTTATTTAAATTCTAAAAAAGAGATAATACATCAATAATAAAATATATTGAATCTTATAAAAATCAAATAGATTGAATCTATTAAATAAATTTAAATAGTTAATTCTTTAATTATACAATATGTAATTTAGAAACTATTATATATATATATATATTTAACAATTTATTTAATGTAAGTTGAAAAATATAATTTTGTTTAATTTGGTAAATTTAAAGTCATTTTTATCAACTCTTTAGTGTAATGATACCATAAAACTAAGTATAATCTTCTTCAGAGTAATGATACCATAAACCTAAGTGTAATGTTCTTCACTCAAATCATGTGAATAAGTTGCTTTGAATTGGAATTTTGAGTCTCTCTTTTCTAATCATACGTCTCCTCATATAAGAAAATTACAAAAATTGTAATCTTAACGAGTAGCTACACCCATACGTTATTGTTGAATACTATAATGCCCAGTTATTTTTGAGAATTAAAGAGTATGTGTATATAGATTTTGTTATAAATAGTTAAGATGTGTAAGTAAATATTGTTAAAGTTAAAATTTGGAGACAAAATTTAGAAATGTATGATGTAAGACAAAAATTTGTGAAGGAAATAAGAAAAAAGATAAATATTTAAGTAAGATTAAGGGGCGATTGATTCGTATAGGAGAATGGTAATAGGAATGAAAATGAATATAGCGAGAAATGAGATTAGATATTATTATTATAATTATGATAGTTGGTTAAGAGAAATGAATGATTACCATTATATTGATAGTAGTTGGTTTGTAAAAAATATTTAAAAATAAAAATTAATTATATTTTAATTAATTAAATTATTTTAATTAATTATATTGTAGTTAATTATTTAATTAATTCTATTTTTAAATTAATGAATTAATTATATTTTAATTAATTATATTGTAATTAATTAATAAATATTATTATTAGTTAAAGATTACCAAACTTCACTAAATCAGAAAAAATCAAACATCGCTTTGGGTTATAGAGTAGGAATAAATAATAATGGCAAAGTTATGATTGAAAGTATAGATCATCTAATCATAATCTCTTACCAAGTTTTATTTTTCATTTCATACTCATTCCTCTTTCCTCATACTCGCCAAACAAGCACACCTTAATAAAAATGTAAAGGAAAATTTGACAATCCAAATACATTAAATAAAATTCTTTATAATATTTTAGTAAAGAATATAATAACTATAAAATTTGATATGAATTAAAATAAATCAATGAAAAAATTTAAAAAAAAACTGTCAAATAAGTATGTGAATTAAAAAGAAACAAAGGACATATCTATGGGAAAAATGTTTAGGATGATGAGTAATTTCAACCCCTCACTAGAAGTTACTCGAGATTCTATGCCACTTATTTGCAATATCTTACATGTTAATGCAAAAATCTAGTTGTAAAATCAGTATGAGATTTATGTACATCTACACACTTCTATAAAATGAAGTTTTAAGACTTTTGTATAAACCTTTCTGTAACAACGCTCTGGTATTGGAATGGTAAATTTTCAATTTTTGATGTAAGATTATTTAATTTTTTAATTCTATTTTTGGACCTTTTGTAAATCGCAGTTAACATTTCGGCTCTTCCAAAATTTCTGTGGCAAAATCAAGAATGACCTATATCCTATAATGTTTAGTTCATTACATTATCAAATCATATTTCTACAATCACAGCTAGAATTCCCAAAAAAATCAACATACAGAGACTCGAACTCATACCAGGTGAAAAGCTCTTCACAAGTCAACAGTAGGATTCCTTTATCCTTCTTTTGAACAAATTGCTCCCATATGTATCCATTCTGGTAATAATTGTAGACCACATTTTTCTAACAATATATAAAAGCAATTTTGAATCAATAGAGGAATCCAAACAAGATTCTCATATAGCTTAAACTAGTTAGGATATATAAAAACATGGTCTCTCCTTTATCCAAGCTGAGGTATATTAGACAAATACTTACCAAATAAATGACTTTCTAATCGTGTATTGAATGCAGTGTTGAGTATTATGGGTAAAGTACAATATGAAAATAATTAATAAAGAAAGTTCTTAATATGCAAGCAGTAAGAACTTGCTCTTACCCATTCTAAAATATGTAGCCAACCCAAAGTTCTGCTTTATCCCATGACATGTTAGGGTGACTCCATTCTATCCAAACCATTGGTTCAATTTTAGGGTCTATATGAGGAAAGGCATAGAAGTCATTGCCACTTACTAATACTTGTGGTTCTGAAAATCATAACAACAAAAGAAACTCTAAGTGTAAATGAAAAGTCAAAGGCAATGTACACAAGAAAAACAAAAGTTAGTTTTTCCTTTGAAGGAAAAAAGGTTTTTCTTTTCATTACCTTTAGGCATCTTTGTTGTTAAGGCTCGTAGAAAAAATAGTTATTGTTGCATTTGTACTACTTACTCGACGATCTACAAAACCGAAATAAGTCAACCATCGACTTATCAATACTAAATAACAAGTATCCATGACGTCAGATACCTTTCATTACAGTAACATAAAGGTTGAAGTATTAAAGACTCCATTAGCAAAAGATACCACTGAACCGTCTTAATTTGATGTAAATGGCACAGGAGCTAAATTTATATGTGCTGTAAAGTCAACATTTAGCATAAAAGTTCTTTCTAAGTCCTAACCATATCCTACTTGATGAAGTACGCAATATAGGACTGGAAATGAGATAGGACTTGAAGAAGCAAAGTAGATAGTATCTTCTTCAAATTTGTTAATGAAAACCAAACAAGAAAAAAAAGATCAGGCAGTCGGGTAATTCATCATATCTTTGGAATCGATGGATTGTTTATAAAGCCTTTGGTCCTTATAATTTGAGAAAATGATAGTATCATCCAATATACAAAATGTCCCACGACATATTCCTGAGTTGTCGTCCGAAGAGCAAATTCTTTGGGCATAATATCAATGGGTTCTTCTCCAAGTTGCGTGGCTTCTTTCACAAGAATTGCTTGTCTAAAAAAATCCAAATTCAACAATGCTTACCACATACTGACAACACACAACAATCATCTAAAACAAAGTTAATGAAGTCGCTATAGCAAATTAAACGATTTCTAGGTCACACTCCAAAAAATAATTAATAAAAAAGAAGTTAAGATATTTAATTAGAACAACTTGGCCTTCATCTTCTAATAGATCTAAGACACCTGCATTGTAACAAGAAAAAGAATAACAAGAATATTAGGATATTACAGAGAGAAACAAAACCAAATATGAGTGTAGAGTTTGTTCTGTGATAAGTTAAACAAACGGAGACCAAATTGAACATCTGAAGCCACATTGTCCAAAGTCACTTCACACTCCAAAAAATAATTAATAATAAAGGAAGTTAAGATATTTAATTGGAACAAACTTGGTCTTCTGCCTACCCCATCTCTGACTCACCCAGCACCGCTCAAAACTTTAGAAGAAGAGAGAGAAAGGGCTTTGTGAGTGCGTTTAAGGTCGAACCTTTGAGATTTTCGGTATAGTGAAAGTTTCATGGTTTCTACGAAATAAATTGAGGTCGTTCGATGACGGGAATAAATTGAGGCTGTTAAATTAGGACACACAGGCATGACGACGAAGATGCCCATTGGCACTTAGTATATAATGCTTAATATACTTAATAATAAAATAATAATTCATTAATAATATTTAACAATTAATAATAACATGCAAGGTTTAGTCACAACCGTGCATGCAATAGTATATAGTTTATAATAATAATAATCAATAATTACATAATTAACAATTAATTAATAATAAGAATTAATAAAATATGTTATAATTTATAATATAATACTTAATATACTTAATAATAATTAATTAATTAATTAATTATATTTAACAATTAATAATAACATGCACGGTTGTGGTTTGTTCAGTCACAACCATGCATGCAATAGTATATAGTTCATAATAATAAAAATTAATAACTACATAATTAATAATTAATTAAAAATAAGAATTAATAAAAACATGTTATACTTTATAATTAATAATAACATAAATAAACATTTTAATAATATTTAATAATGAATAATATCATAATTAATAATCAAATAATAATTAACTAATAGTAATTATTAAAATGATAATAACATGGACGGTTGTGAGTTAAAAAAGTATATAATTAATATACTTAATAATAAAATATTAATTAATTAATAATATTTAACAATTAATAATAAAATGCACGGTTATAACTTGTTTGGTCACAACTGTGCATACAATAGTATATAATTCATAATAATAAAAATTAATCATTACATGATTAACAATTAATTAACAATGAATCAAAAAAAACATGTTATAATTTATAATTTATAATATAATACTTAATATACTTAATAAGAAAATAATAATTAATTAATAATATTTAACAATTAATAATATCATGCACAGTTGTGACTTGTGCATGCACTACAAGAGTTAAGACATTTAGTAATAATTATTTTGTGACTAACTATTATTTCATCACAAATTCGAGGTTTTTTGTGACAAGATAATGGATTGACACAATTGTTTGAATTAACTGTGATGATTTATTTTTTTGTCACTAATACAATAGTAATTGTGACACTTTATTATTATCTTTTCACAATTAAGTTGTCACTAATAATATATTAATAGTGACAAATTTTCTTTTATAACTAAGTTTTGTCATTAAAAGTCTAAGCAATTTGGCGGGAAAATGATTTTGGTGGGAATAAATTGTAATAGTAACAAAATATATATTAGTAGCTAATATTTTATATTTGTTATGGCAAAACATGGTTTGATCACTAATATTTTGTTTTGTTTTGTTACGAAACTGTGAATCATCACACTACATTTTACTTGTTGTGACAAAAAAATTTTGTCAATAAATATTCAATTAATTAGTGTCTATTTTATATTGTCATAATAACCAAACTATAACTACGGTCACAACTATTCGTAATTTAGTGACAATTTTTTGTGACTAAATATTTTTGTCATCACAAAATCCAATATTTTTAGTGCCAAGACAATTATTTGACACTTTTGTTTGGATTATCTTTGATGATTTATATGTGTTGTTACTAATATAATGGTAATTGTGTTAATTTAGTATCTTTTACAGCTAAATTGTCACTATTAATATATTAATAGTGTTGAACTTTATTTTATCACTAAGTTTTGTCACTACAAGCCTATGAAATTTGATAAAAAAAATAATTTTGGCGGGAATAAATTGTAATTGTGACAAAACATATATTAGAAGCTCATGTTTTCTATTTGTTGTGACAAAACATAGTTTGGTCACTAATATTTTGTTTTTTTTTGTTACAAAACTGTGAATCGTCACACTATATTTTATTTGTTGTGACAAAAAAAATTATCAATATATATTCTATTAATTAGTGTTTACTTTATATTGTCACAATAACCAAACTATAATTACGATCACAACTATTCGTAATTTAGTGACAGTTTTTTGTAACTAAATATTTTGGTCATCACAAATACGATATTTTTTAGTGCCAAGACAATTGATTGACACTATTGTTTGGATTATCTGTGATGATTTATATGTTTTGTCACTAATACAATAGTAATTGTGTCAATTTAGTATCTTTCACAGCTAAATTATCACTATTAATATATTAATAGTGTTAAACTTTATTTTATCACTAAGTTTTGTTACTAAAAGCTTATGAAATTTGACGCAAAAATAATTTTGGTGGGAATTAATTGTAATTGTAACAAAACATATGTTGGTAACTAATATTTTCTTTTAATTGTAACAAACCATAGTTTGTTCACTAATATTATTTTCTTGTTAAGTTTGGGTTTGTTTAAATTAAAAAATTTATCTTAAATTTTAAATTTTAAAATTAATTTAATTTATTAATTTTAATCAATGCCCGACTAATTTATTACAATTAATATGACATTAAAATTTGTTAAGTCCAAATTTAAGTTGATCAAATTATATTTAATTTATTAAATTTGTTTAGAGTATTTATTTTCAAAATATTAAATTATAAAAAATATTAGTCAAATTTTAATATGTGAGCAACTGCTTTCCAATTTCACATTTTTTGTCCAAGAAACAACTTGTCATCCCATGGTTTGCTTATGGAGAAGTAAATGAATGAAAATAACCAAATTACTTAGTCTGTTTACCTAAATGAATGTAAACAAATCAAATTACTTAGTTGCGGTGAATCCTATACCGTGTTTCTCCAGTTGCTTATGTTTCCATCAAAGCATTACCGGTTCTCTGGCATTATCGTTTAGCGCATCCTAGGAAATCTGTTACGGTTGCACTTCATAGACAGTATTATGCTTTATTTAATTCTAGTACTTGTACTTTCAATTGTCATTCTTGTGAACTTGCTAAACATATTCATTTACTATTCCATCTTTCATCAAATAATTCACAGAGACCACTTGTTTTGATTAACTCTGATGTGTGGACGTCCCCAGTTCTCTCTTTCTCTGGTTACAAATACTATGTTATTTTTATGTTATTTCTTTGGTTACAAATACTATGTTATATTTGCAACAGCAGGCATATGATTACGTGAATCTTGTCCTCAAACTCTAGAGCAAAACAACACTGCCAAGAGGGCATCAAACTATTCTCAATTCAGTTCAATACAATATATGTTGTAGGTATAATGCTGCAAATTCAAGAAGATTATATATGGATGTCAACAATTTTCATACAATACACTTAAATAATGGTTACTCACATGTAGATTCAACTTAAGAAGGAATTGAAGAGAATGAAAATTCAACTATAAGTGCAAATCCAGATGTGTGGAATTTAGGAATGAACATCAAACCAAAAACAACGTGGAATGAACATGAATGTGGGATGCAAATCCTTAAGTTTGGGTTTTAACAAAGTACTATGCATAATGCTACAAATTCAAGAAGGTTATATATGTGGTAGCCCCGGAATTTTTTTTTAAATAAGCATGATTAGATTATTTTGGGAGTATTACTAGATCAAATTATATTGGAATTACTTTGTTTACTAATGGGATTGAGATAATATGAAGTGGGTAAGTTAAATTAAATGTTATAAGAGTAAGTTTGTACAAGGGCCATATTTGGAAGATCACTTAAACATTAAAGTCTTAAGGCATTAAGGGAGGGGCTTTTTGGTCATTATAGCTTCATTAAAAGATAGAAGAAGACTTGGATTGGGTTAGAAGAAGCAGAAACAAAATTAGAAGGAGAAGAGGGAGAGAGAGTGTCGTGGAGAGGGAAAGAGAGGAGAGAAAGAAGGTTAGTTAGGTCTTGATTTTTCATGGTCTTAAGGGAAGATTTTGAAGTTTTTCCGAGAAGAAAAGTGTAAGAGGAGGCTTAGAGCTTTCATTTGAGCCAAGCAACAAATTGATTGGTGAAGATTTGAGGTAAGTGTATGTCTAACCTTTTGGGTTTTGGAAGGGATTTTGGTTCAAAGGTTTTAGGAAATGCATGGGTATGAGTTTTCTAGAATCAATTTCATGCATTGGGTTCTTTGGGTTTGTCAATTTAGATGTCTATTGATTTGGGATCTTTGTAATTTGTTGAAGAAAATCAAGAGAGGGAAGAGGAGCAAGAGGAGAGGCACCTTTGAGCAACTTTCCAAGCAAAGGAACTAAGGTGGGTTTCACTTTTATAAGTGAGTTAATGAGCTTTAAATGTTTTTCAAAAAAATGAAATTAAATGGTTTTCCAACTACCCTATAAATGTGTATTTATTGTTTCTCTAAATGCTTGAGAATATGTCATATGTTATTGTTGGTCAATTTTGGAAATAACTTCTAAGTGCTTCATAATTGTTGAAATGATTGTGTTGGACCCCGAACTTTTCTTGAAAATTAGAAATTATAAAATGAAATTAAATGCGGAAATATGGTATGATTCTTTGTAATAAATGAAAAGTATAAATGAATTTATGAGCTTTTGATGAAATGAAAGAAAATTGGGTTTTCTTGTGTTTTGCACATGTTTGATAAAAAGACGAGGTATTGTGTATTGTGTTTGGATGTGGGAATTTGAGATTGTGGATAAGTGAAGTGTTGTGTAGGTTGAAGAAGTTGGCTAATGAAAATTTAGGAGAAATGCTATCAAAATTTTACTTATGGGCAGAAACTTTGACTGAGTTTTTGACCCTCTTAGAGATAGAATTTGACTAAAAAGTCTGCTTGAAGATTGTAGCTTAAGTTTTGATCTTTTCATTGATGTATAATATGTTATTTTTTATTATGAAAATTGGAAGATATGAAATTGTGAAATTTGGATGTGATATAGGATGACAAATTATCTGGCAGAAGATTTTGACTGAAAAATTGACTAGTTAAAGGTTGCATTTGCCTCTAAGTGCTTCATGAAAATTTTAGCTTATGTTTTGATCTTTACTTTGATATAAAGTATAGAATTTTTGGATAATGGGATGAGAAGTTATGAATTTTAGAAATGTGTGTTCCTGTTTAGAATAATAGTAATTGAACAGTAACTTTGATTGAATTTTTGATCTATATAGAGGCATCTGCTCTTAAAGTCCAATTCAGACTCAAGCTAAACTATAACTAAACTAGTTATTTTTGAGCCCAATTTGGCCAACTACCAAGCCTCAAAGGGACAAAGAACTTGCCCCATATTAACCTTACCTTAAGACGTCACATTTCACTTGGCCAATTTCATCCCACGAAAGTATATACATACATACGTAAGGTCCTAAGCATCCTACCACCTCTTTAGAAGAGGGACTTTCAGTTACCTCTTCTATATATAAAGGATTTCGTGTTTGAATAAAAAGCAAATTATCTTTAGGACACAAGATTTTATTGCTGGTTTTATAATAGAAATCCTTGCGAGGAAGAGCGCTTATCCTTGCGAGGAAGAGAGCTTATCCTAATGCCGATCCGTTAAAGCCCCCAAATCCCCAAATTTGAAGAAAACCCATGATATAATGGCCCACGAAGTTAGTGGCCGACAACCATTATCCACCTAAATTTTGATGCGTAATATTAAAACATCCAAACCATTTACAGCTAACCTTCGTGCTGAATAGGTTTAAAATTCTTGCGGTAACTTATGAAATAGCTATCCACTGCTATTTTGCACAAGCTTCATAATTTGAAGACCATATTACTGCTCCGGTGCTCCCCCATTGCGAGCATCTATCGATTAGTTGCACTGGTTTAGGTTGTGAAGATTAGCTTCAAAATTCCTAAATGAATAAAGAGCACAGTATTTTATATTTCGAACTCCAGGTCATGTTTTTAAAATTTTAGAAACTAATATTAGATTATTATACATCATTTGAAATCAAAAGAATAATCTAGCAGACTTTAATTATGTCATATTCCTTAAAAAACAGATGAACAGATGCCCACTTTGGATTCGAGACAAAATGGAACATAATCGAAAAATATAGTGCATAATAACATGCTGGGAGATATCGAATGCTAAGGCTCTAAAAACACGAAATGATACCTTCCACAGTCTCTTCAATGAAACCCATAATCTCTGTAAGCCCTGGATCAACCTGCCACATTTCCACAAAAACCCAAATGCCAGGCATAACTAAAAAGATGAACAACGCAAACGCTGAGAAGAGGCAAGTCAAGGAAATGCAGAAGACCCTAAAATTTCATATCCTTCTTACCATATGTGAAACAAAATGGGGTCTTAGAGAAGGTCCCAGGTGTTTCGAAGTGCGGTACTACCCTGTTATAAACATTTCTCGATCACTTTAACTGTTAACTATGCCTTAATCCATTTAAATGTCGAACACTTGCTTCTGCAATTGCCTGAGCTTGCACTAAGAACATTCCAGCTTGCATTCTTCAGCTGTTTGTTAACAGCCTACAAGATTAAAAAGCAGTACCAACAACAGCACTAAAAGAAAGCAACTTTATTCACTGTCATGGCAGCAGAAACAGAATCATCCGAGCATTTGCACTTTTCAACTGGATCAAGCCACAAAAATTTCCTTCACCAAACCTGTCCCAAACCTGTACATTTACATTCGGTATTAACCCAGAAACCAATGACCTTGTCCAATCAATCAACTGACTATAAGGATATTTTCTAGTACTTGGATGGTTTTCCCAAACAGCTACAATCTGACATCACACTACTACAAGAACAAGCTGATCAAGTTTCTTTTCCTTGATTCTTTCCAGTATTCTCATTCCAATCAAATTACATCCTACTTTCCCTGCCTAAATCAGAGACTGTATTCTCCTTCAGAGGATTGTATTTGATGCATAGTTTGTTGTCAAGAGCAACTCAACTGAGAATGCAACCTCTGATCAATGGATTCCAATATCCCACCAGTGAGCATGACAACACAATTAATCAGACGATGGTCCACTGATTAGCAGATAGGCAGCCTCATACTTGTGACAAGTAGTAGTAAAGATCCAAAGGCAACTGTTAGCGGACTTCATATGACATCTCTCCTTACCAGTTCCTGACTGTAAATTTGTTGCTGCAGAAAATGCCATGGGAGGACGAACCCTGCAAATTAGAAAGTGTAGACTTGATAATTGAGAGGGATATGTAAAACTATTAGCCAACGTGATGACCAAAACATCAGACAAATAAATAAAGCTGAAGTAAACATAGGTTCTTTTTTGCTAGGAAAGTTTACATAGGTTCTTTTTAGCTAGCAAACTTCTCTTCTATGTTAAAATTAGAGCAAATGCAGGACAATATTTGATTGAAACAGGAAGCATGAATGTCAAGCAACAAATTATTGCAAGAATCTAACAACTATTTCCATATGTTGGCAAGGTGGACTAAATAATCATAAAAGTCAGTCAAGATCAATTTCTCTGCATTAGCATTCTAACATGACCAAATTAAAAGTTGGAAAGAAATGCACACAAGGAAATTTAAATATTGCTAAACACATCACCTTTGAAAAGTTTCGAAGCAAATAAGAATTTGAAAGAGCTATTGTGAAGCTGATAATTGAGATCAAGCTAGGCAAAATCCTAATGCATAAAGCAATTACTAGCTTGTAATCCACTTAACAAGCACTATTAATAATTACCAGTATTTTGAGCTATAACCTTCCGCCAGCAACTGAACTCCAAAATAGTTGACCATAGCCAATCAACTAAAGAGCGATCTTGCTCATTACCAATGCATTTGGCAAGAAATTTCTATTAACCCTGCAAAAGAGTAGCTGCCAGAATGCCTCAGATAACATTCTAGTTTTTGTGGCAATTTGAAGCATACCATATGTGACAAATGATTATGCATCAACTTTACATCCTTCTACACTATGGTAGAGAAATTTGGAAGAAGTGAACAGGAGATGGACATTCTCAAGTCTCCATGAGATCAAAAATACTAAGAGCCGGGAAATGAATACCATTCAAGCAACTTTTAAAGACGTTAATTGGCCAACAGAAACTGTCTTGTCTGGTGATGAAAAGAAATTGATGGATAAAAGCTTCAAATTTAATTCTTCACACATGGAGGCACAAATACAATATCTTTACGAGTCAATTACGACATCTATATACACAGCACAGGAACCAAACTTATGTTGGTATCCTATGACAACCAACGTGTCTGTAGTCACCTTGTAAAGTAATGCAACCAAGTTTCATCAGGTAACAAGTGTATCAGAGCCCAGGAAATGCATTAACAACCATCTTGATGAGAAACATAATGGAAGGCACCATCCTGTGTCACCAAAGATTTTGTTCCCTCTACTGAGTTATCCAAGAATCTTCTAGTCCAGATCACAGTAAAATCATACTGCATGATAATTGGCCGCGGTGCTGCTAACTGCAACTCTACAACAGGATTCCCATAGAAAGAGGCAGGATTGAACTTCACTCAAATGCACTGACAATAAGTTTATCATCTTGATCACTTGGCACTATGGCGCTGCAATGCTGAAATCCAACTACTCGAGGGGCCAATTTTACTGTTATTTCCATGACCAGGATTTGGTGCTTCAGTTTGAATGATAGGTTTTGCTAAATTTCTCATCGAGGTGCCAGCAAGTGAATATGAGGTGGATGGTATATTTGCCTCACCTGCCATCTAAAAGAATAGGTCTTCAATCCGTCAAATTTTCAGCATTTTAGGGAAATTTGATGCAATATAGGGAAACAGCATTAAAGATATAGAGCCTGTTTAAGAGCCCCAATCAGAAAATGAACTTCTAGAAGAGACATAAACCTTAAGTCATAAGTTCTAAATTAAAACTTCATTATGTAAGATCATAGCAAAATTGGACAAGGTTTATCAAAAAAAAAAATTGGTCTTTGGAATTTTTATCAGTAATCTATACACAATCTGCATGCTTGGGTCAGACTTACATGCTTGTCAATCTGACTGTCGGAAATAAAATTTTTGGCTGTTCCTGATTTCAATTCCGTTCGTATGCCAGCACCAGAAGACCGCACAACCTCAGATGAGTAAGGAGGATTACTATTTCCTGCAGGTCATAACAACTCATATTAGTTCCCCAACAAGGAAGAAAGATCAGCTAAAAATCAGCTAACGTAATAACTATGGCACAAATGGAAAATCAAGATTCACTTAATAATGGTAAAATTTTGAAGGACATAATCTATCACATAACTGTGAATTTACCATGCTAGCCACTGGATTATTTTGAATGATGATAAAGCTTTCTCCTACTAATTACTTTTCAGCACCTATTTCGTGTGGCATAAAAAGATTGGAATGTGTGGAATAGTTAATCAAAAAATGGTTGTTTGAACGTGTGGTTGTTTCACTCAAATGCAGTTCTCACTACCAGTTTTTTTGTGTACCAAGATGATTGAACTGTGTGGACTGATAAATCTAAAAGGTTTGTTTTAACACTTCTAAAACGTTTAACAGTATGTAGACCATGGATTGGACTTAAAAGAAAGTCATTGAACTCATAATTATCCTAGGCCACCTTTTTTCCTTTCTTTCTTTCTCAAAAGACAGAATTTCAGTAATGAATATCTGCAGACAACATAAGGCAAGTTCTGACCTTGGAGATTTTCCACGTCTTTTGGAACTGCATGACTGCTACTTGCTCCAGGAACTGGCTGTAATATGATAACTTTAAAATTTCAGACTTCTATATGGCTATTCCCAATTTTTAACTAAAAATGCATTTCGTTATGCAGAGATAAAACTTGAAGCCAAATTCATGCATCAATTGTAGCATGAGTTTTACAATAAATAGAAGATGCAAGTTACTGACCGACATGCGAGGCTGACTTCTTCCCTTCTGTGACTGCTGGTATTTGATGATTGTCCAATCAAATATATAATCAAATTCCAATCCTGCCAACAGATATCATGAAGATTCCCACTAAAATACTAATCAAGAAGATGTATTCAATTGTATTTTTTATGATATGGAGAGTGATCAGATTTTGTGAAGGTTTGCAAAAAATTGCTTGCTTTTCTATATTCCAATTCAGTACAAAATCTTGGTTCAAAATTGATTGCAATTCTTGCAAGTTGTAGTGGCTGTATCCTGGTAGATCTTGAAATGAAAATCTTGGGTTGTCCTAATATATTATAGATTGATTAAATCAAACTCATCAATACCTTCACGTACAAGCAAGTCACGAAATAGACGCTTCAAAAATCCATAATCAGGTCGCTGATCAAATGTAAGTGAATGGCAGTAGTGAAGGTAAGAAGCAAATTCCACTGGATGATTTTTACACAGAACCTGTAAAGAAATTAATGTGTGACAAAATTGAAACCTTAAGTCCTAATGAATATTCTCCACAATAGAATCGAACCTCAATAGGAGTTGATAATTTCTTCTCACAAATTTTGTCATATTTCTGCTTCTTTGTGGCAGCTTTTAAGCCCTGCCATGGAAGGCTACATAAAGAACTTTTGTCAGCTCAAATCACAAACTCCTATATGCACACAACCTAGGATTTTATTCTAGTCTCAGAAAGAATACTGCTTCCAAAGATATGGAAACAACTATCCAGGCTGAGGTGAATAGAAGATTAGGTATAGCAGAAACCAATCTACAGTAAGAAATACCTTCCTCTAAGAAAATATAACATAACATAACCAAGTGACTCCAAATCATCTCGGCGGCTTTGCTCTACAATTAAGGAATGAATGAGGTTATGTGGAAGCTCATGCAAAACAAAACTAAGCAAGTTTATGTGAGTATCTAAACGCATAAAGTCTTAACTTGCTTTCAAGAAGACTATAATTTGGCTTACCAATTCCCAGGTGAGTATTGCAACTGGCATAACGTGCAGTTCCAGTTAAGCTTTTGTTCTCCCTAAGAAGAAGACAGTTAGAAGGGGTTAGGTAAAATCACATTTCATAACCCCCACCTTCTTTTTATCTTCATCAATTCCAAAAATAATAGGAATCTCATGAGCCACAGTCAGTATACAGGAAGACTTACTATATAAAAGAGTAGAAAATGATTAACTAGCAAACAGTTACCTGTAAGGTATATGGCGATTTGTTGTGGCATCTCGATATCGTTTTGCAAGCCCAAAATCAATTATGTAAACCTGAAAGGAGCAATTCAGTAAGAACAACATAACCTCATAATAAGTCTATAGAAACACCAATAAGGCATCACAAATCATTACCTGATTAGCTTTCCGGCCAAGACCCATAAGGAAGTTATCAGGTTTTATGTCTCTATGCAGAAATCCTTTGGAGTGAACATACTCTATTCTCGTAATCTGTGGGGAAAAAAAAGGGATGGGAACATATCATTAGGAAACAGTTCTACGTACATAAACGAGTTAGATATACATCTCCCAATTGGAAAAACACAATCATGAAAGAGCTAATTTGGAAAACTTTATAGCAACTGAACTACGGTATAAAGAGTAGAGTAGTTAGAAGCAATTGTGAAGAACGGAGTGGCAGTATCTGCTTTTGATCTTAAGACTAATTATGATATGACCAAGTCAAACTTACCATCTGATCGGCCAACATTAACACGGTTTTTAGAGAGAACTTTCTCCCACAATAAACGAACAAGTCCTCGAGGCTTGGTCCAAGTAAATCCATCACCAGAACGTTCTCTTCCCCATCAACACCAGCCCATTTTATCCCAGGGATTCCGCCTACCAAAAAAGCACAATAAAATTACGCATACTCAGTTCTCCAAAAGTTGTAACCAAAACAAAATAGTCAATCCGAACACGTACTTCCTCCTTGAAGAATATTATATAGCTTAGCCTCGTAAAGCAATTGAGGGTGTTTCGTCTTAGTATTTTCCTGCAAACCAACACAAACCATGAACTAGCAAATAAACACAAAGATTAACAAATCGAAAGCGAGATCAGCTTAAAGCTCCCCCAAAACAAATGCAAAATATGAGAGGAACTTACGATCTTAACCGCTACGATCTCGAACGTATCGATATGTGTAGCTGCCAAACGGAAAAACACCATAACGATAATCAATCAGGTAGCAAACATAGCAAATAGCAACAGAGATGTGTGAGTGTAGTGGAAAAAAGACTGACCGAGAAAGATCTCGCCGAAGGATCCGTTGCCGATCCTGCGGCCAAGCTTGAACTTGCCACCGACGAATCTTTCCATCTAGGGTTGGAGCATGAAAAGAGACAGAGAATTGAATAATAGATATGATTGTTTGGGTGTTGACGAGGGAGGGAAAACAAAGAGACTAGGAAGAGAGTTTTCGGAGTGTGTGAGAAACTAAAACCACGGAGAGAAATGGTGACTTAATACAGTGGCTGCACTCAGAATATAGGACGGCTGGATTTGGTGAGTTGGCTGCTTACGTTATAAATTATACGGGGTATTTTCGGGTAGCCCAACGTCTTATGAATTATATTTGTTCCTTTATTACAATATAAAAAAGTGACTAATTTATTTTTCATAAATTTGATTCAGATTTGGAAATTAAGCACTAGCACTACAAAGCCATTGCAGATTTCAAATAAAATAGGAATATCACTATTAATTATTACATACATAATAAGTTCAATGATATTAAAAGAAAATTAAAATTTATTATATTGAAATTATTGTAAGTTATTCAGGAAATTAAAATTTTTATCGTCACAATCACATACATCATCATGTTTAAACCTTCTTTTCTCACATTGTTTGATGGTACTATTTTTTTTCAAAACATAAATATTAAATTTAAAAAGATCTCCAAGAGTTATTATTAACAAAAGAAAAGGTAACGGCGGTCATTACATTAGATTAGGACGGGCGGTTTAGAGGTCTCGTTGTGGTGCGCGCGGCGGCAGGCATTTAATATGTTCATGCAAACGGCGCTGCTTTTCTTTCTTTTGAAATTATCAGATAGGAAACGGCACAATTTAGCCACGTCTGATGAATGTGACAGTTTTGGCCTTAGGATGAAGGTTAACTATCTTGCTATCATAAGTTTGGTGGGACCTACAGAGTACATGTGGATCGTATGTTGCATGTAAAGTAAAAGCAGAGGCAAAGGAGGAGGGAGGACTAATTTATTAGCTAATATTTATATTCTTCAAAGACAAATGCTTTCGACCATTCAAAATATTCCAACTCATCGTCAGATCAATTATAATGTATTTACATTTAATAATTAAATTTAATATTTTAAAAATTGGATAAATTAAAATTTTAATATAAAAAAATTCAATTAATATTACATATAATCAGTAGGTAAAAATTAAATAAAAATTTCAAAATTTAAATATAATTAAATGAAATTCTAAAATTTAAACATTTATTCAAAAATTATTGAATAAAATTAATTAATTAATTAATTATAGTTTATAAAAATAGATGGGTTGATAACTAATCTTATTAAAATAAATTACATAAAAATAAAAAATTAATCGAATTAAAATTTTTATTAATAAACTAATTAAAATAATTCGATTCTTTAATGATGAATTAAAAAAATCTAACTCCATCACGGACATAAATTTGCGAGGGTACTTACCAGCCTACAAAAAGAAACAATTACATCGTTTATTATTAGGCTGCTCCGCTTTAATTAATTTTCAACACTTATTGTTTGTCACTCTGTATTAACCCGGTGAAATTGACCACGAGTCGCGCAGGGGAAGAGATTCCAAAAATAAATAAATAAATATCAGTTCACCGGACTCACCAATGGCACCGGCCATGTCCGACGACGTCCAAAAGATGGTGGTGATAGGCCTAGTGTGGGGCGCCACCAACGCCCTAATCCGCCGTGGCACACTCCTCTGGGATCGTCAGTCAGTAAAATCGTCACCGCCATCGAACTCGCAAAAACTCCACCGGAAAATTCTGTCGGCGGTCAAGAACTGGGTAAGCCTTCTGTTCTTCTGGCAATACTCGGTTCCTTTCTTGATCAACCTCTCGGCGTCTGCTACATTCTTCGCCATCTTAAGCGACGCCCCAATTTCTCTGGCTGTTCCCGTCACCAATGCGACGACGTTTGCTGCGACTGCTGTGTTCGGGATGCTTTTGGGGGAAGAGATTCGTGTTGGGTTCGCTTTGCTGGGTATGGGTTTTATTGTGCTAGGCGTTTGGCTTTGTATTGCGTGACTGCTTGATGCTCTTTAGATAATACGAATAAATGATTTTGGGTTCTTGGCTTCTTGTTGGTTGGACGGTATACTTAATTCTTTTTCAGTATTTTGCTTGTTGGTTTAGGGAGCTATTATGTTGTGATCACTTTCTAAAAGATTATTTAGGTAGTGTTTACGTTGTTTTTTCATTTGTTGTAAAAGGTAATAGAAATTGCTTGTGGGGGGAGTACGATCCTTTCTTTGGGTGTTCATTTTCGGGTAATTAAAGAGAACTGTTCTTTTCTGATCTCGTGATTGTCTCGAAGATCTATGGGATTACACAGACAAACAACCCCTATTGACAATGAAAGAGAATAAAATCAATATGATCAACAAAGAAAATTGGTTGCAAGATTAATTCTTCATGAGGGGAAAAAAAAAGAAAGAAGTTGCCAACGTATGCATCGTAGAATGCAATATTTGATCCTTTCACTTAAAACCTGTTTGTATCATTTGCAGTAGTTGCAGATCACGTAGGTTATCTCTTACCCACTTCATCTGGCCCTGTTTGGCAGGGTTAACTGGCTGTATGGGGGTAATGTCCACCAATTAGCAGGGTTTTAACTTTTTAACTGCACATTGACTGATGCTGATCGGTCCATTCCACTTGCAAGCTCAGGGCCAAAAAATGACGGTAAGTTGCTATGAAGCGTGCACCACTGCGATCAATCTTAACTAGTCCACCTCTTGTTGCCCAGTTATCTGCATTCCATAAGCTAGAATAAGCCCTCGTTACTTGTTTGTTTGAATAAGCTATCCCCTCGTCGCGTAGTTTAGGAATTTTATATAAGTACCACCTGAATCGGAAACAGTCTCTCTATTATGTAGAGATAAGACTGCGTACTATCAGACTCTCTTAAATTCTGCTTCACTACTAGACTTCAAACTAAGTGTGATGATATAAGTACCATCTCAAATTGTCATGATGATCCTTGATGATTAGTATCCCCTTTGGTTTCTGGATGCATGGCTAGATACTATTGAATCTAGCAAATGAAACTAGAGTGTGATTATTTATTATAAAGTTCAAAGAAGTATAAGAAGAATTTAAGATATGTTGAAGATAGCATAGGTGCTTGTGATGGCCTGAGACTTGCCTTGAATTAGCAGGTTAATAGAGGACTGAATATCTGTTTTCCTGCTCTTATTGCTATCGTTCTGTCTTATATATGTGTGTGTGTCTATGTGAGAGTTACACTGTACTAATTCTTAACAAGTCTAACAGCAGATTGATTATTGTAGTATGTGAAAGGACAATGTACGGTGTAGTTATGACAATCAGCAGTTGGGTCAAACCAGCGGTGAAATTGCTGTTCCCTGCTTCCTTTTCGTAGAGTGTAAATGATTGGTGGATGATGTATGGCTGACCTGAGACATTCCTCAAGTAACTCAAAAGTCTATCTCATCATGCTTGTTACAGGTAGAGGATAGCCTCACAAATTCGAAGTGGGAACCAAAACACTTTCTGATTAGCATCCATTTAAGTTTACTTCCTGGTTGTGGGTGTTAAGGGTGCGCTTTCACTAAAACTTTGTTGAAGACTGTACATTGACTTTAGGGGAGAGTACTATTGTGCATAACTAAGTGGTGCAACTTAGTATTTGAGCTTTCATTTCTGATCGAGGGAACAATTCGAAAATGCAAAAGGAAGACCATGGCCTTGCTTCCTGGTCAAATATTAATACTCATATAGTAGGCAGTCACTTCTCCACTGGAGTTTCCAGTTACCAATTTGATTAACAATTCAACACTGCCAAATAACAATGCTTGCTTGATTTTGCTAGAGACTGGAAGTGAAGAGTGTAGTTAACTAAATCAGCAAATTATTTTATCTGGATGATAATTTACTGTGACATGCAGTATGAATGACATTGAAAACTGGACACATCGTTACATGGTGTTTGATCTAATACAAATTGTAGTGCCTCGAACCTTAGAATGATAACCACCCCAGTAGTATTACATGCTTCTCGGAAAATTGACTTCAATCAAAGTTGGAATAAATGTTGTAACGATGAATAGAGCTACCGACCGAGGTTGCAAACTTGCCATTCCAATTCTATGTCAACCTTGGAAGTGAAATGGGGTGCTCTTTCAGCAAGGTTTTGTAAACAAGAAGTTTTGCCCTTGCTGATATGAACTTTTTTTAATCTTCTTTTTTTTTTGTTATTGAAAATAAGCAATTTATTGACCATGTCATGGAATTTGACGTTGATTAAAAGATGTATAATTTTTATTACAAAACAAAATATAGTTAAAATTAAAAGTGTTTTTTATTTTTATGTTATCAAATAGTCTATTATAAAAAGTTTTTTCAAAAAAATTCTTTTTTAAATGACAGTCAAACAGTCAACTGACCTCTCAGAAAAACTCTTCTTAGAAAAGTTCTACTAATAAAAGCTCTACCGACAAAAGCTTTACTAACAAAAGTTTATTCAAATAGGCACTAAGTATAAGATACACCTAGGCAATGGATGTCTTTATGAGGTAAAATATTAAACAGGTTATATCATTACTCAAGCCATAATTGATCTAGTTAGAATGCTTATTAGGACTGTTTATTTTTGTTGCACCTTTTAGTTTTTAATCTTTTTTCAAATTTCTTTAAAATATAAATATTTTTAATTTTAATTTTTAATCTAAGTTTTTATAACATAAAATTTATAAAAAATTTTATTTATTTTATTTTTATAAATTAATTTATTATCAATTAAAGATATGTTATTTAATTATTTAATATTATAATTAACTTAAAATTTTATTTTAAAAATATTTTAAACTTAAAATATCTTTAAAATATATAAATTTGAAATAAAATTAATTTTAATAATTAAAATATGAGTCAATAAGCACCTACATTGAAAACCTATATGCAATGATGAGCCTACGGTCACTTTTAAAATGATTGTAGTTTTGTTAATTTAGTCATTACTTTGGTTTCTTTTATTTGGCTTATTTATGATTTTATATTACATTATTTTGTTTGTATAATTTATTTAGTTTATTTCTTTAGTTTTTAATTAGATTCCTATTCAGTTTATGATCGAGAGTACATCTCAGCATTTAGTAAAAGTAGATCCTATTATAGAAAGAGCAGCGTAAGGAATCTTTCTAGGACTAATTTGAAATGGTTTGAACTAGATCATTGGATAAAAGGCTTAAGAAGTCACATGGATACAAAAGAATATAACAGCATGGCAGACCAATCACGCACAATGTTTGACTACACTAGGTTAGACCTAATTGCTATGGAATCTAGCTTAGTGAGCCCACTTGTTCAGGAGAACAATTTCGAGATCAAGTCGAACATCATCCAGATAGTGTAATAGTCAGTCCAGTTTGAGGGACTTCGAGATGAAGACCCCAGCATCAAGTTTAGCATCATCCAGATGGTGCAATGGTTAGTTTAGTTCGAGAGACTCCAAGACAAAGATCCCAATGCACATATCTCATATCTGTAACTTTCTAGAGATCTGCAATACATTTAAGATCAATGGAACGAACAATGATGTGATTAGAATGCGTCTATTTCCATTTTTCCTGAAAGGAAAGGCTAAATAATGGCTGAATTCTATGCCACATTCCTCGCTTACTATATAGGATCAAGTGGCAGAAATTTGTTTACTTAAGTACTTTCCCCTACAAAGACTGCAAATTTAAAGAATGATATCACGTCACACTCCCAACTAACGGTGAATCAATTTATGACACGAGGGAGAGATTTAATAAGAAGCTCAGATGATGCCTTCATCACAAACTACTGCTGTGGATGCAAATCCAAACTTTCTATAATGGGATAAGTCAAAGTACGAGGCAATGGATAGATGTAGTAACTAGAAGGACTTTGAACAATAGAACACCCAAGCAGCCTAATAGTTGA
Source organism: Erythroxylum divaricatum (assembly GCA_025434745.1). Classification (NCBI taxonomy): domain Eukaryota; kingdom Viridiplantae; phylum Streptophyta; class Magnoliopsida; order Malpighiales; family Erythroxylaceae; genus Erythroxylum; species Erythroxylum divaricatum. Next base: position 6,025,156 of record JANTPM010000005.1, read on the forward strand.
TCGAAGACTTGGCCATGAACAACTACCAGTGGTGCTTGGCTAGAGCACAAACTAATAGGACAATGGGGGTTTATGAAGTAGATGTGGTGGCACGATTGGTGAGTCAAATGGAGACTTTGAGTAATAAGATAGACAGATTAACAATGCATCTACAAGGAAGGGTGATGTGGTGTGAAACATGTTGGCTAAATCACCAAGGACAAAAGTGTCGATCTGCTTAGCCCGAACGTATAGATTATTTGGGGAACACTCCTAGACTGTCAAATGATCCTTATAATAAATCAAATAACCCTGGACGGAGGACCATCCTAAATTTTTATGGGGTAATCTAGGATAACAAACAAACAATCCTCCACCTTGATATTAACAGTGAGTATCATTGCCAAAGAAGCTAAATATGGAAAAAATGATAATGGAATTTATTCATAATCAAGAGCAAAACACTAGAGACAACAAACATCCATATGTAGATTGGAGTTTTAAATTGACCAACTGATAATAATTTTAATTGAAAGGAAAATAGGGAATCTGCTGAATATATTTGAACCTAAACCTTATGAGCACTTGAAGGTAGTCACATTTAGAAGTGAGAAGGTGTTACAAAAAAAATGCCAAAACCTAAAATGAAGAGGAGGATTGTGAAAAGAGTTAACAAAAGATGAAAGTTATGGAGAATCGTCCTAAAACAAAGGAATTTTAGCCCACCATACCATACACAGTGAAGTTAAAGAAGGATCAAATGTACTAGCAATTCGATAAATTCATCGATTTATTTAAAAATTTTATATTAACCAACCACTTGTTGAAGCTTTAGCAAAATTTCTAAAGGAGCTACTATCTAACAAGAAGAAGTTAGAGGAATAGGCTACAATGCAACTAGACGAGGAGTGCTCAACAATCTTACAAAACAAAATACCAGAAAAGGATAAAGATCTAGAGATTTTTATTATGCCTTAATTGATTTAAGGGCTAGCATCAACTTAATGCCTTAAAAATTATTTATGAAATGGGATTAAAAGAACCTAAACATACTAGGATGAGCATTCTATTAGTTGATAGATATATTAAATATCCTAGGGGAATCATTGAGGATGTGTTAGTAAAGGTTGACAAGTTTATCGTCCTAATTGACTTCGTTAAATTTGATATAGACAAAGACGTAGAAGTACCTTTAATTTTAGGATGCCCTTTGTAGCTACAAGTAAAGCCATTATTGATGTTAGTGATGGTAAACTAGTTTTATGGTGGGAGAAGAAAAAGTAACTTTTAAGATATTCGATGCTATGAGACGTGCTCTTGATTGTGATGACTACTGATACTTTATTGATGCTAATGATTCTATAACTTCAGACATTATGCAAGAAATTTTGTTTAATGACATGCAGGAATTGTCTGTGATTCAAGATGAGGATGAATATGAACATAAGAAGCTCTTCATGAGAACAAAAGAAGGAAATTTACATAAATACAAAGACAAAGTTAAAGCCTTCCATTAAAGAACCACCAGAGTTAGAGTTGAAGACACACCTTGATCATTTTGAATATGCATTTCTTGAGAAAAATTACAAGTAATTGTTGCTTCAACTATAAAGGTGGCATAAAAGGAAAGGTCACTGAATGTGCTTAAGGAACTTAAAAGGGCCATTACATGGAAAATCTCTGACATTAGTAGGATCAACTTTTCTTTTTGCACACACAAAATTTTAATGGAGGAAAAGTTTAAACCTGTGGTACAACCTTAAAAAAGACTGAATCCAAACATGAAGGATGTATTAAAAGCTAAGGTAATTAAGCTCTTACATGCTGGAGTGATTTACCCCATTTTTGATAGTCCTTAGGTCAATCTAGTGTAGGTTATGCCAAAGAACAAAGGAATGACAATCATCTTCAATGAAAAAAATGAGTTGATCCTTATGAGAACCATCACTGGATAGAGAGTGTGCATTGATTATAGAAATTTGAATGATGTAATAAGAAAGGACTACTTCCCTTTTCCCTTCTTAGATTAAATGTTAGACCGATTGGCAGGACATATGTATGATTACTTCTTGGATAGACTTTTGGGCTACCTTCAAATCCCAATTGTTCTGAAAGATCAAAAGAAAATGACATTTACATATTCCTATGGTACGTTCACCTATAGAAGGATGCCAATTGGGTTGTGTAATGCATCTGCTACATTTCAAAGGTGCATATTGGCCATCTTTGACAATCTAGTTAAATATATAATGGATTTATTTATGGACGATTTCTCTATGTTTGGCGATTCATTTAATTTATGCATCTATAATTTAGAAAAAGTGTTGGAAAGAGGCGAGAAGACCAATCTGGTGTTAAATTAGAAAAAAAATATCACTTTATGGTACAAGAATGTATAGTTCTAGATGGTAAAATTTCTCACCATGGGATAGAGGTAGATAAGGCCAAACTTGAAGTTATAGAGAAACTACCAACCCCTCTTTATTTATGGACGGTTTCTCTATATTTAGCGATTTGTTTAATTTATGCATCCATAATTTAGAAAAAAGTGTTGGAAAGAGGCGTGAAGACCAATCTGGTGTTAAATTGGAAAAAATCACTTCATGGAACAAGAAGGTATACTTCTAGATGATAAAATTTCTTACTGAGGATAGAGGTAGATAAGGCCAAACTTGAAGCTATAGAGAAACTACCACCCCCTCCTTAATTAAGGTAATAAGAATTTTTTTAGGTCATGTGTGCTTTTATAGAAGATTCATTAAAGGTATTTTTTTACATTTATAAGCCCATAACCAAGTTATTAGAGAAGGACATACATTTTACATTTACCAAAGAATGTTTAGATGTGTTCAACAATTTAAAAGATAAGTTAGCTAAGGCCTCAATTATGGTTACACCATATTGAAATTTATCTTTTAAGATAATGTGTGATGCATGTGACTTTGCGATAGATGCAGTACTTAGAAAGTGAAAAGATAAACACTTTCAACCAATCTACCATGTTAGCAAGACTTTGACAGATGCTCAGGAGAACTACGCAACAATAGAAAAGGAATTGTTAACTATAGTTTTTGTGTTTGATAAATTTCAATCTTGTTTAGTATTATTTAAAGTTGTTTTTTTAATCTTAACCACTATGCACTGAAATACTTACTAAATAAACCAGATGTTAACCTCATTTGATTAGATGGATTTTACTATTGCAAGAAATTCATTTAGAGATTAAAGATGCGAAAGGGCTTGAGAACCTGGCAACAGACCATCTCGCTTGGAAAATTCAAATTTGGAAGAACTAAATAAAGAAGGCATTGAAGATGCCTTTCTAAAAGAATGCCTCTATAGCGTGAAGGAGGTAAGTGATGCTGTGATCCCTTGGTTTGCATATACTGCAAATTTTCTTATATCTAAGATCTTACCAGAGGATCTGTCTTATTAGTAAAAGAAGAAATTCTTTATTGATTTTCCATACTATTTTTGGAAAGATCCATATCTATTTCATATCTGTATAGACCAAATAATGAGGAGATAGGTACCTCACTCTGAGGGATCATGTTGGATCCATTAGAGGAAACCATAGTGCAAATAAGAAAGCTCAGAAGATCCCAAACTCAAGTTTTTATTGGCCATCAATTTTTAAAGATGCCCAAAGGTATTTAGCTTCATGTGATATATGCTAAAGATTAGGTAATGTCTATATTTCATTATTGTTTTGAAAGATATTCGATTTATGGGGGACTGATTTCATAGGTCCATTTTTAAGTTTTTTTGTTAATAAATATATCTTAGTAGCTATTGACTATGTTTCTAAATTGGTGGAAGCATAGACTTTACCCATAAATGATGCTAGGGTTGTTGTAAAACTCCTTAAAGGTTTATTTTCCCATTTTGGCACACCTAGGGCGATTATCAGTGATAGGGGTATGCATTTCTACAATGCGTAGTTTGAAGAAGTACTTAAAAGGTATGGAATTAATCATAGAATTGCTACCCCCTATCACCCTTGAACTAGTGGCAAAGTCAATGTATCCTATAAGGATTTAAAACAAAATTTGGAGAAAACTGTAGAATCTCAAAGGAAGAACTAGTCAATTAAATTAGATGATGCTCTATGGGGCTATAAGATTGTGTATAAGATACCTATTAGCACTACACCTTAGAGGCTAGCTTATGGAAAAGCTTGCTGTCTACCTATTGATTTGTAATATAAAACATATTGGGACATTAAACTCATGAATTTTGATCTTCAAACTACAGGTGAAAAGAGGAACTTCCAAATTAGTGAATTAGACAGGAGACGGTTGATGTCTTATGAAAATTATAAAATACACGAGGAAAAAATAAAAAAATATCACAACCAAATGATTAAGCATTCACGAGAATTGAAGGAGGGAGATCAAGTTCTTTTTATATAATTCTTGTATAAGATTATTTCCTTGTAAGCTTAAATCAAGGTGGTTTAGACCATTCATTGTGGAGAAAGTATCTCCATATAACATAATTGAGGTAAGTCATCTACACAAGGGTACTTTTAAGATTAATGGCCATTGAGTAAAGTTATATCTTAGAGGTGAGCTGGATAATAATAACGAAAATATCAACTTAACCAAGCCACCTTGATCATAAAAGATAAGTTGAGCTAAAGATGTTAACCAAGCACTATTTGAGAGGCAACACAAGAATTATGATTTACTTTTATTATGTCATTTTTCATATTTTATTTCTTAATTATATTTTGTTATTTTTTATTTATTGTGTTTTTAATCCTTTTTCTTATACTTTGCAAGATGTAGTTTAACATTGGATAGGTTAGAGATTAAAAAAAAGTTGCCATAATTAGAAAAATACTGCTAACCCTTCTCAATTATCATATATACTTATATTGTGTACATAGGAGACAATCTACAACTGTAAGTGTTAGGAAAGGGTTAATGAATTTTTAATGATTTTCTTTGAGCTTATTATAATATTGATTAGTAAATTTTATTGATTGATATATTAAATTGGTTGAAATCTGACCGCCAATACTCTATTTCATTGTTCAATATTGAGTTGAATTGGTATGTAAAAGGATGATAGAATAAATCGCTTCTTTAAGTCATATTTTTATTCTTCATTGAGATAATCAAATTGAATGAAATTGCATATTATTTACACATATAAATCAATCGTTTTCATGAGCTTTGAGCCTAAGATGAACATTGTAAAATTTTTTAGCTCTTATTATTCTTTCGTGTACTCTTATTATTCTTTCGTGTATGTTATCATGTATAATAGAATGATTCTAAAACTTGCTTTTATTATAGATATTGAGATCATATTTGTTAAATTAGAAGCATTAACATGATAAAGGCACTAGCCTATTTCTTTGACATTTACCATACCCATAATTTAATCCTTTAGGAATAACCAAGTTGAGCTTTGGCCTTTTTCGTAGTTATTAACCCACATTATTAATCTTTATCCCATTTTTTAAAGATCTTTTTATTATTTTGAACTCAGAAGGTTATTTACATTATTTACTTTTTGAGAATTGAAAATTTTGAAAGGTACATTATTTCTTTAATTGTGGTATTGAATGCTCGAATTATTGTTTAGATTGAAAAGAAAGAGAGCATAAAAAATTGTGAATAAGTATATGGTACCAATAGAGTTGTACTAAAAGGACATATGTGTTTTGTAAACAAGTCTTATAATTTTCTTTTAGTAAATTTTCTTCAATTTAACCTTTTTTGATATCTCAACCATACTATACCTAAAACCCACTACAACCATATAAACACCTTTCAATTTTTGTTCCTAGTTTCTACATAAGTGGTGGAGATGTGATAATATTGCAAACCTATGGTAAGAGTTCTACCATGTATTGATTGAGAGTTTTAATACTTTTCACCCTAAAAACTTGAGCACATTGAGTGAAATCTTAGTAAGGGTGTAAAAGTTTAAGTTTTTGATTTCAATGTGATTATTTATTTGGTTATTATTAATATGGACTTACAAAGTTACCTTTAGGATAATTTGATTCTAATTGTATATTAATTTGATTTATAGGATATGATGATTTATAGTATGAATGGACAAGTTGAGAGTGATAAGGGATTGATGTTGTAAACTTGATAATTTTGGTTATGGTTTACTCGAGGACAAGTAAAAGCTTAAGTGTGGGGATATTCCATAGATGCATATTTGATCATATTTATTACCCCATATTTGATATATCTTTGTTTGATATTGTATACTTTTATCATATATTTGGTACTTAATTTGCTCAAAATGTGTTTATAGGTTATAATTTCCATCATAAACTTAAACAAAAAGAATTTGAACGAAAACATGACATAATAATAAGATTTGAAGAAAAAAAGGAATACACGGTCGTGCATCAACCCACGTACCTCTCTGAAGCCATATAGAACCACGAATTCTGGGTATTTTGGGTTATACACGGTTTAGTACACAATCATGTATCAGACCAAGCATCACCTAGAACCCTAAAATTTATCGTAAAAGGACGTGTTCAGAGGCAAAATGCGAGAGAATACATTAGGATCGGATTACAGAAGTTGAGATCGTTCAGAAGGCGCAATTTTGAGTCAAAGAAGTGGAAAACCCGAATAAATCATCAAAAGATTCATCAAAATACAAGATTGAACCTTTACCTTTCAAGAATATTCAACAAAAGACAAACGACGAGATTTAGAATAATAAACCCATTATTTTTCAAATCGTTTTTCCTTTTATTTATATTTGAATTTATGTTCTACAATCTAACTAAATTCTTTTAGTGCCTAGGTTAGATGAACCCTAGTTTTATGAAATAACATGTCTTGCTTCTTTTATTAATGGAATTGTCTGGATTCGTATATTGTGATTCAATTACATGTTTAATATATGTTCTAATAGGTCCAAAATATTAGTGCATAATTCGATTTCATAATATAGAGATTGAGAAATCCTATGTGTAAATAGATCCACTGTAATTGGAAGGACTTGATTACAAACCAAGAGAAGGATGACAAAAATCCCATAAATTAGGTTAAACTTAATAGTTGGATTCACAAATTGGTAAAACAATTATATAAACTTTAACTTGAGTTATTTGGTTGATAACTTTATGTTCCCGATTTTCTGATATGTGTAAGTTTTAAAATTCTAACCTCGATATTCCACAAACGTATGGGTCGTTCACGTAGTACCTAAAGTATCGATTCTATAAGGAGGGTTGATCTAATACTAAAGTCTAAGGTCAGAAACTATTAAAAAATCAAGCAAACAATGAATTTAAACACGAGAACTAAATAAATCAAATAAACCAAAATTAATTAACAAAACACTAATTGACAATAAAACTTAACGAAAACAATCAACGAACAACGATTAACAATTTTAGATTGAACGTGGATAATCATTTAATGAAAATTGATTGATTTATTGAACAATAATAGCACACCCTAGAACTTAACCTGGTGAATTAATCAAAAGAGACAAAGGGAAATTATCTATCCTTAATATTAACCTAACCAATTAAGATTGATCAAATTAATGTTTCTATACGATCCTAGGGTCAATTATTCTCTCTCAAGTTATAATTGAACCCTAAAGCATAAACCTTAATTAGATTGTGGGAAGTTATAATCTTTCAATTAACAACCTATCCAAAACCTAATCAGTTCTTAAGTTCTCTAATAAACAATAAGAAACCTATACGTGATCTCTCTACGCAAGTTTTACCATCCTGATTTAATTCCATATCTATTAAATTACCTAACTCTTATTAGCCCAATTTAATTGTTTTTTCTTGATTCACCCCCTCAATTTATTAACGAGATATGAAGTCCAAAATTAAAACACAATTAATTCAATAAACACATAAAACAATCATATTTCATTAAATAAAAAATAACATTCCAAAGGTGAGTATAGAACATCAATCAACAATTCGATTCTATCGCCAAACTATATATCCCAATTCTACAATCAAATAAAACTAAAATATATAAGAAATAACTCAAAGGGACGATGGGATACTGTAACTTTAGAAAGCTTCTTATTATGGGAAGCATGTTGAGTCTACATCGCCTTCCTCTTCCTCTTCCTTCTTTTCTTTCTCAATCTCTCAAAGTTCTCTCATTTAGGGTTTCGTTGTGGTGGTTGATCAAAAAGCTCCTTTCCTTCTTTGTCGTATTCTTTATATGCTTTTTGTGTTTTGAGCAGCTTGAGGATTTTTTTGGGTCAAAAAGATCTAAAAAAATCTCTCAAAACTTGACTTTTTTTACTGTCTACGCGTCTACCCGTTATAGGCCATGATCGTAGGTCATGTCTTAGGCTTTTATCGCGATCATGGCAATTAGGCCACAATCGTGGGTTATATCTAATGCTTCTATCACGATCCTGGCATATGGACCATGATCGTCGGGTGTTGTTTCAACTCAAATGTCTCCGAAACTTCTTCATTCTTCGATGATGGCCTTGAAACACTAACAAACACATCAAGATACCTTAAAGACATAATAATTAGTCTAACAAACTTGTACTAACCCATAAAAAACACTTAAACACAGTTAATTGACAAACTAACACAATTCTAACCTAAAAACATGCTAAACAATTATGTTAACAATTAAGAACATATGAAACTAAGCCTTAAAACATGATGCAATACACATTTATCACCTTAGGATTAGTTGTTATTAGACTTAAGAGTGAGATATTAGTATATCATAGGAATCTATACAGTCTAATGAAATAAAAAAACAATTACTCAATAAATGATCAATCAATTAAGGGTATTTAGGGGGATTTGAAACCTAAACACTAAGTTTTGATATAAATAGTTTTCTAGGAAATTTCTTAATTCTTTGTTGTTGCATGTTTTATTTTAATTTCTTTCCTTTAATTAAAATCCCAAATCAAACTCGTAGACTGGATAATTTGATAACGGTAACTACGTATATTCATCATCTTCATGGGACCAACTCATACTTGCTAGTATTAGCTACAGTTACGTCGTATACTTGCGGTTATTTCATGATTGAAACTTATAAAATATTTAATCAGTGGAATAAGAAGGAGACAAATTAGGGTGAAGATGGGACAAGGAAAAAAAAAGAAATTAAGTTCTTGCAACCTACACCATGCTTAGGACTTTGTAACTCTCTAGAAGTGTGTAGGATCGTTTCATCACCATATGCAGCTATGTAAGTACATATATGGCCATGATACTGTAGAAGTAAGAAACTGAGGAAAATTTTACATATATGACTAGATACACACCCGTTTAACTAACCATGAATTTCCCAAAATCTTAATTTTTGTTATATAAGGACATTTGTGTGGCCAAATATAAGATGAATCATTTTTAAAAGCATAAAAGGGGGTTGAACTCTTATTTCTTTAGATGTAAGGACAACTAACCTTCTCTTTTTCTTATAATGTTACTCTCTCTCTAGAAATTGTTTATGTTATTATTTTATTAATGTTTTAGGTATTCACATATGAATGATTAATGTATTCATTCTCAATAGATTAATTATGTATGGACCCATTGTTAGAATCTAGATTACAATACATAATTATTGTAACTTTGATTCATTTGCAGTAACTAATAGTTGTGAATCATTAGGGATAACATAACACATTTTAAATGACCCAAGCTTACGTGATTGTTGCCTAGATAATCCGTTTTCCTAGTTTATAATATAATTTTCATGTAAATTTAAAGAGCTTATTCTATGTTGTTTGATAACTAGTTTTAATCAAAGAGCTTATTTTGATTAGATACGACCTAAGGGAAAACTAGGGTTAACAAAGCTTGTTGTTAACCTATGATTAATAGTTTCTAAGAGAGGTATAATAACAACATAACAATCAAGTGTGCTTATTTGAGTGTAGGCTAAGATTGAACTAATAATCGGATTCTAAACTTATTCATCAATCTTATCACTTTTTGACTATTTGACTTAATTTGTTTTTATTAATTCAATTTTACTTTGTTTCCTTAATTTAATCCAACCATCCCCTAATTTCCTAAACACCAATTCATTCATAATAAAATCTACACACACACTCTGTAGCACCCCACTCCCGCCAAGACCCGAACCCGATATCGATGGTGATATCCGAGCCCGTGCCCCGCGAGGGTGGCATGCTAGAACGATCACTACCTTTTTAAAACTTGACATGACATTA
>JANTPM010000005.1:6038847-6049156 GCA_025434745.1 Erythroxylum divaricatum
CAGATCCTCTGTTTAATATTATAGTGTCTTATTCTGTTTTATAAATTTTAGTCATTTATTTATACGGGTCTCACGTTTATTTATGCAGGATCCATGTAAGTCTCACGTTTATGAATGACTGAGATTTATAAAACATAATAAGATACCATAAAATTAGACAGAAGATCTGAACTCGACCTGTGAATAGAGACTTATCACAAGGCATATCACAGTCAATAAGCTGTCCTCATCCATCCAGGAAATAGGGTTGAAAGTGAATCGGACCTGAGAATTATAAAACCCTAATCTCAACTTTACCAAATTGACATAACTTTAGCTTGATCATGGATTTCAAAATAGTTTGATTTAAACTCAAAATATTTATTAAATTTAAATTCATTAAATCAAATTTAAACTTAATTAATTTTAAATAAATCCAACTTAAATTCAAAAAATTTGTCAAAATTTGATCGAGCAATACTTTATTCGATAACTTCAAATCAGATTGAATTACAGCAAATTTGTCATTCCTACCAAATCCATGTCAACAATTTGTTTAGCGAAAGAGGATCCAAAGGGGGGTTTTGTTAGTAAGCTGAAAAGAAAAATGTACAAACCTCCCATTGTGATATGTTTCATTTCCCAATAATTCTCACCAAGTTGTGATTTGTATACAATACTAAAGTGGTTATCGGATGAGAATCTAACAATGGTTCCCCTCATATCTTGTAATATCTGTACAGGCATACTTTGATTTATACGGGTTGCTTTTACTACTAGAGTCTAATTATCATAGGAGAGCTTGAAACATCAATACTAGAAATTTAGAACTCAGATACCATCATTGACATTCCTGATGAATTTTGAGGCATGTTTCTGCAAGGGAAGGCCACAAATTTCATAGCCAGCTGATACAAGTTAAAATTCCAACCATTTCTTGTAGTATACACAAGTATGTGGGGAAATGACACCATCTGGTGTACATTCATTAATTCGGGGACAAACTCCACAGGGGATGGAAGCCATTGCCCCTATTTTTGGACCTGCCTTACTAACACACTTATAGCAAATTTTCCCAACTGGAATACGAGTGAAATCACCTAAACCATTACTCTTTGCTTCCATGATCTTGTCGTCCAAAACCAAAGCCCTTAAAATCTGTTCAATTTGTTGCTTTGTTAAGTCAACATTTAATGCTCCACTTCTTTTGATGGAATCATGTAACCCCTCCAAAGTAGCAATTTTCAATCGCTCAACTTGCTTCACACAAAGCTTTTTCAAAATCTCAATAAACTCTGTGTGAAGATTACCTTCAACATACCAAGCCCCTCCACTGATTTCCTTTGATGGTTCAAATTCTGCTGCCATGTAATGTTTCCTCCCCTTGCTTTGAATGTTCACCACTTCCTTTATCAGATTCTTTGCTTGAAGTGCCTTAATGGATTTATTAACCACAGTGTCTTGCAGATTGGTTTCTCGTTTCACATCTCTTGTCCAAATTCCCATATCTTGCTTGCTTCGGATCAGCTCATAAACTATGTGCTCATGTTCTGTCAGGGCCTGAGTTGAAGAATTCGACCCTGGTCGCGGCCGTTTAAGAGAAGAAGGCCCTTGCAAACGGCTCATTCCTAATCAAACAAACTGAATCTTAGATTCTCCTACACACTAACTAATAAATCAGAAGCAGAAACAAGTAACTACATAACTTTCTGTCCATCAGTTGTGCAAAGTTCCAAATCCATAGAGAAGGTTACAAAAACCAAACAAAATCTGACGCTTTTGGTATATAATTCTCAAACATGTTGCGAATATACCATATAATGGCATCGCAGCAATCGATAAGAAAAATATGAAGAACAACATCCTCAATAAGGCAATCCAAATAGACGAAATATAGCTGCCACAATCTATGCAAGCTCTATTAACTTCAGCCCCCTAGTATTGTGCGAGTGCATGATTGTTGCATTGAATAAGCAAGAAGCAAACAGCAAGCAATTTCTTTTTCACCACAATCAAGCAGTATGACCATCACAAATCGCAAAATGATTCCTGCTTCAGTACACCTAACCCAAATATGCAACCAACAACAAGATCAAAACTTCCAATGACCAGAGCCGAAACAGTAAATGTTTTACCGAACTTCAACACTGAATTCGAGAATATAAGCAAATTAAATTCTTTTTTTCTAAGAAACGAAAACAACCCAATTGTATAATCGAAACCCTTCAGAGAATCAACGGTGTCGCAAGAAGGAGGCGCCTCTGGGATGGATTTGAGAAAGAAAAGAAACACTGAAACTAGAATTAAACAACAGTTACCACTCCAATTCAATGACTAAAAAGGTTGGTTTCACCTCCTACAACAAGCTAACAATGGACACTTCATGTGCAAAATGACGGCAAGCTTCATTGAGGCAAAACATCAAACTTGTTGCATACAATTCAAGAAAGAACCAATCACGCATGCCCAGGATCTATTCAAAGTAAAAAAAAGAAAAGAAAAATGGATCGCAAGTGGGAATTTAAACTATAAGAGAATTGGAGTACGTACTAGTTAAAAGGATCCGGAACACAGGAAATTTTGTTCCTTTGTCCGCCTAGGTTTGAAATGACAACAACGCTGTAAGGACTTCAGTGACAAAGCGTAGGAGCAGAACATTGCTAGTGTAGCTTTGTTGAGCCTAATATTTATTGGGTTCAAACCTAAACTTTAGGCCTATTACAATTATTAATAGTCTGTTATTTAGAAAAAGCCCATCTAAATTTTGAATATTTTATTTTATAACAAGTGCAATTTATATTTTATCACTCAATTTAATTTTTTTAAATATGGAAAAATTTATTTCTAATCGTAACTAAACCAAGATTAGTTTGCTTGTACCCGTGTCTGTGTGTCACCTTGTGTCCCTCTTCATCCATCTGTCTATTAACATTTGATGGATAGATGGATAAAGATGAGCGCAGAGTAACATACAAAAATAAGAACAATCACCTTATGCTCAACTAAACCTTCCGATTTTTTATCTACTTTGTACGGTCGAGATTACACCAAATTATTCTATCGTGATGTGATTGATTTTTTACTTTTATTTTTTATTTTATAATTTGATTTATTTTAATAATTTTTATTATTAAAAATTGCAAATAAATTAAAATAAATCAATTAATTTTTATTGAACAAATTTTTAATTAAACTTTAAATTCTTTCTATTCAATTATTCAATTTTTACAAGCATAAATTGATTTCACTGTGGATAAAGTCCCTTAGTCTCGACATCCAAGTACCATGAGAAAAGCAGTCTATAACAAACAATCGAGTTGTATTGCGTTCACGTCGAGTTCAACCCTCCTCTAATCATATTTTAAAATTTTTAATTTTATTCAATTGATAATTGGTTTTACAACTGTTTAATACCAATTAAACATTTTAAACCTTAAATGTGTTTAATTTCAGTAACTTAGTTAAAATTTCAAAAGCTATAAGTTATTCAAAACAAGTGATTAGTTAACCTTTTTTTTAATATTAGTTATATTAATAAAAATGATATATAATATTATGATACTAAATCATATAAATATTGACAAGACTGAGAATAATATTACATTGGTTTTTTTTTTTCAATATTCACATTACTATTTATTTACAGTTATTATATACTGCAAGTCATCTTACAAAAATTTACATCTCTAAACCATCTGATATAGCCAAAACATTAGAACAATGATCTTTTTCCATTGATGATCTGGTGTGCTTTGTTCATGCATACATTGCCAGCCTAGGCTGGGTTGGAACGGACAGGATTCTTAAGTGTTGTCTCATAGGAAAAGCCTATAGAGCATAGCTGCACATCGCTCCATAAGTTGGTGAAGCAAATCAGTGGAGAAAGATGGTTGTTGCATCACTCTTCGCATGGACGAGAACTGGAAACTAGTGCCTGTCCTTTTGTTGTGCTTCTTCACAATCTTTCTCAGTCCTGATCAGAGACTAAAATTAGTTGCAGCACGAAAGTTTTGTTCTTGACTAGTTTCTAAGTTTCTGAAACAGCTTAAGATTGCGCAAGAGAAAGCCTAATGACTGAATCAAAGCTTAAATTTGCAATTGAATTTCACTTCAAAGAGGGTATGCATCATTTTCAGTTCTTCCCTCAACTGCTAAACTTCTCCTTACTGCTATCACTTTACCTGTGAGGTTGAGGACACTGTAATGGAGTAACAACACCATCTCTGCACGAAAGTCTAAGATATCTTTCTGCACTTGTAATTTCTCCGCCTGACTTTCCAAGTTTGATGCTCTAATTTGCAGCTCCTAATATGCCATAAAAAAAAAAGCATGTCAAGCATATATCAAAAGACTATCCAAAATGAACCGATTAATACCTTCAATCTGATGATATAGTCTTCTTCTTTCTCGTAGAAAAATGTAATAGCTTTATTAAGTTCAGCATCTAATAACTGAACAAACCCATTGCTCTCTCTCAGGTTATTCACATGGAAAAGCTCTACAGCAACGATCCTTGAATAAATCAACTTCAGTTGTATCTTCAACTCCTTGTAACATATGAACTGGGCTTTCCATTCAGGGAAGGTTCTTTCAACCTCTTCGCGGAGCTTCTTTCCATACTTCATCCTCTCTGTGAAGAGGGAACCTGGTGACTAGATTGTATATACTGAATCATGGACGAGGCGGGCAGCATATTCTTCAATGCCAGAACAGACACTCTTCAAAATCATCGTCGGGTTCGCTCAAACCAATAAAAAAGCCACACTTTCTAGTTAGAGCCAAACTTGAACGAATAGGAAACTAATTATTAAATCAAGGTCATTGTCCTCTGAACGTTTCCCGAAGAATGTTATGGAATCGTACTAGTTGACAAAGGCGTGAGAACATATTGGTTCGATGTTCGAACAAAGAACTTCACCTAAACAGATGTTTCGGCTTTAGTAGTTTGGATGGTCTTGCAGGCCTCGTAGCTTGGCAAACCCATTCTCATTGGTCCTATAGGTTAAAAGGAGACTGCAGCTTGAAATCCTCGTGGATTATGAACGAGGAAAAATTGGTACAAAGACATGGGTTCGATTCTGGGTAACGAAAATGAAAGGGCCGCCTATTAGGTGGTCAACCAAGATAAAAAACTGTGATTTACCCCTTTATTACTTAGTCGGACTGAGTATATGGGTAGCTGGAGTGGTTGATTACACTTTTTGGTACAAGGGAAGGTGGCATTTTCGAAGTGGAGACATGTTGAATCTGTCCGAGTAACAGCATAAAGCTCCTCGAAGATGGTAAAATATCTAACTCCAACTTCCACCCGGGGCAGCATAGCCAAGACAGGAACAAATTCTCTGTGCTTACAAGGATAAAGCAGCCAAAGTTTTGAGAATTCAAGAGAGAGCAAGACAAGCTTCAATGGACCTTTTTGGACTTTGAGTTACCGCAAAAAAAAAAAATTATGTGCAAACTAATGTATGGCTATCTTAGTTTGGGTAGTATCTGCAGATTTTAATGTTATATATAACAAAAATAGTGTAAATATTTTTACAAAATCTGAAGCCAGGCATTTTGACATTTGCATGTTTTCTTGTAAATAACCCCATACTCAAAGCGACATATCAAATATAAAAGATGTAAATCAAATAGTGGTGCAACCACGAACACTTCTAAGAACATTAGGAAACAAGCAAATCCCAGAAATTATCCCTTCCACGACAGTTGAGATCTAATGGGGCATACCCTTAGTGCTAAAAAATAATCCAACTAAGTGAAGATCATTATCATCTCCATTGGGCTGATTGGTACTCAAAATTCTGTCGGAGGCTTTAACCTTACCAATCTTCTGATTCTATCCTTCTCTGTGTTCTCCAGCAGTCCCTTCAGGTATGCAGATAAGCAAAACGTTGTAAGAGAACATATAGATAATATGTAGCAAATTATACAAGTGTACACCAGGTGGAGAGAACCAAAAATTATGGAGATGCTTCAGGTAAACAGGGATGATTGTACCAAAGCAAAATAGCAAATATGCAAATCGCCTTTGCAGAATCTGCCTATTTTACATGATGCAGTAAACTCACATCAGGTATGAAGGAATGGCTGCGGACCAATTGTTTACACTCACACGCGTGTTACCAAACTTCAGAAAATTATAGATCTTTCATGCAAACAAAAAAGTTGTTGCGTGTGATCAAGGTCGAATGCCTCATCCATTGATCAATCCATGCTAGATCAAGTGCACAACACCCCAAAAGAAATGCAACACAGTTTTGGTCAGAAATTTAGATCCTCACCTTCCAGACGATTTCATCCAGGCACAAGCATATTTTCCCATACTTGTCGAGAAAAATTCTCTCAGTTGGAGGCTTCACACACACATCTTTCACCGCAGAAGTTATAGCAAAAATGACTTCTGTCACTACAGTAACCATTCAGGAAGACGGGAATCAAAATCCACAATCCATAAACATAATAAATACGTAGAGATGCAATCAGCCCCCAATCACTCTTCCTGTGAGTGTGTGCATCCAGGGTGGAGCATCTCCATACTTGGTATAATTCTTAGTCATTGATAATAAGATAAACAAAAAGGTGCTCCCATCATCACAGAAAACAGGGTAATATCTTAAATTTTCCTTTGGTCCAAATACAAAACCAATACTCTGGTGGTATGTAACAGTATTATGCTGTTCAAAATTAGATATGAGTAGTTAAGTCAAAGGAGCTAGAAATGATTGTACAAAGCATATCAGAAGAAATTATATACAAGGAACATCTACTCACAAGCAAGCTCATCATATTCATCCTTGCCAACAACATAAATGCTAACATCTCCAAGTACCGTGTAGACAATGTAAACTGACCTGAGAAAAACATAAAGGCAGCATTCAACAAGACAGAGCAAAATAGGAAAGGGCAGTTGAATTCGTGATAATCAGAAAACAATCAAGGTCACTGATAAGAGCAGTTAAATTTTGTCATTGATAAGAGCAGTTAAGTTCTTACTTATGTGAGGCAACAAGGAGCTCTTCATTTTTTACACCTTTAAGATTATCTGCCCCAAGCTTAACTAGGAAAGATCGCCAGTGCAGCCGTTCCTCAGCTGGAACTCCACTAAACCTATAATAAGCAAAATTTTGGAACTGTTATTGCAAAATAAAACTATGAATCAAACATCACTTGAGTCATTTAATTGCTAATGAGTGGCTTTGCAAGAAGGTTAATCCCATTCCCTCCCCTTCCCACTTTCAAAGGCTGGAAACGAAAGAAAAATGATCAGTATCATTAAGAGTGCATCTCTTTATCCTACTCTTACCACTTGCACAAAGAAGTAGTTCAACAGATTTTAAGAATTGTTCTTAATGCAACTCTCTGAATCCTTCTTTAAACTGTTAACACAACTAAACTCTAGTTTCAATACTGCTTTGTTATCCCTCTTAATCCTAAGGGAGTCATTACATCTAAATGTGTTTAGCTTAACCCTCATGCTATGCCTTTCTAAACGCCAACCCTGAATGAGGACAGTTTAACATATGGAAACAAGAATGACCATCAAGCTACTTCTCAAAATAAGGTAGAACGCTTAACTGTTTCACGTTCAATTGAATCCAAGACATTCGAGGTGAGATAACGAGGAAACTCTTTTATAGATAAGGAGGAATAATTTTAACTGTGGCCAGCACCATATCTCTCTGTGGACACATATGTATGTGCAGGTGAAAGCATTCAGTAAGATATAACCTTGTGATGTAGGCATGTACTGGTATTCATACCCTGGTATATATTGCATTTTTCTACTTTCACAACTACTATCATCTAGAAACTCAAAAGGATCAGCGAGTTCAATAACAAAACATCCTGATTGATGCTCCTTAATCAGCGATTCCTATATATACTGTTCTGTTTCACGTCCAAATGTAGCACCTTTTTTCTTTCAAGTAGTTTCACCACACGCAGTTAACAAGAAACATTCTTTTCGTCACGAAATGGAAATTTCTCGCCAATAAACCCACCACACATCAATCAAAACAAAAAGGACAAAAAACCAAACAATTTCCTGTTTTTTCTTGAGAAAAAATGATCATGGGAATGATAAAATATGGTAAACAAATGGAAAACAGAGAAACAGAAAAGAGAACATAAAAAGGGCACTAAATCAATCAAACCTTCAAAACCCAGAAGGATCCAAACCCTAAAGGATCCCAAAAAACGAAGCTTTCATGATAAAAACAGCAACAGAAGAAGAAGATCAAGGATTCAAGATACAAGTTTCCAGAAGTTGAAAAGTAAAAGGAAGAAACGATAAGAAAAAGTGGGCTGATCGATCTTGTACCGTTCGATCAAAATGTTGCCTTCCGCATTCGCGAAGAGAACTGCAAGTATCATACTTTGGATTTTAGATTTGTGCGTTTGTGTCAACTCCCCACTTGCACGCACCTCCTCAAATTTGAACAGCCATTTATGTATCTTTGATTACTTCCAAATTCCAATGATCTTGAATAATTATAAAACTTAAATCAATTTGACGGACTCCTTTTATATAAATTAATTTTTACAATTACTTTATATATTATTCCCCAAAAAAACACTAAAATAAATAAAAATTAAAAAATATATGTTCATAACAAAAGTAAACATGAACAAATAATCCTAAAAACAGATAAAAGAAGGTAATATTAGGAAATTAATCTCATACTAAATATAATCATACTAAATTAATCTTAGGATGTAGCAAAATTACTACATCATGTTTTATTTATTTAAATTAAAATTTTTAATGAATATATATATATTTATATTTATATTAGTTTTATAGTTTCTAATTTAAGTTAAAAGACTAAATTAAATCTTAATTAATTTATGTATCTTTTAATTAATAAATTTTATGGGCCTCAACATTATTAAGTTGTATGAGTTTCTTTTATAGTATATTACGTAACATTATTAAATTTTATAGTATATTACGTAACATTGCCATAATGTCTTTTTCTTCTTTCCTTGGTTAAAAAAAGAGAGAGTATATCCATTTCTCATATTGCCGAGAAATCGAGCACAACTGTATTAACTTTACCGAAATTTCTCAAATTTTTGATATTTTACTAATTAATTCAAGAATTATTTTAGTACCTTTAGGTACGATTAGGATGACAATAAATATGATATGATTATGAAAATTAATGTTCGATCTTAAATTTGGCTCGAAATATGATTCGTTTGAGTCTAACTCAGTCAGCATATTTTCATTAAAATAAAAAAATAATGCTTTTCAAATTTTAAATTTTACTAAATCGAACAATCTGAATTCATATATAACCTAAAGTTTAAAAGCTTTAAAAAATAAAAAAAAAGTCCGAAATCATCACAGTTTTTCATTAAAATTAAATTCATTAACTTCATAATGAGTCAAATTCAAGCCCATACTCTAATGTCATGCTTGCTTGAGACAATTACCATTCTATAGAGTATGCATAGCTTCACATCCCATCAAATGCAAGGCTGGTAGAGAATAATCAGACGCTATAGCAATGTAGATAGCTAAGGTATATATATATATATTGTAAATTTACGAGGTGTCTTAGGAGGGTCTCAACTCATAAGAAGACGTCTTTAAGCCATCCACTCACAGACTAATCTCCGCTAGCACCGGATCAGCCTGTAAAGAATAAAGTGCTGACCAAACAGATTTTTTCATTATCAGGATTCGAACTCGAGATCTCTAATTAAAGGATGAGAGTGTTGAACCATCCACACCAACTTATTTGGTTAGGTGTATATTTTAAGATAACAAGGAACAATGAAAAGTTTGTCATCTTAATTATATATGATAATGTCTTGCCTCCATTATTGGTGGACTCGTGCTATGTTCGGCCATAAATAAATGCAAACCACTTATGCTCTCCGACGTGATTAAGCTTTCAGGCTTCATTTCTTCAGTTTTGGCACACAAATAAAGAAGAGGAAGCAAACAAAATACTTAACAGACGAAGCGAGAAATGTAATTGTGAGTTTTTGTAATCAACATGAAAATATTCCACTAAACTTACATTAAGTGGATTGACTTGGAAGCATAGCCACTTAATATAAACAACAAACACGTAAATTTCAATCAGTTGTAAAGTTTTGTAAGTGAAAACTTTTAATTATGTGTGAACTTTTGTAAGTAGAACAACGACATTTTTAGATGGGATAGAATTAGATAGAGTAACGTTCGACAAAAAATTTGGACTCATATTTTAAAACATTAACTCTTGTAAATTTTTATAAATGGCTAGTGGGTCTTGATTTAGCCTTTGTTTAGTTAGGCTTATTTCAATAAGAATTTTGTGAGTAAAGCTTTTTT
>JANTPM010000005.1:6070475-6085316 GCA_025434745.1 Erythroxylum divaricatum
AATAAAATAACAATTTGCAGTATCAATTGTCCTCATGAAAATTATAGAGAAATTAATATCAAATCATGACAATTTACCACAATTTGCGAATTATAAGAGCTTGTTATCAGGAACCAATTTAAGCACAAAAAATCATCAATTAGGAGCCAACAAGTGCATAAAGAGTTATGAAAATGCAGCCAATTTATAATATAAACTTGGCTCAATCACAAGCCTTTTTGGTAGAGTTCGACTTTAAGATAAAGTATAACTTGGGCTGAGTTAGCCGCCATATCACAACCTTGACTGAATGAAGGAAGGGTTGCAATATGACCATAAGACAAAGAGTGTTGAAGTAAGTCTAAGAAGGCAAGACTCACAAAATTTGGCTTTTAAAATGGTTTGCTCATTATAAAAGGAAACTAGATTTATGTGCCCAAATGGGACAGATTAAGGAAGGAGATCATCAAAGAGTACCATAACTCCCTGTGGGCTAGACATCTTGGGATGCATCGATCTTTGGAACTTGTAGAATGCGCCTACTATTGGCCCCAAATGAGACATGACATTAAGGGCTATGTGAAGACTTATTTTATGTGCCAATAAGACACGGTAGAGCATAAAGCATTGAGTGGATTATTACAGTCATTTCTAATTCATAAAAGACTATAGGAGAGTGTCTTAATGGATTTTATCATTGGTTTGTCAAAAGTGGAGGGATAAGGCAACATAATAGTTATTGTGGATCGCTTCAGCAAGTGTGGAGTGTTCATACCTATGCCAATAGAATTCATTATCAAAGATGTTGCTTAATTGTTCTTTAGACACGTGGTAAGGTATTGGGGCATTTCATAACCATCATTACTGATAAGGACACTCACTTCACAGGATGATTTTGGATGGAATTATTTATGCTCAGGGTCATAGTTAAACTTCTTTACAGGCTTTTATTTATAAACCAATAGATAAACTGAGTGGGTAATGCCTTATTAGAGTTGTATTTGTGACATTATGTGAGTGTCAACTAGCGAAATTGGGTGAAGTTACTCGATGTTGCCTAATTTTCATATAATTTACAATGAACTGAATCTATAGAAGTTAGTCCTTTTGAGTTAACCGCTGGACAACAACATTTGACCTCACACACTCTTCCTGTTAGTTATACTAATAAAAACCCTAAAGCCTACTTGTTTTCCAAAATTTGGTATGAGAAGACGAATATGGGAAGGGTATACTTAAACCGAGCAGCTAAGAAGATTATGAAATGGGCCGAGAATAAGAGGCATCACTTAGAGTTTGATGAAAAGGACTTAGTGATGGTCAATCTCCTTTCTTATAAATGTGTCAAAGTAAGTGTGCATAAGGGCTTGATCTAAAGGAACGGAGGACCTTTTCCAGTGGAGAAAAAAGGTGGGCAAGTTGGCATATCGAGTCAAGATACCTTCACACTTAGAAATCCATCTCATATTTCATGTAAGTTTCCTAAAACATTATCATGTCGATAAGGAAGATCCAAGTAAGGGTGAATCAAGACATGCACCCACCCCTGTGACCATAACACATGAACATGTTGTGGAAGAGATCTTAGCTTGTAGGGCTATACTATAAGGAGGCTCACATCCAATATATAATGAGTACTTGATCAAATGGAAGAGACAACTAGAGAGTTAATCTAGTTAGTAGCGTGAGCTTTCAGTTTGGCAATACAAAGGCAAAATTTAAGGGTTCCACCAAGACAAACAAGGACTTCATCGGATTAAGTGGAGCAGAATGTCATGTTTCACATGTTTTATCCCCACATGATGAGGTTTGGTCTAAAGAGTCTTCGAAAACATGGTTAAATCTTATGGAAGACTTTGGAACCTTTCAGAACATCATAGAAGTCTATGGAAGCTTGTAGAAGCTTATAAAACATTATGAGACATTATGGAATTTTATAAAAGTTTGTAGAATATCGTAAATAGGTACAAAGTATACATGAAGCATGTAGCATAGTGTAGTGTATTCTAGAAGATCATTGTAAACCGTTAGATCAAGTAGATCTTATAAGCCCATTCCACAAAGGAAGTAGTATATATACCCTTTGGGGGTTGACCTCTTTTGTATCATAGTATCATTACTCATAGAAGAGAGAGTTCTTTAAAAAAAAGTGTCTTTGTGTTTTTCCACAATCCTTCTCCCCTTTAGTAAAGTGTTTCATGTAGTAAGGATGGCTTAAGAATGAGAGCGTCCTTAAGTACCAAACAAGCGTTAATAAAAGTCGAAACCCGTTACATAATGCATGGATCTTTTAATAGGTCAGAAAGTTGAATATCTAAAATCTTACTTAAATAGGTGCAGTAAACCTATCAATTATTTATAGTAATTTTATTATTCTCTTATCACAAGTTCAATGAGTACTTGTCCCATATTGATAAGGTGTCTTTTTTCAGGCCATTTAATTAAATCATTTATTGGACTATATTATTATCCTTACATAAGAACACATTTTAATTTTAAACTTTAATTTTAAGAAAATAATAATTAATAGATATCTATTCAAAATAAAATTCTAACAAAAGAAGTTCAGAAAAATAGGCACAATTAATTCATGTACAAATGAAGAATATTAAATTTTAATTAATTAGATACCCAATTATACTTCACGATAATTAAAAATACTTACAGAGTACACAAGTTTTCATGAAAATGAAAATGTTCATCTCTTCAATAACTCTGAATTTTCTTTTCGCCTTTTATAGTATGAAATTTTTCTTGCCTCTGTAATCGTACTTCAAAAGTAGATAAACAACCAGAACCCTTTGTTGTTAGACTTAATTTTGTACCTTAACGCTGCGTATGATTACTGCCTCCCGTATGCAGAGACGAAACGAAACAAAAATTTAGATACAGAACAAAACAAAAATTGAAGAGAGCGAGGTGTTTGATTGTGATGGACAAAATAGATAAAACTGTCTCCGTCTCGAGGACAAAAATGTGTTTAGTTGCAGTTGACAGAATATATAAAATAGTGTCAATGACTAAATTACCCCTGCAGTATAATATGATTGAAAATATGTAATTCATTGATTATTTTAAAATAAATGATTTGTATTATTAAAAAAGTTAACAAATAATAACAATAATAACAATAAAAATAACAATAAGAAATTAATTTCGTATAATAATAATAATAATAGAAGAAGAGGAAGAAAATTAATAATAATAAGGAATTTAATAATCACAATAATAATAAGAAAATTAATTATGAATCATAATGATAATAAAAATAATAATAAGAAAATTAATTTTGTATAATAATAAAAATAATAATAAGTGCAAAATTTATAATAATAATTAATAATAATAGCAATAATAATAATAGTAATAATAATGATAATAACGAAGAAGAGTATAATAATATAATTAAGAATAAAAAATTGCTTATGTAGGGGAGGAGCATTTTTAGAAATTGCTTATGTATTTTATTTTTGTCCCTGGGATAAGAAATTTTGTACCACAATCTGAAAAGGAATAAAAAAATTTATAGTCCCGTATTCTAAAATTTAAATTAAAATAAGTTAGGACAGTAAATAAATACTATCAGGCACAAAATTTTTATATTTTCGTCGTCTGTCTTTGCCTATAAAGATATCAACCAAACGATGCGTATATCTCACTTTCAGAGTGCAATTTTTATGGGTAACTTATAGAGAAAACAGGGATAGGATCCAGAATTCCAGATCCACTTTCAATTATTTATGTTTAGGACACGAACGGAATCGTGGCAGATAGTGCTTGGCTGTTGTAAATAATTAAATATGATTAACTAAGCTGGCCGCAACCGGGGAAATCCAAACGCAGCATGGCGAGATCTGATCTGGACATGTCTTCGTTTTGTAGTCGTTGGATCTTCCATCAAACCACTCAAGTCTTGTCGGCAAAATTAAGTTAGCGTCTGAATGTTACACGTGTATACCCTGATACGGACAAGTATCTGCACAGTCTTTTCATGGGTTTTCAGTATTAAAAGCCTTTTTCCTCACAAAAGAGAGGTTAAAACGTAATAATAACAAATGATTAAGAAACCAACGCCCGATTAACTTTAAAAATTTTAAACTGTTTTATTTTTAATTTTGTTTTAAAATTTTTATTTAATTTATTTTAACAATTCTTATTATTAAAAATCAATCAATTCTTAAAACTTAAAATTAAAATTAATTAATTTTTATTTAATAATATCTTTTAAAATTAAGCTTCAAATATTCAATAAATTAGGAAAGTATCTTTTAATCATCTTTATTTTTATTTTTAATTTTTTAATCTTTAGTTGAATATTTTAAACCTTAAATTTATTATCTCATAAATTTAATTTTCAGTCAGATTTTTAAAGCATTATTAATAATAAGAATTTGTATTTAAATGTTTAGATCAAGTTAAAGATAGTGTAGTATTTAAATTACTAAAAATTAATACTTTACTATTAAAAAAACAACAATTTTTTTGAATCTAGAGTTTAAGAAAAATATAGAAATCCACTTATTATAATCTAACAAAACATTTCAATTGAAGTCCTTTCAATTAGCAATAACAAAGTTGTATTCGAATTTAATTAACATCTACATTGACTTAATATATGACTAATTAAATATCAATTTCTAAATTTTTAAGACTTGAATTTATTGCATTACTATTTATTTATTTAAAAAGTAGATATTTAAAATTAAACTTAAGACAACTTAATTTTCTTTTAATCTTTATTTTGGACACGTGATATTACATAATAAGCACTATACTAAAGAACATTTATGCTAGAGATGGCTGAGGCTATGTGTGTGTATATATATATATTAGAAATTAATTAATTATGTATTGTGTTTATTATAAGACTAGTATTTTGTCTTCTTCTCATTAAAATTATTATCTTATATAATAATAATACTCCCAAATTCTGAGTTCTGACACTTGGACAGACGAAGCTACATGGTTGGTGTGGTGACGGTCTTGATGGACTTTCTTTAACGTTTAGGATAATCTAGAGTTTCGAACCCTTTGATTGCGACGATATTGACCTCCACTCAACATTTACATCACCTTTTAACACTTCAACGTTGTATTGATCATATTATTTATGAAATTTGATGTATTGTAAAAAGTTCTAGAAGGAAAAGAAAAAGAGTTTTTTTAAATATATATTGAGAGGCAAATAAAATAAATTTTATAACTAAAAACTCTAATGCAAAATAAATATCATTCATTTTAAGCCAAAATTTAATTGTATTCATTAAAAATCAAGGCATAAACTAATTACAATTTACAAGCTATGTGTATAAAATTTAACTCTCCTACTAAACAAATCTTTACGAATTCAATTACATAATTAGCACACTTTGTGATCAAAATGTCATGAATTACAGTCGAAAAAATTTAGGTATAATTAATGACTCTAACCTAATTCTCGCAAAAAAGAGGGGTTTTGCATGCTGAATTTGCCCTTTTTTATTAGTATTAGTGAGGTAAGATTTGTTTTTGGCAATGATCTTAATAAGATTTATTACACTAAAAATACTTATTTAAGGTAAACTTGTATTAAGGACTTGCAATATGTTTTTATCACCGAGAACTAAATGTAGTATAGAGATTTCATGTTTAGGAAGTAAAGGATATTGTGGCTTTTATTAGCCATGATTTGCTATAATCAAGAACATAAGGTATTAAAAAATAAAATAATTAAAAAGATATTAATTATATAATTAATATTTAAGTATTATTAAATAGACAATATATCAATTGTCAGTCGGCTCCACCTCTAGGGAGCTTCTTTCTTACATTTCTCTCTCAATTTTACCCTTTTCACACTCTTCAACTTTATAAATTATATTATCCTCACTGTATATATATAAGCCCAAAGAGCCTTCATCGGATCACAGATCTTGTTTTCCAGCTGTGTCTCTTTGAGTGAAGGTACTGTTGCTGATCTTCTTTTCTACTTTGACACCTGAGTGATCTCAAATCTGTGGGTTCGAAGACAATTTACCGTGAAACTGTTCATCATCATCATCCTTTCTGTGTTATCTTTTCTGGGTGTTTTCTCCTTTTACTTTCTGGTGTGTAGTTTCAGAAAAAGTTTTGATCTTTTTATGAACTGATCTTAACCTGTGCTGCTAGTTCAATGCACGAAACTAAGGCGTAGAACGACCATTATCATCCATTTTGTGTTTTCTTTTCTGGGTATCTTCTTTTTCTTTTTAATTGTTCGTTGCCAAGTTTCAGAAGAGTTCTAATCTTTTATCAACTGATCTTACTCAGTACTGTTAATTCATTGCTACGAACTTAGAAGGAAAAGTAGATGTAAAGAGTGATCTTTTACGTTGACCTTTTCTACGCAAAGAGTATTAAATCACAGTCACAGACGTGCACACGCAAGTGGATGTATTCCTAGCGTGTATGATCATTGGATTGTGTGCTTCGATGGATTGATTTATTTTTAGGATATTACAGGTGAAAAATGGCGCAAATATTGCTTCACGGGACTCTGCACGCCACGATCTATGAGGTGGATAAGATTGAAAGTGGAGGACGACCCCACTTCTTCAGGAAGGTATAAATTTTATTTGTTGTTTTCGGTTTCTTTTAGTCGATCTGAATCAGTTAATGCTATTTGTTGTCTATATAATCGTTAGTTTTAATCTGTGATTTGCTTGGACTTGAGTGAGAAATATTCTGCAAAGATAATGGTGCTGTCTAGCATACTTTATGTAGTCTATTTCTTTTTTTGCGGAGATTAGTAACATGGTTCTTTCCTTTTTATTTCTTTGTTTGGTAGATTTCGTCATTTTCTGGCCCTTTTTTGGGGTTTATTTATTATGACAAAAATTACTTAGTTTCTCTGGTTGATTAGTACAATTTCTTTTTGAGAACAGAGGTCCTTGTTTGTGCAATGGGTGATGAGCTGCTTAATACTCGAGTAATTGTTTTGTGCTCAAAGTTGACTTCTTTTTGTTCGCTGACAGTGTTTTCAAGAACCCTTTTGGCATTCCTTCTCAAGATGGAAAAAGACTTGCATAATGAGGTTGATGTAGAAGTGTTATTGTTTTTCAAACTGTTATCATGTTCAAAAATATCTGTGTTGATGTTAAACCTGAGGATTCTTTTTTCAGTTTATCCTTTTTGAACTTTAAACATATTTTTAATCTTATAAACATTGTCTTGCAATCTGAACTGCTTTTTTACCTTTATCATCGGAATTTTTTTTTAAAAAAATAATACTGATGCTAGAAATTCAATATTGATATGATTCTCTATGTTCCTTTACCATCTTTAACATTGCACTATTGGATTGTACCGTAATTGTTGTTTTGCCTTTTGAAGCATCACATCCCCATAGGCTTCTCTGTAAATTCATTTGTCTTTGTGTAATGAGTTCTGTTGGACTTCATATAATGTTCTTGTAGATGATACAATGATCATTAGCTTCTGCGGAC
Source organism: Erythroxylum divaricatum (assembly GCA_025434745.1). Classification (NCBI taxonomy): domain Eukaryota; kingdom Viridiplantae; phylum Streptophyta; class Magnoliopsida; order Malpighiales; family Erythroxylaceae; genus Erythroxylum; species Erythroxylum divaricatum. The sequence goes on from JANTPM010000005.1 coordinate 6,077,918, forward strand.
ACAGAAAATGTTTTTGTTTGTGAACAGGAGTGTAAATCAAACTGCATATTTTCATTTCTTCTGTGCAAGACATAAAGACGTGTTACATGAATTTACTCTTCTTGGTTTTGTTTGTACCTGTTTGGTCTGCATGTTAAACCTTACTGAAAGGCTGGATAACTTTCTCGCCTCATTAAGTTACATATATCTTGTGGTAGATTGTATATTTTGTGTTTGGTCATACCGAAAGATTTATCCAACTGCTCTCGTCTAATGGTATCTAACTTGAATTCCACCTGGTACTTCCTTTGTCTACCCTTTATAGCTTATTGAAGGCTTTTCCTTGCAGCTCATGGAAAACATTCAGGAAACTGTTGGTGTTGGTAGTGGAATTAGTAAACTCTATGCTACTATCGATCTGGAAAAGGCTAGAGTTGGGAGAACCAGAATACTTGAAAATGAGCGTACAAATCCTAAATGGTATGAGTCATTTCATATTTACGCTGCTCATTTGGCTTCGAACGTCATATTCACTGTCAAAGATGATAACCCCATCGGAGCAACGTTAATTGGAAGAGCATATGTCCCTGTTGAAGAACTTTTGGATGGGGAAGAAATCGATAGGTGGGTTGAGATTTTGGATGAAGATAAGAACCCTATTCATGGAGGCTCTAAAATTCATGTGAAGCTACAGTTCTTTGATGTTACAAAGGACCGTAATTTTGGCCGGGGCGTTAGAAGTCCTAAATTTCCTGGGGTACCTTACACATTCTACTCACAGAGGCAGGGATGTAAGGTTTCTCTGTACCAAGATGCTCATATCCCAGATAAATTTATCCCAAAGATCCCTCTTGACGGCGGAAAGTACTATGAGCCCCACAGATGTTGGGAAGATGTTGTTGATGCCATCACAAATGCCAAACACTTGATTTATATCACTGGCTGGTCTGTTTACACTGAAATAACCTTGATAAGGGATTCTAGGAGGCCAAAGCCTGGAGGAGATATCACTCTTGGTGAGCTTTTGAAGAAGAAGGCAAGTGAAGGTGTTAGGGTCCTTATGCTTGTTTGGGATGATAGAACCTCTGTTGGATTACTGAAAAAGGATGGACTGATGGCAACCCATGATGAAGAAACTGAACAGTTTTTCCGAGACACTGATGTCCACTGTGTCTTGTGCCCTCGAAACCCTGATGATGGTGGAAGCATAGTTCAGGATCTGCAGATCTCTACCATGTTTACTCATCACCAAAAGATTGTGGTGGTTGACAGTTCATTGCCTAATGGAAATCCAGAAAAGAGAAGAATTGTTAGTTTTGTTGGGGGTATTGATCTATGTGATGGCAGATATGACACTCCCTTCCATACCTTATTCAGGACATTGGACACTGCACACCATGATGATTTCCATCAGCCCAACTTTACTGGGGCTGCAATCACAAAAGGTGGTCCAAGAGAACCTTGGCATGACATCCACTCCAGGCTTGAAGGACCTATTGCTTGGGATGTCTTGTTTAACTTTGAGCAGAGATGGAGAAAACAAGGTGGTAAAGATCTACTTGTTAAGCTGAGAGAGCTGGAAAATGTCATCATTCCCCCATCTCCAGTTATGTATCCTGATGATCGTGAGTCATGGAATGTCCAATTGTTTAGATCCATTGATGGTGGTGCTGCATTTGGTTTCCCTGAGACGCCTGAAGATGCTGCAAGAGCGGGGCTTGTCAGTGGGAAGGATAATATTATTGACCGAAGCATTCAAGATGCCTATATTAATGCTATTCGCCGGGCAAAGAATTTCATCTACATTGAAAACCAGTATTTTCTTGGAAGTTCTTTTGCATGGAATCCTGATGGCATTAAACCTGAGGATATTAATGCTTTGCATGTAATTCCCAAGGAACTTTCACTTAAGATAGTCAGCAAGATTGAGGCAGGGGAGACGTTCAGAGTATATGTTGTTGTCCCATTGTGGCCTGAAGGAATCCCAGAAAGTGGGTCAGTTCAGGCAATATTAGATTGGCAGAGGAGGACGATGGACATGATGTATAAAGATGTGGTGCAGGCGCTTAGAGCCAAGGGAATTGAGGATGATCCTCGAAACTACCTGACATTCTTTTGCCTTGGCAATCGTGAGGTGAAGAAGCAGGGAGAATATGAGCCATCAGAAAGACCAGAACCTGATTCTGATTATATAAGAGCTCAGGAGGCTCGTCGTTTCATGATTTATGTTCATGCAAAGATGATGATTGGTGAGTGATTGCATTGACTTTTCTTGTTGCTGAATGTTTACCTGATCCACCTCAGTTGGTTTGTGGCTTCAATCTTGCTATTCTTCTGTGCTATTGCACCGACAACCTATAGTTGGAGATCTTTAAAGGCTTTCATATGATGTCTGCAAAGTGCATATAATTAGGAATACATCTTAGATAGGAATTGAAAATAATTTTTCTTAGGATATTTAACTCTGGAGTCACTGTCATACATCTTGTTCCTTCAGACTTGTATCATTTCTTTGTTGCTTAGAATTTTTCGAAACATGGCTTCTGCAGTTGACGATGAATATATCATTGTTGGATCTGCCAACATTAACCAGAGGTCAATGGATGGTGCACGAGACTCTGAAATAGCTATGGGAGCCTATCAACCATATCACTTGGCAGCCAGGCAACCGGCACGAGGTCAAGTCCATGGTTTCCGCATGGCATTATGGTATGAGCACCTTGGAATGCTCGATGACACCTTCACTCATCCAGAAAATGAAGAATGTGTCAGGAAGGTGAACCAAATTGCTGATAAATACTGGGACCTGTTTTCAAGTGAGACCCTCGAGCATGACCTACCCGGTCATTTACTGCGATACCCTATTGCAGTCACCAATGAAGGAGATGTAACAGAGCTGCCTGGAACTGAGTGCATCCCAGATACTAAAGCACGAGTTCTTGGCACCAAGTCTGATTACCTCCCACCTATCCTTACAACTTAACAGGAACTCAAACCCCGTCCACAAGAGCATAGCAACTCTCCTCGTTCCTGTTTGTGTTTGAATTATTATGATTAGCAAAAAAATAAGTAAAAGCATTGCCTGATCCCGTGAAGTTGGTTTGCCGTGTTCTGCTTTTCTTTTTAATGTTCTCGCAGTATGCTTAGTTCAGGATTTACCGAGATGTATTGATGCTTTTGTGTGACAACTGATACTGACTGATCGGAACTCGTGTTTCTGTTACTTTTTGTGTCTGTGTATTAATCATATAATGATAGCTTGTGTTAATCGTTGTTAAGTAATCGATTACGAGTTGAACGCGCATAGAATTTTCTTGGATGAGTCTCTTAGTCTCAACGCTTGTTGATCTACTGCGTTTTATCCAGAACTACGGGACAAGTAGCCAATCACTTGATCCTATAACGGTACTTGAATGTGTATAAACTGAGGCATTACTTAGAAGGCACGTGATAGAAGAAGCCGAATATGCTCAGGAAACAAGAGGCGTGCAAATCCAAAAATAAAAGGAAACTGGTAAGGAAGACAAAGGATCTAGTCGTTAGGAATCATTACATTGGGATTTCGTGTCTAAATCACGTTCAAGGTCATGGAAACTATAGTTACTGGTACGTGAAACACGTTCCAATGGGAGCTTTTTTATGCAAAAGCGACACTCATCAAGAAGGGTTCACGAACCTTACAAACCATGCACAAGTTTGGGCTTAGCTTTGTCCTTTTAAACGAGCCAATTCATAGTCGGCTAGTGTTTATTCTACACTTGGCAGTGCAAGAGCAGAAGAGATTCTAACATTTACTTCTACGTGTCCGCGAGAATTGATTGATATGCACAGGTTTCTTTATCTTTAGCAGCTCGGAGATCTTGTGATCGTTAAGCGTGCGTGAGTATAACCTGAAAAGGCCAAAAGGGTCGGTCCCCATCGGCGTTTTCGGGCGCTTCTCGGAGTCCAATTCTGGTGGGGAAACTTGTGTGTAACTTCACAGCATCGTACGACTGAAACATTTTAACCCGACAAGACACTTGGCAGATGCCATCTCTTCATAGAGTTCTGGTCTTGTGAATTATTGAGTCAATTCCATATCTGACACGACACATGGAGCTGATCCGTTGGTGTCCAAGTGGAAGGGAGGAAGCTCATGCAACATTCATGTCTCTAGCCGTGTGACTGGACCAGTTGGAGGAGGTCCTTTAATGCCGTCGTATCCTTGTAGATATTCGCTGTCTGTAACGTATAGTAAAGCAAGACTAGAAAACATAATGTCTTGTGGACGTGTGGTCGAGACTCGAGAGAGATGTCAGAAATATCTCTTCCACCCATCAACGGTTAGGTTTTACACATTCATTTAATGATACATCGGACTATTCTTTGGATTCACAAGCTTACAAATTTCTAAACTTGGGATTGATAAAAGTGAGAAAGGATATATATATATATATATAGTTGAAAAATGAATCTTCTAACTTATCCCATAAAACTTAGTTCATAAAAATGGTAGTTGAATTTTAACTTTTAGATGGTTATTCTTATTTTGATTATAACTTTTTTCATGTGGTGAGATACGCTTCAAAGTTGATGATACAAAGTTTGACCAAAAACTCCTTTTTCATAACCCCATTTTGATTTGACCCCGAACAAACCTCACCCGCCTTCGACGGTCCTATTCCTTTCTTCGGCTTCTTTCACCTTTCTTTTCCATTGCCTTTTGCGTGTGGGTCACAACTTACGAACAAACAAATCCTAGAGAAACAAATCACGTTCACACTCTTCAAACTCGATAAGCCATAAGAAAAGTCCTGACCGTAAAGACCTCCATTATATATAATAATGATAAGCCCCGTGGAATCTCACTGCACATAACCAACTTGTACAAACCAAACTAACCCAACCACTTCCTGCCCATACATTGAACTTTCTCATGCTCTGTTTCTCCTCTCTCTCTCTCTTGTAAGTTTGTTTTGTACTGTGTTTGCTTCTGTTGTTTTAACATGGCGTCTATTCTAAGCTCCCAAGGTTTGGTCTTCGCCACCGCCATGGTAGTCTCCAGTACAGCACTTTATCTTGCTTTTTCCAAGCAGAAAAGTCTCACCCACCTCTCCAAGAATGACGATTCTGAATCTTCAGCCAACAACTTGCGCTCTTGCTTGTGCACAGGTACATGGGTTTTCCTTCTTCTTGCCAAAACTAGACAAAGTTTTGATCTTTCTGGGAACTTAGCTCTGTCTCTGCTACTTAGCTCTGTCTCTGTTTTTGCTCTGTTCAGAGGGTAAGAAGAAGAAGAAGAAGAAAAGAGTGCGATTTGCAGACAATGTGAAGGACACAAAAGGGAATGGAAAAGAGTACAGGAAAAAGATGGAGAAATACTTGATCGTCGGGAAAGAGAAAGAGAACCCAGTTCCAGGATTTGAAAGAACTTGCAGAGATCAAATCAAGAAATTACCAGATAACAGGATTGCTTTGTACAGTGGAATTCTCAGGGACAGAGTTCACAGAATGGAATGCTCATTTTGACCTGAGTAATTTAGTCAACTAGATTATTAGTTTTTTTTTTAATATTTTGTGGTGTTTTTTGTGTAAATATTAGAGTTTTGTCCAAATTCTGAAAATTTTTTAATGCAAGTAATTGGCAAAGCTCTGTATTTCTCCATATTAAATTGTCAATTTATAATTTGCTAAAAAGATTTTTCAAAAATAGCGTGTGGATGACAAATATTAGCGGATATTCTAGAAATTTTATTTTTTTGGATCCTTTTTTTTCCATTTATTATTATTAGTTGTTACTTTGTCATATTATGGAAAATATTTTAACTTAATTTAATAAATTGATTATCTTTTTCATTAATTAGAGGTAATATTGCGTATTATTTAACTTTTCTAAATTTTCCATATTAACAAAATATTATTGTTAGCAATAAATTAGGTATTGCACCAATTGCATATAAATTATAGGCTTTGATACTTAATAAAAATAATTACAATTTACTTGGCCAAAAAAAAAGTATAAAAACTTCAAATGGATCTAAATCTGTGATTTAAAACACAAAAATTTAATTAGTCAATCTTTTCAAAATTAATTAAAAATGAAAACTTTATATCAAAACTATAAAAATAAGGAAAATAAAAATGAATTTTCTCTTTTTATAAGTAGAAATAAATAATGAGTTTGAACAATATTTTATAATAAAACTAAAAATTAATTGATTAGTTAAGAACTATTTTAAGTTGGTTATTCCAATTAACCATTTCCAATCATGTTCCATCACAAATACGACAATTAACTTTAATTCAACTCTGTTTTGTCATGAATACGATGAAACAAGTTAATTGGAACAAAGAATCGGCCACGTCAAGAACATGCTTAAGAAAAATTTTAAAAGGAAAGGTTGATTTCAAAATAAAATAGATACCGAGCCGACGCAGAAAGAAATTTCCAAAACAATCAACTAAGGCTAAGCTTAAAGATTCAAAATCCGTACGCCGTGACCGGTAAAACAAATGGACCACGCAATGTAACAACTACTGTAGTGCATGAAACAATATGCAAGTTGGCAAGTTGTCTAGGTAAGCCAACAAGTTTGACCCAAACCACGCTTCTCATAACCGTAAATATGTCTCTTCTCTTGTGTGGATAAGATAGGGATTAGCGCCCGTTTAGTTATTGACTGGTCAGTTCTTTTGCAGCTGATTAATCAAAATAAGCTAATTGACTTTATCAAGAAGTCATTTAATTCGTTTAATTATTGATTAGTTGAGTTGGTTGATTTAATCCAATAAGTTAATTTGTGAAAAAATCTAAATTTAAGATGTTTTAAACTAAATAATTGAATTAGTTGTTTAACAATGACTACTCTATCCTCAATTTTTGGTTGCTCTTAATTATCATTTATTGCTAGTAGTAGTCATGTATGGTAGTGACTTCAACTTGACATGAAGTTGGTTCTCAATTTTTTCACTAGTTCAGTGGTTCTTCTATTTATCTGCACAAGTAGTTGAGTTGGGTATCAGTTGGGTTTGTTGTTTAAACAGAAAGATAGGAAAAAAGATGATGTGTTGTTGGAGGTTTATCAACCTATCTTTTATGATAGACAACACAAGGTATAAAACTAGAGATAAGATTTGCTCCATAGCACTTACCCGGCAAGTGAATGCTCGTAATGGAGACAGCTGCAACGAGAAAGTTAAGTTGTCGTCGTTGACTCTGGTTGGGGTGGTCTTGGTACTGCTAACCATCTCTGCACTCAGGATTCTCAATTACATACTTTGTTGGTGATAGACTAAGGATTTTTTTTTATAGATGTTTTTGTAATAGTTTTTGTGTTTAACTGTGGATTTTGTTTTATGGGTTTAGATTTTGTTGTTGATATTATTATTATTATTATTATTATTATTAGTAGTAGTATTAGATTTTATTGTTGTTGTTGTT